>VFFE01007066.1:414464-521442 GCA_008921705.1 Burhinus oedicnemus | reverse complement strand
GACTGGTTTTTTTTTTTTTTTTTTTTTTTTTTTTTTTTTAATCCAAGGCAGCATCAGGTGAGCCAGAAGTCCACTCTTCAGGACTTCAGGCCTCCTTATCTGCCACTGCATGATCCATTATTTACTGTTCTTTCTGGGTGAAACTTTAAAAGGATTTGAACGGAGTTAAATATCTAAATCCCATTCAGTCATGTGCTTAATCAGATTCTGGGTCTTTTAGATAAAGGAAATAATGTTTCCTTTTTATTCTGCTTATTGGCTTCATTGGAAATACTTTGGACTTTACATAACAAGTACCAACTGCAGAATCTGTTCCCAAATTAATTTTGTCAAATTTTCATCCATATCTTGTTTTAGTAGGTAGAGATGTTAAGTGTTTTTAAAAAGGAATCAATTTTCTTGTGATTTAAGCTGAACAGCACAAATAAAAAGGATAACTTCTTGCATTGCCACTCTTGTTGTCTGTAGCTGAATATATACAGGAAAGGGATTCACAGGAAATCTTCCATTGAAGTGAATGGAATGAGTTTACCTGCGTTATAGATCATAGAATCATAGAATGCATTAGGCTGGAAAGGACCTTAAAGATCATCCAGTTCCAACCCTCCTGCCCTCACCTAAAGCCCCACCCAACCTGGCCTTGAACACCTCCAGGGATGGGGCCTCCACAACTTCCCTGGGCAACCTGTTCCAGTGCCTCACTACCCTCACAGTAAAGAATTTCTTCCGGATATCTAATCTAAATCTCCCCTCTTCCAGTTTGAAGCCATTACCCCTTGTCCTATCACTACATGTCCTTGTAAAAAGTCCCTCTCCAGCTTTCTTGCAGGCCCCTTTCAGATACTGGAACCTTCTCTTCTCCAGGCTGAACAAGCCCAACTCTCTCAGCCTGTCCCCATGCTATGAGGTGCTCCAGCCTTGTGATCATCTTCGTGACCCTCCTCTGGACTCTCTCCAACAGGTCCATGTCCTTCTTATGTTGGGGGCTCCAGAGCTGGACACAGTATTCCAGGTGGGGTCTCACCAGAGTAGAGGGGCAGAATCCCCTCCCTCAACCTGCTGGCCACGCTGCTGGGGATGCAGCCCAGGATGTGGTTGGCTTTCTGGGCTGCGAGTGCACATTGCCAACTCATGTTGAGCTTCTCATCAACCAGATGTTGGGTATCTCTTAGTTGCTCCTACATAGTTTGACAAGGAGAGCGGTAGGGTGGCCTTGCTGGAAATGATGGCTGTTCCTAACGGAACAACATCCCTTCCTCCCTGTCTGCAACCTGGCATCAGAAGAAATTGTCAGCCTGGGCTTGGAAGATGCACCACTCCACGCATGTGTTAACTGTCCTGGTGTTACCAGTAATAATTTGTGTAGTATATTTTGATTATGTGTGTAGAAAGATGATGTAGTATATAAGCTGCTATTTAGCCTGAGAACTTGTGTACTACTTCTCCTACAGTCTCTCTTTCTGTTGGTAAGATAGATGTTACTTTAATTAAGAGGCTGTATACCCTGAGGAGGATCATGCCAAGTTAAGATCTTGGTCCTGAAATATTAGGAAGTTGGGAGAGGTGACCTATGACTGCCCAAGAAGTGTGTGTGTGTGTTTCTTTTAAATCCCCTCCATCTTCTTAAAACAACCCCATCTAACCTGAAAGAAAGGCAAACTGTTCCTGTTGCACCTGCGTCTAGCCAGAGCTCTCTATGTGGAGAAGAGGCAGATTCTGCTTCTCTGACTTTTCTTCTGCAATAAATGGTTGGGTTTTCTCCTTGAAGGGCCATGCTCACAGGTTTAGCTGTTCCAAATCTAGAAGTGAATGCTATTCCCAGTTGAAATGTTAAGATTTGACAGGAATTTAACGTGACTTCTGGGTTACACTTGCTCTGTCACTCATTCTGGATGAGATTCTAACAAGGTGCTGGGGAAATGCAAGAGCAACACAAAGCTGTTGGGCATATTCTCCTGCTCCCCTGCTTGGTTCTGGGGTTGTTTTGGGGTTTTGGGGGGGAAGTGGGGGTGTGGAGAGTGTTGGGGACATAGTAAAGCAAAAGGTTTGTGGGAAATGGGAATATGGAATATTCCAAATCATTTTTGACTCATTCTTGAAACTGGCTATCTGAAGAAAAACATGATTATTTGTCTTTATTCATTTAGTGTTTTGAGAGTTAAGGCAAAAAATATAAAAGGAATAATTTCAGAAAAGAGTTATATTGAAATTTTAAAATTGGCTGTTTCTTGAATTTTGACTTCAGGGTCCACAGGATATAAAGATAAGGTTTGCAAAGCTTAGTAAAGATACAGGGAGATTTGCCCTGTGTGTGGCCAAGTTCATGTACAAACTAGTGTGCTTATTTTGAAGTGCAAGGGTACTTAGAAATATGGTAGCCCTAAATCGTCAATTCAGTTTTGCATTAAGACTAACAACTTTAGAGTATTAGTTACTCAAGGGTTTAATTGACTGTAAAATGTAGGAAAAATGTCCTTAATTAAGAGACATAATGTAATTCTTTTCCAAACTAAATTGTTTTTTCCTCTGTCCTTTTAGGGTGTAAAGCCAGCAAGCTTTGAGAAAGTTACTGATCCTGAAATTAAGGAGATAATTGGGGAATGCATTTGCAAAAATAAAGAAGAAAGGTTTGTTTTAAATAATCAAGTTTTGTGTCAAATAATGCACATGCAGGGATTTCAAAGCTGCCTGTAGACTTTTGTTCTGGCCTCTGGGTCTCCCCTGTGCAGGAGACAATGCAGAATGGAAATACTAATATAAATAACTGCCTGCTTTCCTGCCAGATAATGTCAGGGTAATTGAATAAATGCCATTGTTGTGTCTCTCAGTCTCTCAGCTTCAAAGAATAAGGTCAGAAAGCATCATTGTGGACATGTGAGCTAGCGTTTTCTAGCACATTTTGGTATAGCTGTCCTTAAAATCTCTCTCAGGAGGTTCTACATGGAGCATCAAGTGTGGTGGAGGTCGACCATGAATGCGACATGATAGATTCACTGCAAGCTGTTCTGGCAGATTCCCTTGGCTCATTAGCCTCAGGATGTGGTGACAAATTGTGCCTTGTTTCCGGCTTTGGTTTTAAAACTTAATCTTCTTATACTGGCCTCTCCTAGATGAGTCTGTCTACTGTTCTGTATTTCAGAACTTTCACAAATAAGTTTTTAAGGGACCTCAACTGACTACCTAGAGGGAACCTCTTTTTTGGTGCTCGTTAAACTCAGATACTCAAGAGTTGAGCAAAACTCAGATACTCAAAGTTGAGCAAAGCTATAATCTGCATTTCTGTATGTGCTTATGGTGTATGAATATTGCTGAAGCTTTGTGAAGTAAAAGCATCATTTTTTCAGCAGTCCTCAGTTACACTAGAAATGCTGTCTTTTTGCTAGGAACACAAATTTGTTATGAACACCAAACATGCTGTAAATGTTTTCATCTTTAACAGCAGTTTTTTGTCACAAACTTCTTTGAAAGTGCTTAAGACTTGCAGTATTTGAATATTCTTTATATCCATTGCAGATATGAAATTAAAGATTTATTAAGCCATGCCTTTTTTGCTGAAGATACTGGGGTAAGAGTGGAACTTGCAGAAGAAGACCATGGTAGGAAATCCTCTATTGCCTTAAGACTCTGGGTAGAAGATCCTAAGAAACTGAAAGGAAAACCCAAAGATAATGGAGCCATTGAGTTTACTTTTGATCTGGAGAAGGAAACTCCTGATGATGTTGCACAAGAAATGGTAAAATAAACTTCTCCTGACGAAAATGTGTGTGTATATATACATATATATAGTAGTGCATAAATCTCAAAGTAGAGCAGGAATGAGTCTGGTAAAGTAACTGCCATTTAAACTGTTCCAGGTGTCTAGTTTAAGCAGTTTGCATTGATTTTAGAATGAATGCTACAAGAAAAGGTAAACAGGGAAGAACTAATAACTGAAAAATCTTGTTTGCCAAGTATGAAAACAGATGCATGAAATGGCATTTCAAATAGCTTGGGGACCAGAGAGGAGGTCTCTTCTGCTTTTATATTCTGAAAACTCTTTTGCCAATTTCTGTTAGCTGTTGAATGTCTTTAAATTTCTTTGGATTCTCTTTAGTTTCAGACAGCAGCTTGAAATAAATTAGAAGAGTTCCAAAGTTCAATCACAAAATATTCTACACTGAATTGTTCAAGACACTTCTTTCCATCTTTTTTTTGTCAGTATTACTTAGGAGGGATGTAGATGAGGAAAGTCTGGTCAGCCACTCTGTCACCAAACATAAACAGGAATCTAGGTTCAAGCCCACTGCACAGAGTTAGGAATAAGCTTTGGATTTTTTGACAGATAATTTTAGTTTGGTGAATTTCTGTATCTTTAACTGGTGGGATTTTGTTAGAAAAACTATTTTGTGTTCCAGTTTCACTATATATAGTCCCTGAACTTGTGTTTTAGTGATGCCTTTACTGCAGTTGTTTAGGTTTTCTAATGTCATGGAAACAGAATCAGTAAGCACTTAGTCAAGGGTCTGGATTTTTTTGTGCTTGCAGAAATGTTCCTATTATATCCTAAATCCCAAGAGATCCCATTTAATGATGTTGTCATCACCACTCCTGTTCTGCTTAGGAGAATGTTTTGGTAATGCTGCCTTACTATGCTTGGACTCATCACCACGTACTCCAGATTTAATGGGAGAAATTCAGGCTCCTCTGTCTTCTTGCTGTTAGTTTGCAGTGCATCCAATATTTTTCAAGCAATGTATTGTTACAGAACTCAGTTCATTTAAAAGTTGCTCTGGTACAGTTACTTTGTGTTATATTTTGCATCTAAATATCTATGTAAATATTTGGAGGTCTGAAGTTCTGTCAGTTACTTGGCCCATAGTTGTGATATTTTGTTTTGAAGAGGAAATAATTATTGTAAAAAGTATCCTTAAAAAGATCAATCCCAAACTACTGTGATGCTATTCCCTTTCCCAAATTATTTTAAAATCTGTGTTTTACTATTACAGGAACAGTTACTTAAGTGAATGCATATGACATGCTTTCACACTTGAGGCTGTTGGGGGGGAGGCAGGAGCGAAGGGGGACATCCATTCCTAAATGTCTTTTTCTAGCCCTTACGAATTGTGGAACACCAAAGCCATGTGCTTTCATCAGTTACTGTGGAAGAGAAGAATGCAGGAGACCTTTTGAGTATGGGGAATTATTTATCATTATTGATGGGTTTTCAGTAGTCAGGCGTTCCAGCCCCTCCAAACGATGTGGGCAACAGGAACTTGAAATGTTCTGGTGGGTTTGCACCCTAAGTTATGTTTCACAATCAGTGGGTACTGTAAAATAGCATGTCTTCATTAAACTTTAACCATGCTTTATACAGAGATGTAGGAATAAGAATAGTTTTTAAAAATATAGTTTGTGGCAGCTTTTCAGTGCCTTCCCGTTAAGCTTTGTCATGAAGAATCTACTGGGCACATTAGTTAATACCATACAAGGTTTTCTGGACCTGTGTGATTCTTCTCTCCAGTGACTCCCTTCTGTCGTTAGCATTTGCTGGATCATCACTTCAGGAATGTCAGTGAGGTCCGAGGGCATAGGCAGTGGAAAATACCCATATCCATCTGCAGCTGTGTTTTAAACTGCTTTGCACCTATTAATTTTAAACAGCGAAAATCTAAGCTGTTAAACTGTCTTGTGTTTGGGAAAGAGCAAAAAAGGAAAACCTCTAGATTTCCTCCATGTATATAACTGCTTCCAAGTTTGTAGAAAATGCATGTTAAGAATGTAAGGAGAGCAGACGAATCTCTGGTAGGTCATTATTGAACTGAAATTCATACCCTGTGCTGTAGGAGATTATGCAAACAAACAGCACAAAGATGAATTTCCATTTTATCTGTTGAGCAGTTGAATTCTGCAAAAGCCTGGTCCCCTTTGCAGTCAAATGTGAACAGTCTGCATTTGACTCAATGATAGGCTTTTTCTTTATAAAAGTCAATCAATACTGATTGACTTTACCATTTAAGAGAAGTTAATTTGAAGTGAAATTCTGTTAACGTCTTTTCTTTCATGACTTGCTGTGGTATCAAGCACAGCAATTTGGGAAACTGTATACTAGAAAGGTTAAGGCAATAAATTCTGAGTTAGGGGTAGTATAGTTTACTCTAGTTGCATTGTTCAAAGAGCATTTTTCAAAGATGTTTGACACTTTTGACTATTCTGTTAGTCTTTTGGAAAAAAAAAAAAAAGGGGGGGGAAGCTATCTGCAGTTAAACTTGCTCTCTTCTCAGTGGATATTGTGGTGAATAAGTTGACCCAATTCAGGTCTTAGAAATTACATATTGTTGTTTTAAGATGCATTAGGGATAGAAGGTTATTAAAAAAATCCCATCAAGCTCTTGAGTTCCTGTTCTTGTGAGAAATAAATATGTAATTCGTGTTATTTCAGACTGATGTTTTCTTTGTAAGGAAGAGATTTGAGTAACATGCATGGATGCGCACATGTGCATGCCCATCCATGCGCACATGATCTCGCTAAGTTTGTGCCTCCTCTGTAGATTGACTCTGGATTTTTTCATGAAAATGATCTCAAGATAGTTGCGAAGTCAATACGTGACAGAGTAGCATTAATACTGTGGAGAAGAGAGAGAATTTGGCCTAGGATGCAGTTGGAGGAACGTCGAGACTCTGAATGTCTGGAGAAGTTGAAGACGCCGCATGCACAGCAGGTCCAGGTCACCTACCTTTCCCACACTGGTCACCATGTCCTGTCGGAGTCAGAGGAGCCCGAAGCAGACCAGCATCCCTTTCAGCAAAACCTGCCCACCAGCGTCACATCTGTTGCCTGTAAGTCTCGTGTTGGTTTTGTGTGCTCATGGTGATGAATGTCCGAGGGTAAAAGTCAACAATAATCTGAGGTCAGCAGTGAGGTGAGCTGCTCTGCAAGTTTTTGTGCAGTAGCTCAAAGAACACTAGGACAGGTGTGTAAATTTTGAAAGAAATGAAGTTCCAAGAAAAACTTTATTACGTAGAGATAGCTCCTCCTTTAGTAAGCAGTAAATGCAGAAAACATAATATGTAAATAGAAAAACAAGGAGACCTGCTGCTAGACACAAAAAATACATGTTTTCTGTGCCAAATTGTGGGATCAACACTGAGTTTGTGCGAAACACAGTTTCAGAGCCTGCAGAAGTTGGATTGGCACCCAACTGGTCAGAGCGACTGGTGGCTTTTTCAAATGATGTTCGCAATGTGGGGACATTTATTCAAAAGCAGACCTTATGGAAACCAAAGTGCTGTAGTTTCTTGTGTTTTCCCAGTTAATCTCGATGGCTTGTGTGAAGTTTTTTGTGAAGCTGTGCAAAGGTCTACAGCAGGGAAAAAAAACTCATCGCTGAATGTTACGTGATGTAATTCAAGATTTCCCTGTTTTGTGGGAAATAGCAACTCTGGTTTGGTCACGCATATTGGGAGCACCACACCTTGTGGGCAGACACTAATTATTATTGGGGTCCTTAGGTCATGGATGCAGGTGCTCTCTCTGTTCCTCCAGCCTCTGTATTTGGTCCTGAGCTCGTGGCCTCGAAGCAAGGGGGTTGTTTGATCTTCGTTGTGGCGAGTCAGAGTAGGTGGTTGCTCTCACTCGTCCAGGCCCTGGTAGCTACAAGCTGATGATCTGCCAACTCTTCACATTCAGCTGGGGCTGATTCAAGGGGGATCACTGGACTATTTCAAGACAGAAGGATTTACATCTGTTTTAATTCCCAGCACTGATTTTGGTCTGTCTCTGAATAAGAAGCTACCTGGCTTTGCTTGCAGAGCTTGTTCTTTCTTCATTTTACTTCTGAGCATCAGACTCGTCTCCAGCTAACAGCAAAGCATGAGGAAGTGTTTTTATTTCCCTAAAGTAGCTTGTCCCTGTCTCTGTCCCCTAAAATCAACCTTTGTTACCAAGGCAAGTTCTGGTATTGAAATCTTAATGTATTTATACTTTTAAACATCTTGAAGGAAATGTTGCCAGATATTTTTAGCTTGGAAGATTTGAAATTTCAAGAGTTCCTTTCTTTTATTTTTAGCTAGTTTTTCTGATAAAATCTGATGTACGTACTTTGCTACTAAACTATTATGATAATGTTTCTGTTTTACTGTTCTGGACTTTTATGTAAGCATATTTAAATTAAAGATGCATTATCTTTAGCAAAGAGACAGCTGCTGCTTTAATTCAGATATTGTATAAATTGCTATACAGAGGTCTGCTTTGAATACTAAAATAACCAAGCATGCCTCTACAAGAAAACAAACCTTTCCAAGATTTGAGAAATGGCCATATTTGCATAACTCTCAGAATATTGCAGTATTTACAAAGCTTTTTTTCTGAAGCTAAATTGATCTCATTTAATTTTTTTGGATCATATACTTAATTCGTGCTGTCTAATTCCTTTGAGAAACACCGTAATTATGGCTCTTCTTGTTTCCAGTGATACAGTGAGGCTACTTGTGCTTCCTGTGGTTCTGTTGGACATGAGTTGGCAGAATTTTATGCTAAATATAAACCCTCCAATTTATTTCATACTCCTCCTCAAATTTTAACCAATGCTTGGATTATTTGACAATTTGCTCCCAGATGTCTTTGAACATTTTCTTAGTGAAGTTAGGCCCAAGACCTCTATAAATTACTGTTCTTACCAATTCATATGATAATCTGAGGTCAAATGTAAATTAATAACTTAACATGTGTAATGCATGTTGTTCTATAAAAATCTGAGACTGACTCACAGCTTTTACTTTAGCATTCTACCATCGTAATCTTTTTTTTTTTTCCCTTTGAGATCTTAAATAATTGTTTGTAATAAAATGGATGTGTGTATGTGGCAGAAATCCCTGCTGCCTTAGAGTAGGGCCATGTTGACTCCTTTTAGAAATGAGCAGAATAAATATAGAGTGGAGTTTAATTATGTAAAAAAACAGTTGGGAGAACAGTTTGTGAATATTGAGGAGAAATGTCATCTCTGGTGCTATTAAAAAATAATTTCTTATTTAAAAGCCAAATAAGTAAAACTTTATTTGGAATATGGAAAGAAGAGAAGATGGAAAGTGTCAGAAAAAGAAACAGCATTTAAACTTAGGTGTAATTTAAGCCATTTTTTTTTGTACCTGTGTTAGTTTTCTTTCAGTTTTGAGTTTTAAATCTCTGTTACAAGCTATTTGTCTTTTGGATACTTACGGCTACAATCTGTATTATCTCATTTTATTTCTCAAATGAAAAAAACAGTAGCTTACGCTCAGGAAGAACTGGGCACCTCTACTTTACAGGCTTCAAAAGCCATGGAAAGACACTTTTAAATCAGTAATGCTCAATGGCACAGCTAAAAGATTTATTTCTGTTTGAGAAAAGATACAGTGCTTGCCCAGTACCTGTAGCTGTGGAGTTCTGCGGGTTAGCTGGACAAACGCTCTGTGTGAGAAGCTCATGCAGAGAAGAGGACTCCTAAGTCGCTGCAAACCTGCAAATTATTTTGTTATCTGTTCTTCATCTTGAGATATTGCTGTATACTTAAGTAGGGTATGATTTGCTGAACTAATAAAGCGTACAATATGAAGAATTGTGTAATTTTCAGTGCTACTAATAAAAAAAGGTGTTAAAGTCAGTGCATCTCTGGGAGATGTAACTCTAGAAGTCTCCCTGATCTACCATGAACATTACAATTGGGCTTTCCTTTCCTTTCATCCTACAAAATCTATAAACGTCTGCAATTCTTAATGTCAATCTTATGCCCTTAAAGGAAATATCAATGTGTCTAAAATATCATCGTGCATAGAAATCCATGGGATGGCTTTTGGCTTAAGAGCAGCCGTATGCGCCTTTTGTAGAAAATAACATTTGTGTTGTATAATTTATTTATGTAATGGAAAGGGCTGAGGTAGTAAAAATGCTAATTACGTAAACCATTGTTGACCTTGCTCTAAAATCATTACTTGAACGTTTGGAGGCATTGAGCTTTTAATAAAAAATATTGTTCTTTCAGCCGACAGCACGTTTGACAGCGGCCAGGGGTCCACAGTTTATTCAGACTCCCAAAGCAGCCAGCAAAGTGTCATCTACTCGTCTCTGCCTGATCCGGTACCCCCCGCTATCCAGCGGGTGTACAGCCCACCCCTGAGCGAGAGCCAGGCCGTGCCCCATAGCCTTCCGCAGCTGGGGCACTACCAGCAGCCCGCAGGAGTAAGTCTAAAGCTTTTCAAAATCCTTTTGTATCCTGGATCGCACTTAATGGCTTCTTTATACTCTTGTTTTCAGTAGGTGTGGATTCCAGGACTCGCTTCGTATATTCCTCACTCAGCTCTGTTGATGGTGACTTGCTTAGTAACACATTTCTAGTTGATCTGAAACACGTGCTGAGTAGATGGTGTCTGGCTAGCTGTACTTGCCATTCTGAAGAATGCCAGCTTCACTGCCAGCAGTCATACTTTCAGTAAAAAAGCTTCTTATCAATCTCTTGTCACTGACCTACATTAGTAGCTTTGCAATTAGTGGTTTTAAACTCCTGCACGTATTTGAGAACTGTTCTGTTTGTTTTTGTTCACTGGCAGTATAGCCACATATTATTGTTCCTTCATTTGTTCAAGAGCCTCTTGGGTCTGATGTTTCTTCCCATTGTGACAAAGGTCACACATCCAGGTACTGTCTTTCTGGTTTTGGGTTTGGATTTAATCTTGCACAGAGTTGGCGATGTATGTCCGTTACTGAGGGTCCAAAATCAGGCCGTGGTAGCCCAGACAGACGCTCACGCTTGCTCCTGTGTTCGTGCTGTTATGACCTTGACCAAAAGCAATTAATGGAACTACTGGTACAAAAACAAACACCTGCAAGTGAACATAAACCTTCAGGTGCTTCCAGTGAGAGGCACAACGTGAGCGCACTGTGTCCTTCAGAAGCTGTGCCAGCACCGTGTTCCAGTTCCAATCTGCACCCATTATACATGGCAGGCACTGCTAGTGCTCATGCTGCTTTTTGCTGCCACAGTGACCCCATCATGGCTTTGACTCCAAATGCAACATCCCTTCCCCAAGAACTTGGAGAGGAAAATGCGTATCTGCAGACTAGAGAAGAGGCAGCAGGCGCATCACCTCTGGTGACACTGGGGACCTCTGCACACCCTACGGAGTTAATGGTTCCTCAGCAGCCTCCTCAGATATGCCTAGCCTGTTTATTTCAGTCTGGCCAAGACCAAAATGTGTCAGAAGTCTTGATGCCTGGTGAAAGTGCTCACTCCCCAGGTAGCCAACTCCCGGCAAACTTGATGTCTCAACCCCTCCCACAAATCAGCAGGCCATGGGGCAGAAGTTTAGACCTGCCTCTGTTACGTGAGTCTTTATGGTGTAATTAGCCAAAAGTCCAGCTCTTCTCCTGTGAGATCTGCAAGAGTTGCAGAAAACATTCTGCCTTCTGAATGCTGCGACGGCAGCAAAGCCAGCGTGCCTGGACAGTCCCGGCCCTGTTGTAAAGCATGCACTGGCAGAACACCACGGGCGGAGAAGCAAGCTGGTGACTGCAGCTACCCCCAGCAGTGGAAGCAACCTGCCTAATAAAAAGGGTAGTAATGATGTGGTAGGTTAATTATTTTTTTTGTATGTGTTTCATCCTATTTGAATTAAGAGAAGAAAAAATAAAATGCAGGACCAATGGGTTTTTTTCCTGCTTGATCCAGATTTACCCTATGTACTTGGGAAGTGCATCATTATCCCTGGTTTTACCTTGTATTTTCCAAAATGCCTGCAAGAAATTATGAACTGTACTTTGTAAATGCATTGAAACATGACTCCGTTTACCTGAAGGAAAAAAAAATTCATCCTTGGCATCTGTCGCCAGCTCCCTCTACTGTGGAAACCACCTTTCCTATGTGCACACGTCTCCTGGGATGTGTCGTTCCTCGTTTCTTGTTCACCTGAAGCACTACCTTGACAACGCTAAATATAACACTCAAAAGGCACATCTGGGGCAGAAATTTTTTTATTAAATTGGGTTGTGCTGCATACTCTTTTAGAGCAGACTCGTTCTTTCCATTGATAAGTTTCAGTAATTTTAGCCTAAATGTATTTTACTTTTTTCATGATTGAGGATTTAGCAAGGTAATAACCTTTCTTCACAAGCATAGTATTTCTCATAGCCTTTTGTTTTCTGATGGGTTTTCTGTATTTTTTTTTCTTCCTATGATAACTTTAGGTAAAAAGTTCCAAGGTTTGAAAATCTCAACAAACACAGGAAACAAAAGTCTGACTCAAAACCTTCCGTTTTCGGGGGGGGACGGAAATCACTGTATTTATCTGGGAGATTATATACTAAAATAATAAGCACATAACTGGAGCTGTAGTAGGGATGGTTTTTTTAGGCTTATGAGCCTCAGTCTGACATACTGTTTATTTTTAATTTATCTACTTTGAGCTGAAGTTTTAGCGAACTGCTGTTGTTACAAGCCTTATCTGGATTCCTTTTAATTTTTTTTTTTTTTTCACTTCCACTGTGGTTTTAATTTGTTTCTCATTTCTCTATTTGTTTTCTTGGCATCCATTTCAAGTAAGTTACCTGCTTTTTTGGAAGATAAAGATTCTTTATGAAATTATAAAATCTTCCTGAAGATAAATTTCTTTCTCACCCAGTAAATGGCTTGGTACGTTCTCACTGTGTTTGTGTTTTCAGTGGTTTTGCTGGTCTGCACACTTGCCTCCAGAAAGAAACACAGTGCACTTTGGTTGTCTTACTTGGAATTTGCTGACTTTTTTCCATGTGTTTAGATTAAGTGACTTTCCTTGCAGATAATTTTTCATATTATTTTTTTCCACACCCTCTGTGTTGAACCGAGTGCTGGGTAGACTGTTCCCTTGCAGTTGGTGAGTGGTTGCCGAGACTCTTGAGGCAAGCTTGCTCTTCCCTAAAGCCACGCTCTTCATCCTTCCCTCCCACAGGCTGGCCTCCCCGCCGTGCAGGCCCAGCGGCCCCAGCACTACCAGGAGCCGGCGATGCCGTTCCCCATCGTCCAGCCCACCACCGTCGCCTCCCTGCAGCTGGGACAGGCGCAGCCGGTGCTGGCCAGCCAGCAGGTGAGAGCTCGGCTGCTGCCAAAAAGCGCTTTTCCCTTCCTGTTCCTTGCCCATGCTCTGCTCCAGCCCATACCTGCAGCAAGTTTTGAGGGGTTTGAAACTACTAAACTGCCACTTGGGAGACTTGGGGATGGAGCAAAGGGTGTTGTGTTTAAGGGATGGAAGAGTAACAGGTTGTGGTACCTTGGAACATCTTGAGGTAGGTTAAGACTTCTCTTCCATTGTGCTTTAAAAGCATTGACGTAAAGCCTTGCACTGATTTTCAGTGTACTGTCTTGGTCCTTAGAAAGTGAAGAGTTTTTTATTAATTTTGTGTTATTATTTGGCACCTCCTTTCTAAAAGGTTAGAAGGAGACTCTGTTGCCTGGTGTCAGTTGAATGCTCAGCTTTTTGAGTTGTGCACGCCTGCTAAGTACAGTTCAGTATAGGCATCCAGCCAGTAGCTTTATCTTCCAAGAGAAGAGTCTGTCTTTCTCTGAATGGTCTCCAAATAGTAATTCTTTGTGCATTTTGAATTACCAAATTCCACCCCCACCCCACCCCCAACCCCATGTTCCTTAAAGGTATTTACAAAACACCTCTGGGGCAGCTGGCGAGACTGCGGCTGCCTCCTTGTGCAGAGGTGCTGTCAGCCGGGGAGCAACAAGCCCTAGAACTTTGCAGCAGGGTAATTTGGGGCTCATTCTTGTGATTCTACCAAAAGCTTGGCTTCCTTCGGTGGAAACCATTGACGGAGCTGGGGAGTGTCTGTATACTTGTGACTGGCATGTATCATACCTCTCCAAACCTTTTTAGCTATCAACATTTATTTCACAGGTTGCCTTTTTATTTTTTTAACATGCCCTTAGGATTGTTCAGCCTGGAGAAGAGAAGCTTGAGGGGAGACCTTATTGCTCTCTACAAGGAGACCATATTGCTCTCTGAAAAGAGGTTGTAGTGAGATGGGCGCTGGTCTCTTCTCCCAAATAAGAGGCAATAGGACAAGAGGAAATGTGTTCAGGTTGCGCCAGGGGAGGTTTAGGCTGGACATTAGAAAAAAATTTTCACTGAAAGAGTTATCAAACATTGGAACAGGCTGCCCAGGGAGACGGTTGAGTCACCATCCCTAGATGTCTTTAAAAGTCATGTAGATGTGGTGCTTAGAAGACAGGCTGTAGTGGCGGACCTAGTAGAGTTGAGTCAGTGGTTGGACGTAGATCTTAAAGGTCTTTTCCAACCTAAATGATTCTATGATTCTGAAGGCATCAGTAGGAACAATGTAATTTGGTCTCCTCGAAAACCATACACTTATGTGAAGTTTTGTCATATGTCATCTTTTTTCCAATGGGCAGGGATATTCTCATGGTTCAGCCAAAAATTTTACTTATGCAAATTTAGGACCTCACCAGTTGCACAGATCTCTCTAGTGGCCTCTGGAGCTTTATGCTGACAGTTCAAAATCTGTTGTTTATTGTCCCCCATGGGTAAACGCTGGTTTGGAATAGGATATTTTCCCAACTTGCTCAATTTCTTTCACAGGCCCTTTCCTCACAGCGTTGCTGTCTCTTGAAATAATTCTATCCCTGGTGGTAAAAGGATTTAATAACTAGTCTGTCTTTGTTTTCTAATCTTGCCAGGAAGTGCAATATAAACCTGCCTTTTTACAGTATTATTATTACAGAAACAGGTAAAATGTAATGTTTCTGTGCAGAACTTCCCAGAGCACCTGTGTGCCTCAGAGGCAGAAGTAGGTCTGGTGTTCCCAGAGTCTCCCGGCATGATGCCATGAGCAGTGGAGTTCTGCAGCCTTTTGTAAATGAGCAGTAGAGTGGGTCAATAACAGAGTGGGAAATCAGGGTGAGAAAATTCTTCTGCCTAAGAAAATAAAATGTACTGATCTTGTATGAATATACGCTGATGGTTCAGTCACATGGGTTTGATGTTGCGTCTCCTCATGGTTTTATTCCCCTTCCTCCGTCCCCCGTTTGGGTATCTGTGCATTTATAATGTTAAGGTTATAATGAGGCAAAGTTAGCATAATTCATTTGGATGTCTTCCCCTCTCTGTGCCTCATCCAATTCACAAACATTTTGTAAAACACAAGTCTAATTTGAAACAGAGGCTTTAGGAAGCTGCTTAGTTCCATGAGCACAATTTTTCTGCTTTTAATGCAGTGTCCTCTCGAGTTGAAGGTGGGTTGAAGAGCCCGTGTTGGCATGCTCAATCCTCAGTTATCTGTGGGCAGCCTGTCTGAGCTGCAGATTAACCCAGCCACCGATGCCGAGATGCCTGAGCTGGCTTTGGGTGCTTTTTGGGTTTATTAGCTCCAGCCCAGCACCGTGTGAATGTTCTGCTCCTCAGGCTGGGTCGGGTCTGGCAGGAGTTTCCCATGTAGCAGAGCTCGCGCTGGGGGACAAGTTGGGACTCTAGTGGGGTGCCCCTGCTGCCTTGACTGGGCTCTGTCTCATCACCAGTGCCCAGCCAGCTCCTGTTTGCATCAGCACTGCCATTCCCTTGAGTCTGGGATTTTAACTGGGTAAATGCCCCTGCTTTCCCAAAACCTGGAAGGGCAGAAACTGCAGTACAGAGCCACACCATTGTGTTTTGTTTTTTTTAATGTGGCAAGATGAATACTCAAACAGGACTAATGCTGTCCTGAGGCCAAGAGGTGCTGGAGCACCTCTGCTGTGAGGACAGGCTGAGAGAGTTGGGGTTGTTCAGCCTGGAGAAGGGAAGGGTCCGGGGAGACCTTAGAGCCCCTTCCAGTCCCTAAAGGGGCTACAGGAAGGCTGGGGAGGGACTCTTGACCGGGGAGCGGAGCCATAGGACGAGGGGGAACGGTTTTAAACTGAAAGAGGGGAAATGCAGCTTAGATATTAGGAAGAAATTCTTGACTGTGAGGGTGGTGAGACACTGGCCCAGGTTGCCCAGAGAGGTGGTAGATGCCCCATCCCTGGAAACATTCCAGGCCAGGTTGGACGGGGCTTTGAGCAACCTGTTCTAGTGGGAGATGTCCCTGCCCATAGCAGGGGGGGTTGGTTGGAACTAGATGATCTTTAAGGTCCTTTCCAACTCAACCCATTCTAGGATTTTAATAAACGCTGCAAGAGCTGAGCTGGTGCTGTACAGTTATTCAGTGCTGTCTCCAGCATGTCTTGTACTGCTTGTGACAATGGGTGCATCCAGCCCCAGACATTTGATACCAGTGGCCAGACGTTCACTGATCCTTGTATTAGAAGCTTACCCGTCAGGGTTGAGTTTTAGCTATTCAAGGGTGGATGGCATCTTGCTTCCTTGATACGTCTTCTACAGTTTTATTGTATTAATATCTAACAACTGGTTGAAGACTCCAGCCACTAAAAAAGCACAGAGCAAAATATTATGATTGTTACTGATTATTTTCAGCTTTAACACAGCTTTTTATTTCTGTTGTACTGCATGACATCTGGCAGGCCAGTGGAGCACTGTTTTCCCTGGAAGGGGAAAACTGCTTTTTTGGCTGCCACATTGTTACTACAGCACCTCAGAAATAACTGGGATCCAGCTGTTACTATAATTATTGTGTTTTATTCATGTCTCAGATAATAAGTGCTGTATATTTCAATGCCGGCTACATTATGTAGTCAGCTTTTGAATGCCAAGATTAGCTGGGTATAATATGCGTAGTAGGAATCTTTGAAGTTCGTAGGTGGGGATTTTACAGGACCAACTAGATTGAGATTTAAAAAGTCTGAGTCATTACAAATAACCTTTCCAAGACAGTTAGAACTTGTCTTTTCAGGTAATGTATCTTGCATTTAAATGTGTTTTAAACATAGGCTCTTGTACAGTGCTTAAATTCGGAGCGCCCTTCTCTTCTATAAAGTGTCCCCACGCTGAGCAACAGTTCTGTTCTGACTGCACAGCTTGAACTGGAGAGAGAAACGGGTGGTTGTGGCTAGTGAACTAGTTCTTTCATAACATACAGCCTATAACTTTTTTTTATTCTTCTTTTCTCTACTCGCAGCAACCCATATCACAGCAAGCCTCTCTGCAGCAGGTGCTTGCCGGCCAGCCAGTTTGCCCAATCCAGCCTGCAGCCCATCTATTGCCCCAATATCAGCCCCAGACCTCGCAGGTGGCAGCTAGCAGTACACCCCTAAAACCCCTTCAGATTTCAACTGTGCCACAGCTGCCGCCGGTGGCCCCTTCACAGGTAATAATATCTTTGAAAACTGGCTGTGAATACATCCATTTGAGTAAAGCTTTCCTGCTAATAATTAACATGATTTGCATTTTTTGTGTGGCTATTTTGAATGCACGCCAATTTAATTAGTCTGTATTGAATATAGCTTTTTTCTAATTCCTGTATTTTTCTTTACTATTTGGTTTTGTTCGGTGAATGCAAAAATCTCCTTTGTGAGTAGTCCTATGTCATGCCTAGAGAATCCAGTTAATGGCAATTACAAAATTGCAATAACCGCAATGTTTTTGGGGTTTTTTTTGCACCTTCCCCTCTGGCATACACTGTTCCCCATCCGAGGCTTCAGAGCATGAGAAGTTGCCTGTTCTGTTTCTGTTTCTGAGTTCCTGACTTCACCGCTTTCCACACCACCACCCCCGTTCCCCTTCCTAGCTCTCAGCCCTCTTTCTGTTTCCCGTCGCATGGACGGACCCTTTCCTCGGCCAGGAAGGGTTTGTGGGTGCTATTTGTGTCTTTGCTAGTGACAGCCACCATGAGGTGAAGCAGCTTGTGCCAAAGGGAAGAGGCAAGCTGCTCCCGTGATGACAGGGTAGTTACGGTCTGCTGCGTCACTGGGAGGTTTTGATTGTAAAAACCCTTTTATGGGATCTTCTGTGCTGCCTGGGTTGCAGCAAGACTCTTTAAAGACAAGGGGTTTAAATTGTGTTACTGAATTTTGCATGAAAGAGTTTTGCGTCTTGTCTGGTCCGATTCCTCTTCATTTCTGTTAAAATGAAAGCAGCTTTTAATTAGTATGTTGCTAGAAGGCTTCAAGCTAATGTTAGAAGTAGTTTTAAGCTTCTAAGGTGTAAAAATGTCCCCCCAAAATGAATTTTTTTCTCTTTTGCTAATGATTTAAGCGTAAATCGGTTTTTATAACTGTGTTTATAAACCTCAGGAAATGAATGGAAGTGATTAACAAACAGACATAATTATCATCATGACACAGGTGATTTTTACATACTCATATGGCAAATGAAACTGCTTTGTACCATCAGTGAAAGCACTTGCAATTTATGTGATATTATATTTTTTTCAGATTCCTCAGTTTCCTGTCATTCCTGCAATTACTCCTCTGGCAGGACTTGACAGCCTTCCTCCAAACCTCTCTGATATACCTGCTGCAAACATGCCCCCCATACCTGCTCCTTCTCAGTATTTTGCTCCAGCCGTGATTTTGCCCAGCCTCCCCATGAACCCCGCTCTGCCCATGGCACCGAACTCCCCTGCCCTCCCCATGCAGGCGGTCAATCTTCCTCATACCACCGTGGCTTCTTTGGTCTTGCCCTGCCAAACGATAGTGCCAAATATGTCAGCTGCTACGATACCATTGCTTGCTGTGGCTCCACCGGGAGTGCCAGCGCTGCCACCGCACCCCGGGGTGCCCCCGCTCCCCCAGCAGCAGATGTACCAGACCACCTTCCAGCAGCTCCTTCAGAGTGAAGCGCCCTCTCCCCATCACACGCAGGGCACGCAAGCAGTATCCCAGCCGCCGCAACCTCCACCTCCTCAGTCACTTCAGCCAAGCATCATTCATCCAGCAGAACAGACTCTGTCTGCGCCTGGGGCTGGTCACCAGGTAATCCGCTGGGCGGGGGGCTGTGTCCATCCTGGACCACAGGGCATTCCTGGGGCTCACTCCATTGTAAACAGGCAGTGGGGAGGTGGGTTTTTTTTTTATCCCTTGCTCTTAAGATGCTTTGTTAACTTCTCCACCTTGGTCCTGGAGGTGGTTGCTAGAGCTGTGCAGTCAGGCGGAGCAGGGAAGGTCTTAATCCAGGGAGAGGTACCTATCGAGGGTTTGGGACTGACCTAACAGGCTTTGGAAAGGGAGCAGCCAAGAGCACTTTTTGAATTCCCTCTTCCTTCTCCCATCTCAAATATGAGAGAAGTATAAGCTGTTGTTCTGCTGCGGTGGGAGAGCAGCAGCTGAGAGCCTTGCAAATGCCTTCACCCAGGTCTGCACATGCTGTGTAGGCTGTTGGACGCTCCCGGCAAAACATGGGTGAGCTGGCAGGAGTGGTTTGGTGACTTGAAAACAGTAAAGGGAGATGGCCGTTCAATAACGACTCCAGAAGACTGCATGGAAGAGGTCTATCAGACACGAACGAATTCTAGCTGCAGACCCTTTCCCCCTTATCAAAGAAATTAAGCATAAAATGGAGCTTCTAATATCAGCACTGTTTACAAGAGAACTGGTTCAGGACTTGTTGACAGAGTCTGTAAATACTTCTGTTGCCACATCTGTGATATGACAAAGTGAAATGCAGTCTGACCCAAGCAGGAGAGAGCCCTAAATCTGTTAATAATAGTATTCTTGAAAATCTGTGTTCTACTACATCGCTTTGCCATAACATAATGATTAAAATTCATAACACCCCATTTCAACCTGCCATATCATGGCATCTTCACAGTAGTACATCACTTGGAAATTTCTCTCTTCAGCCGTATATTTTACAGAATTACTGTTTGTGAAAATGTAGGCAACACGGAGCCCGAAATAGTTACTGCTGAGTTCATTAGCCATAGCGTTTCCAATGGTTTTAGTGGGAATTAGATTCAGCCCGTTATGCACAGCGAGCATGGCAAACACCAAAACCAGAAAACCAATATTCCCACACAGTCCTGCCACTCTCATTATCTATCAAATATGTATGGAAGCTGAGGAAGCGTGGGCTAGATGAAGAGGCAGCGAGGTGGACTGAGAGTTGACTGTGTGACAGAACTCAGAGGGTTGTGATTAATGGAGCAGTGTCAAGTTGGAGGCCTGTAACCAGTGGTGTCCCCCAAGGGTCAATACTCGGTCCAATCTTGTTCAATATATTCGTCAATGATCTGGATGAGGGGACAGAGTGTATCCTCAGCAAGTTCGCTGATGATACCAAACTGGGAGGCGTGGCTGACACCCCAGAGGGCCGCGCTGCCATCCAGCATGACCTGGACAGGCTGGAGTGCTGGGCAGAGAAGAACCTAATGAGGCTCAACAAGAGCAAGTGTAGGGTCCTGCACCCGGGGAGGAAGAATGCTAGGCACCAATATAGGCTAGGGGTGGACCTGCTGGAAAGCAGTTCTGAGGAGAAGGATCTGGGGGTCCTGGTAGGTAGTAAATTATCCATGAGCCAGCAATGTGCCCTTGTCGCTAGGAAGGCCAACGGAATCCTGGGCTGCATAGGGAAGAGTGTGTCCAGTAGGTCGAGGGAGGTCATTCTCCCCCCCTCTACTCGGCACTGTTGAGGCCACAACTGGAATACTGTGTCCAGTTCTGGGCTCCCCAGCTCAAGTGGGACAGGGAACTACTGGAGAGAGTCCAGCGCAGGGCAACAAAGATGACTGGGGGATTGGAGCACCTCCCTTATGAGGAAAGGCTGAGAGAGCTGGGACTCTTTAGCCTGGAGAAGAGAAGGCTGAGGGGAGACCTTATTCTTGCTTAGAAGTATCTGAAGGGTGGGTTGAAGGAGGATGGAGCCAGACCCTTTTCAGTGGTTCCCGGTGACAGGACGAGGGGCGACAGGCACAAGTTGGAACACAGGAAGTTCCATTCAAACCTAAGAAAAAAACTTGTTTACGGTGAGGGTGCCAGAGCACTGGAACAGGCTGCCCAGGGAGGCTGTGGAGTCCCCTTCTCTGGAGATTTTCAAGACCCGCCTGGATGCAGTCCTGAGTAATGTGCTCTAGGCATTCCTGCGTCAGCAGGGGAGTTGGACTAGATGATCTCTAGAGGTCCCTTCCAACTCTGAAAATTCCATGAATTGCACGGTAATATTTTTAGGATAAAAAATAGCTATTGCAAACAAAATGGACAAGTGCAGAGGAATATTCAAGAAGACATTGCTCTGTGTTTTCAAGTACTTTTAATGGAGAGGCATTTCTGTAAATAATGGCTGTCCAACACAGTGCTGTTCTGGCAGTTGGTGTTTAGCACCTCTGAGTTTAGTTTTGCCCAGGTAAATTATACATTGAAACATTTTGTGAATTATTCTAGTTATATAAGATATTTAAAAAACAAAACACAAAAAAAAGTCACTGCTTTTCTGCAATGTACACCACAGTTGCTATTCTAACAACCTCCACTTAGTAGTCGTGCAACTGTTGTGTTGCAAAGCACATTGCGTCTTTATTTTTATCCACATTAAAACCTGGAATAATAATTTCGGCTCATATCCAGAATCTGGAGAGAGCATGCAGTAACGAAATTGTACGGCTCACCCGAGTCTTGATTTTTTTTTTTTTTTTAATTTTTTTTTATTGCGTTCTCCAAATAGTCTAAATCTCTAGGTGATGATACTTTTAAAAAGTAAAAATTAGGCAGAGTTTTTACCTAGTACTAAAAAGCCTTTTTTCTTCCATATTTTCCTGTCTTTCCTTTTTCCTTCCCACAAGCTTGGTCCCCTTGGAAAAATACGTGATGTACCTAAAAGGAGAATGTTCTGTTCTTAAATGTACAGCTCAAAAGAACTGTTATGCAGCATAACAGCATAGTCTTTAACGTAGCTGGCATATAATCACATCAGTCCAGTTCCCACAAAGCGCTTGCACACACGAGTTATTTTAATGCACTGAAGAAATCCACTGAGCTAAATGAAACTTCCTCTGGGTGCGTAACACAAGGAAGCATTTGCGGGACTGGGGCCTTGATGCTTAGTGCGGCAAGAGTTAAGTTGTGTCTTAAATGTTTAAACTAAGCGGAAAACAATGCGTGCCCTGAGACACTGGTATATATGCAGTAAAAAAGAGTTAATTGCGTGCTCTATACCAGCTACTGGTTCTACATATATGAGCAGACTTTTTAAAAATCCTAATTTAGATTATGTGTAGAGCATGTTTTTTTTCACATGGACATTGTGGTAGGCTTGTGAAAGCAGAGCAAACTGTTCAGGACAAAGAATTCATAATCTAAAATTTTAATTTCTTAGCAAAATATGGCTTTGTTTTTACAAATTAAGTAGTACCTGGGCAATACACGCATTGTCATAAGGAGGAATCCTTAGGTTTTTATTTGCTTGTTTCAAAGCAAGTTTAAACTCTTAAGGAGTTACCTTTCCAAGCAGAGACCACACAAATGCAGTCTCACTGCAGAGTTAAAATCCTTTCCCCATGGACTCCGGTGGCTGTAGTACCTTGTTGTGTAAGTCACCGGTGCCCTAACCAGAGATTTGTTTTAATTGCTGTCTGTTGTGTTGCAGCCGATGACTGGACACACTCAGTACGCTTTGGAAGCTGGAGCCCAGGTGCTGCCTGTGCCACCTTCGATAGTCATGTCACCGCCTTTGCAGTTGCAGCCCGAGCCATTGCCTCCCCGTGGTGCTCCAGAAGGCATTTCTCAAATCCATGGCAGCCTTGCCACAGCTAGTCCGCCTTTCCCCGTAGATCACTGTCTGCCTCTTCAGCCTTCTGGTCTGCTGCAGCTTCAGCCCGATCTTTCCCAGCCGCTGGGTCAGCAGCTCCCAGCTCCCTGCTCAGCTCTCCAGGCAGGCGCGGAGACATCTCAAGAGGTAGAGCCGTTTCCTTGGAAGTAACTCATCAGCTTCACCCTTAACCTTCTTACTTACTTCTTTGTGAAATAAGGGGCTTATTTCACAAGGGAGATTATCCCTCCCTTACCATGTAGAGCCGCTCGTCTGAGATGCTAGCAACTGTGGGTCAGCAAATAATTGGCTATTTCAAATGAAGCTGGAAATTGAACGGTATACCTTGTGAAATGTCTCCTGGAAGCAATGAGGCAGCAGGACTACGTTCCTCTTTGTCCGTAGCTGAACACAAACACAGAGCTAGAAATTACTTTCTTTCAGTGCTGTGGGTCACTAAGAAGCTGTTCTGTAGAGTTTCATCCATGTTTTGTCCAGTCTTGTTTTAAATGTCTCAAGCACTTTTGCAAACAACCATCATTTGCCTGAAGAACCTGCTTCATAATCAGATCCTTAGCTATGTAAAAGCTCTTCATGGTCCTCCGCTTGAGCCTTATTCCCATTTCATTTAGCGTTGTATCCTCTTATGTTGCCTGAATTCTAGTCTAGCCCTGGGATTTTTGTTTCTTCAGATATTTGTAGGCATTCCCAATTCTCAGTGGTCATATAGGCAAGATACATTTTATTGGTTTTCTTTATAAAACTGTTAGCTCCTTCTGTCTGCTATTTTGACTTTTCTTTCCACTCCCATGATTGTTTAACCTTCAGTCTTACAGAATGTCACAGAATATTTCCCTCTCTTCAACTCTTTAATAGATATCCATAAGCAAAGCAAAACAAAGGTTTTGGCATTTGTACCAGATTTCAGTAAAGAAGTCTAATTTGTTCTCCACTTCTGAATGGAAGTGTCCCTCAGCAATTCTGCTTTTGGAATTGTTCCTCTTGAGGCTCTCTATTCTGAGCTACCTTTCCTCCCAAAGTAACAGTTTCCTTCTTTTCAAACTAAATCTCTTTTGGTTTTACCCATGCTTCCATGCACTTGTGCATGCCTTGACTACACAGTACAGCCTAGGAGATTCACTAGAGGTACAGCTTAACGCCTCTTCCAGAAGATGTTCGGTAAGGATGCTGCTAATGCTAAAGCTAGATTCTAGTTCCCCATTTTTGTCCTTCTAGTGGCAGTCTCATTCTTGTCCAATGAATATCCATGGTGTGAGGCAGGATGTTTCCTGATGAATTTCTGTATCTTAGAGGTTAGATACAGCAGAAATGGTAGAACCCATCTATAGTGCTTCAGTTACAGAATCCCCCATTAAAGCCTGGCTGTGTCGGGCATATCCCTTACTCAAGGTACTTCTTCTCCAGCTGCCTTTTTTCTGTATGCACAGCTCAATTCGGGTTCAGTGCTGATGCCAGAGCTACAGCCTTTGATGCAGTGTCCATCCCACTAGAGATCCTGGAAACAGGAATAAACCTCATTGTTACTGTGCAGGGATATGGGGGGATACAAGTTGTGCTGTATTACCTGAGAAATCCATGCCTGCTGAAGCACATATCTGTCCTATCACTTTATCATATGCCTAGGAACACTTAACCCCTCTTTTGTGAACTCTGTTCTCATGTTTCATCTGTAAGTTAACTCCCTTTCAATTTAGGAAAACAATCCGATATCGTAGGATGGTCAAATTGATCAACATGCTCCCCATGCTGATTTTATGACGTACATTGCTAAAGTTCTCTTGGGTGTAAGAGGAGTTTCATATCTGTATATATTCGAAACACTGCATTTTGTTGCTACTCTGCCATAATGTTTTTCTCTCTTGCCTTTTGTTTAAATGTGTGGCAGTGCTCGCATCCAAACCAACCAGGCAAATGAGATTTTTGTAAGGCACTCGATCAAGTGCATTAGTAAAATTTGGATACATTATGTCTGTGTTCTCACTGTTCATTAATTTTGCAGTTTTGTTGAAACTGCAGTCAAGCTTGGCACAGCATGTGTGTGGCAGTATAACCAACGAGTGGGGTTGACTGGTTAACTGCTAAGATTTTAACTCCGGTCTACCAGCGGCTTTGGTATTAAGATGTAGTGATGACCATCAAGGGGCTTGTTTCTAGCTGTGTGTCTCTAGAAGGATTTTATAGACATGTGTTTGTAAATGTATAGATAAATATATATGAAATTATATATATTTATGAATATATTTGGTGTGTGTATATACATGCACAGGTGTGTGTCTGTGTACATACGTGGTAAGTTTGTTACAGTAGGGCTAGGAGCATCGGCATTGCAAATTCTGTGAAAACAGATCTACCCCATGCGAAAGTCACACTATCGATGTCTGTCCTAGCATTGCAACCAGGGAGGAGGGAAGCTTTTGGGGAAAATTTCTGTTGCGTAGAGAGCAAGAGGACATGATATGAGGGCAGTGTTTTTAAATGACGACTTTTCATCTTTTATTTGTAAGTTCCCCAGAAATTTTCACAATAAGCAAATACAGTGAAAATACTTAATATATTCAGGAAACGATACAAAGCAATGAAGCAAATTAGCTTATACGTTATATCCATTCAAAAAATAAAATTAGGTAGGTGTTGATGTGGATTTGTCCTGCAATCAAGTTTTTCCGTTGTGGTGAGAACTGTTTTCTTTCTTTCACCACCTCTTCTGCGTTAGGGGCAGCAGAAGGGAACTCGCAGATCAGTGGCTCTGTCTTGAAAAGTGGTTGTGCCCACATACCGATGCTTTGGACAGAAGTAATGTTGGGAGGGTAAAATGGGACGTTGATTTTTTTATTCCCTCTACCCCACCCCACCCCCTCCCCGAGAATGGGTTAAACAGAATGGTTTAGGATTACTAGTGTCTCAACAGCAAAACCTTTCTTAAAGGTGTTTTTCATCTGCCAATACAATGCATTTACTTAAATGACTTTTTCTTACATTTTAGGAGCAGGCAATGCAGGACAAACTTCAAACTCTGTCACAGAGCTGTGAAAGGTATCATTATAATCTCTTTGGCATAAAAAATGTTTTCTTTCTGGAGCCTGTTTTTCCTCTCTGTACAAGGCTCGGCCAAATGCCTGCCCTTTGCCTGGGCTGAGAGAAGAGCAGCAGGAGCTGGCAAGGAGAAGACGGAAGGGTGCGCGTCCAGGGAGAAAGCTGCAAATGTTTTGTGTGCAGCGTGCCTATTTTGGCTCCTCCAACTCTTTTAATTCTTTTGTTTGGGTGGTGCCTTGATGTACATCCAAGAGCTTTCACTTCAGCATGTAACTTCTTTTTTTTGTTAAGATAACTGAAGCAGTACAGACCCTGGTTTTGATGCTTGTTGAATCTGTATAAAAACATGCTACGCTAGCATGATTTAGTATATAGTGTATTCCCTCTGTGGGAGTAAACCGGGTATGCCTGTATCACCTTCTGTGGTGATCTTTCCCCAGGTATGTTACGGGGAATGGTGTATCGGTGAGAGTTGTATGTTGAGGCACCCAAAGGTGTTGTAAACAAGTGCTGGAACACACGGCCCAAGCCCATTCTGTGGTTTTGCAGCGCACGAGGCTACACTCAAGCCTAGTAATGCTAATGGCAGAAGTAACAATAAATAACCCCCGAGCCAGCTCAGTGCTCCTCAGAAGCAAAAGCAAATTTCAATTTCTGCCAGCCCTCACTTGCCTGTTTCTGTACTCAAAAGCAGAAGGGGAAGCAGTAAGGAAGAGCCCTGGAGAGGAAGGCTCACTGCTGGGCTGGAGAGGGGCTGGCTGGAGGCAGCGGCTGCAGCTTCAGGGGCAGGACTCCCCTCCCCAGGCATCTGCTGCTCCCCTGGCACAGCTCCTGCTTCGGCACCAGCAGTAAGACAGGTTTTTCACTGTTTGATCTGGATAAGGTAGATACCAACAGTGTGTGTAGCCTTGTCTATTGCAGGATCCAGTACGGGCTTCGTCGTTACTGATTATAATCTTTGGGGTTAGGATTTTAGTGACTCTTTTCTGTTTTTCTGAATAAGATGAGGTAAGTTGATGCACTCTGAAGACACTTCTCTCTTACTGTTTTCATTCTACCCCACCAAAAAAGTTAGCCTGACACAAGTCAGTGCAAACCCGCAACCTTAAAATGGGACCTTCTTCCCCCAAGAATTTGCTGCTTTTAAATACTGCGTGGAAAGTGAAATCTAATTTTTTGTGACTATAGGTTAGTTCTGGCTATAAATAAGTTAGACAAAATGAGTTCATTTTCTCTAGCTAATCTGTTGTAGAAAGGTGCATCAAATTTTCAGTCATCTTTTGAATTTTAATTTGCTTGTTCCAGAATTGTGTTTGAAAAAGCTGACTGGCATGACTGCAGTGGCACGGAGAGTCTGTGTCAGCACGCATCTCCTAGTTATAGAGGGAGATCTCTGGTTTCCAGGTGCATAGGTAACTCTGTGCTAGAGCTGGGTTGTGCTTTGGTAGAGTGGAGGGCAGTGGCACATGAAGCAAATAGCTGGCAATTCCAGAAAAGATGCGATCTGGAGTATGTCCTATGCGTGAAAAGCGTTCACTTTGCAAACATAGGAGTTACGCATACGAGGGAGATGCAAAGGGAGTAGGAACAAGCTGTTCTGTGTGACTAGTGCAGAGCAAGAAGTAAAAGCCTTAAATTTAAGAAAGGGACCCATAGGTTAAACTTCAATTCTTTTATGCCTGTATGGCTACATGAACACAGGAATAAATTGTCCAGGAAGGTTATGAAATCTCACGGGAGCTTTGTAATATTAGTTTACACAAACCTCTGTGAGGACTGGTTTAGACAGAGCTGATCATACCTTGGGGTAATAAATTGACCAGATGCCCTCACAAGGTTCCTTGCTGACGTGGTTTTTATGAACCTCTGGAAATTTTCTGCAAATTACTTGCATGTCAGCGTTTTCTGTACATGTCATATTACAGCAAAGTTGTTAGCAGCTACTGTTTTGGCTGCTAAAAATAATATGCTGTTGCTGGCTGGTCATCTGAGATATTGTTGCACAAAACCTTCTTTCTGATCCTTGAGAACTGCAGAGAGAGGAGAGGCGGTCTCTTATGGGATGCTGTACCAACTTCTCACTCTTTTCCTTCACCTCTGACCAGCATCAACTGACCCTGTTTAGACCTTCCACTGTGAGTGCAGACAGACAGGAGTTGAGGAAACCGGACCTTAGAAAAATAGGAACTTGCACAGTTCAGAGAGGGATGGAAAGGGTCCCCGAAGTGAAGGGTTTAGGGGAATGTAGTGATATATTAAGAGTGATGGGACTTTGCCTGTGGTATTGGCAGAAATGTTAATAGACCATTTTTTTAGTAGGTGTGGTAGCCAGAGTACAAGCCTGACCTGGAGTAGTTCCCTTCCCTTACTGAGCATCTTTCAGTAGCCGGCTCAGTTTGGGCCAAAAGAGTGCAGATGTGCTTTTTTTTTTCTTTTTGCAGTCTCTGTTGTTGTGTATCTTACCTATGTATATGTGACAGTGGTTTTATTTTGGCGTTTTTCTTCCTTTGTCTTACAAAGCTACATGAGTCCAGATGTTGCTTCGGGTAAGGAGATGAGTGACAGCTTTGAAGGAGCAATAGGAAGTGGAAAACAAGAAGGAAAGTCTGCGAAGAAACATAAGAAATCTACCCGTGCTCGTTCACGCCAGGAGAAGTCCAGCAGACCAAAACTGACCATATTAAATGCAAGTACAACCTCTGAGGGGAACTCTAGCCTTCCTTTGGCTTTGCCAGAAATAACAGTTGTTAATCTTTGCCTGCAGGTTTGTAACACGGGGGATAAGATGGTGGAGTGCCAGCTTGAAACACACAATCACAAAATGGTGACTTTTAAGTTTGATTTAGATGGGGATGCGCCAGAGGAAATTGCTACGTACATGGTAAGACTTGGTGGTACGGCTGCCCGCAGTCTCTGAGTGCACCAAGTTGCTTCAGCCAACATACCCTCAGGTGTGCTTGTTGACCCAGCTTTCTGGTAGCCATGGAATGGGGCATTAATCAAAATGTTACTGTTTTCCTCTTTATTTTAATGTGGCCTTATAGGTGGAGAATGAATTCATATTGCAGAGTGAAAAAGAGACATTTATTGAACAAATGAAAGATATTATTGATAAAGCAGAAGATATGCTCAGTGAAGATACAGAAGGAGAACGAAGTTCTGATCAGGGAGCGAGTCCCCAACAAGATACTGATAGACTGGAAATGAACGAGGTAAGAAATGTTAAATAAAGATTTCTAGTTTTATTCCTTTTTCTTAACAGCCAGTTACTGTATTTACATCCTGCATTTAAAAAAAAAAAAAAAAAAAAAGTAGTTTCTTAGCTAGGAAAATAATGCTGTTACTCCATTGAGGCTTAAAATGTGAGTGCTCCTTGGAATGATGCTTCTCTTGCATTGATACGAGACAGCTAGTTCTTCAATTGTTTTGGTTCCGTTTTTTTCACAGGAGAAGCGGCAGTCTCAGATGAAGACACCTGTGTATCAACAAAATGGTAAATGTGCCTTTGAGTACAAACTTAATCTCGAGCTTTTAAGGCAGTGATGAGTTTATGCAGAAGTTTGCTAGATTCAGGAAGAAATCCAGCAGTCACTGGTGGTTACAGATACATGTAGAAATATGGGTATAGCAGTGGTCCCTGCTGTTCGCAGCCGGGAAGATGGCAGGGCTAACCTGGATGAGTCTAACATCTAGGGACATTTCAGGAAGCCCTGGATTACACACGCTGATAATCAGCAGTGGAAAAGTTGAGAAGGTGCGTGCAAGCATACTCTTTTCACAACAATAACTATACTTGCAAGAGAAAGCTAAGAGATTCTGTTTGTGCGGGTCATTTAATTGAAATTTCTAACCCGGAAGTTTTCAGCTAGTTTGGTGTTACAGGCCTTTTGAACACAATTGGTTCTTACAGGTTTTACAGACAAACGGAATGGGAGGGGAATTGGCCCTTGATTCTTTCTGTAAGTGCATGCTGGTGGGGAAAAATGAAACCTCTGCTGAAGGAAGCATCATCTCCAAAATTCTTGTTACTGCATGTGTATTTGCTCCATGCTGACAAGGGGAGAAGGATAATTTAGAACTTCTTTGACAAGTGCAGAGAGTGGGAATCCTCCAAATTAGCCTTTCTGCTCAAAAGCTCTGGTTTGGTTTTTGCCTGTAAACGTCATGTAATTTTCTCAGTACACCTTTTTTAATGTAACATTTATATTTCTTCTAGTGAAAGTTACAAAGAGTGTATAGTTCTGGTTTGCCAGAACTTGTCTTTGAGATAAGATGTGGAAGGACGTATTAGCTGGAAAACTTCCCACATGGAAAAGTTAAGCTGGATAAACTTACAAAATTAACAAATCTTTCATTGTGAGAAAACTGTCCGCAGTACCGTTAGTAAAATCTTCACGTATGGAACTATTACCCTCCTAAAAGTATGAACGCTTCAAAATAAATTTTCAAATAACTTAAAATATATGGCAGAATTGGGAGGCATCACTGTCTCCCTTCCAGAAGGGATGAGAATCAAATTAGGAGCCACTGATTTAATCTTGGCTAATACTGTAGAAGTTCTGATTTTCTTTCTAAACGTGGAATTTAAGACTAGGTTTTGACAGATGATCTGGAATGAATGGAAATGATTGTGTTTACTCTTTATTTTCTTATCACCTCTAGTTTTGCATACTGGAAAAAGGTGGTTTATTATATGTCCTGTTGTGGAAAACCCCACTACTGATCCGCCAGAATTTTCTCCACCGGTACCTCAGAGTACTCAGCAGTCTGAAGGGCCAGGTATTTACAAACTTTATAGAAAATGTTTTCTTCTCTGAAGCTGCTGTGTCATCTCTCTTCTATTCTCACCTGACTTAGTTGTGATTGTTTCACTTAATTTACTTGGAGGAAGAAAATGATGAATTTTGTTAAGTCATGCATTTTAAGTGTGCTCCTGTTATTGAACCAAATTAGGAACGTTTATTTGAGTTTCAGGGAAGTCTCAGTAGTTTAACTCTGCCTTACACTTGAAGGTAGCTGAAGTACTAGTCACTGCTGTTACAGACTGGTACGGGTTGGAAGGGACCTCTGGAGACCATCTTGTCCAGCCCCCTGCCAGAGCAGGTTCAACAAGAGCAGGTGGGACAGGAACGCATCCAGGTGGGTTTGGAATATCTCCAGAGAAGGAGACTCGACAACCTCTCTGGGCAGCCTGTTCCAGTGCTCTGGCACCCTCAAAGTAAAGAAGTTTTTCCTCATGTTCAGATGGAATTTCCCATGTTCCGGTGTGTGCCCATTGCCCCTTGTTCTGTCGCTGGGCACCACTGAAAAGAGTCTGGCCCCATCTTCTTGACACCTGCCCTGTAGATATTGGTAAGCATTGATGAGATCCCCTCTCAGTCTTCTCTTCTCCAGGCTGAACAGACCCAGGTGTCTCAGCCTTTCCTTATCAGAGAGGTGCTCCATTCCCCTGATCATCTTCGTAGCCCTCCACTGGACTCTCTCCCTGTCTTTCTTGAACTGGGGAGCCCAGCACTGGACACAGTACTCCACTGTTCTAATAAGCAGTGTCTTTTCAGTGAAATTTTTTTGCATAGTCTGCAATTTTAGGTTCTAATTTGACTTGTATAACAGTTATTTCCTGAGGGGAAGCACTGGTGGGTTACAGCCAGATGTGGTTATCGCTGCAGCTAGGCAGGAGGTTTTGCAGTGACTTTCTTTCATTCTATGTGGCTCATTAAGAAGTTAACCTGATGTTTGTGTTCCTTCTAGACCTGGAGCAGTCAGATGATCAGCAAGCAAGCTCTGCAGTGACAGATCCGCCTGGTCTCTTGGCTGGTCAGCAGCCTCCCCTACAAGCAGGGGTATGTGACAGCCCCATCGGAGCCTCTCCCTCTTTGGCACAGGTTCCTGCTGCCACATCTTCCGCTGGCTTACCGAGCCAGGCTGAGTTTCCAGCTCCGGCACTCTCGGCATCTGCTCCAAATATCCTGGAGCCGGCAGCTGCTAACGGGGGTCCGTATTCTCCACGGAAGGCAGCAATGCCTGCTCAGCCGGGCACTCCTGCCCTCTGCGCCACCTTGCTGGAGGAGCCTTCTGATGCTGCCCCCACTCCTCCACACCTCCAGCTGCAGGCCAACGAGGGCACGTGTGTCCCTGACGTGGAGATAGCGTGTTGCAGCGTTGGGCCACACAAGTCCATCCCGGCAGAGCTCTGCCCGCTCCCTGTGCTCCCAGACGCTGTTGTTTTGGAACGGCAGCCTGCGGCGCAGGTCCCCCACCTGCCAGAGGCCAGTCAGCCTGGCGTGGTGCAGCACTCCTTTGTGAGCCAAGCGTTCCCTGCAGCTGATCCTCTGGGTCTGGCAGGCTCTCAGCTCCAGAGCCCCACTCAGGTGGCAGTGGCTGCGTCCCAGCCGCACACGATGCTGTCCCAGGTGCAGCCTGCAGCCTGCGCCAGCGTGGGGATCACCCTGCTGCAACAGCAGCAGCCCAGCACTGCCGAGTCCGATGGAGAGGGACCGCCCCGGGTGGACTTCGTTGACAACACAATAAAAAGCCTTGATGAGAAATTGCGCAATTTGCTTTACCAGGAGTACGTTCCTACTTCTTCTGCATCAGCAGGGACTCCAGACACCTCTGTCCCGTTAGAACAGGGTGACAGTGAGTTTAACTTGCCACCTTTTCCCGAAGATCAAGTTCCCACGCTGGTGTTGGACATGAGAGAACCTGGCCATAATGCTGCAGATACCGGCCAGGATGTGAAAGCTGCTGCTGAGGCCCAGTTGGTGCCGCCTGTACCATCTGAGATCTGCCCCCACCCAACACGGGTGAGTCCAGCAACAACTCTGCCCTTTACACCCAGAAATCCAGGTGTTGGCAGCGGCAGCACCAAAGCAGAGCTCAGAAACAATGAGCCTGTGGTAGGACATGTATAGATTTCTTGCTTCTTCAGAATTTTACATTTCTGCTCCTAGGTGTATTACCTTTTGTCTGTTGGCTGCTTTCCAGTGTGAGAGTTCTCTTAAATTTTTACTTTGTCAGATGCATTCTGACTCATTTTACCTAAATGCTTGCTTGTGAAAGCCAAATTTTTCCTTTGGGTTTAAAAGTGGAATAATATTTTAATTCCTCTTGTGTCCTGTTTCTAAAGCAGGTGGAAATACAATAAATTTTTTGTAGTTTGAGTGTAAAACATGAGGGGTGTTCATTCAAGTTCCGATGAAGATGATCATGCTTCAATAGGAATTTTTTATACATATATATATATATATATATAAAAATTAAGGGCAGTGATTATAATGCCTGCCTTCCAAGTCAGTCTGAAAAAAATCAACATTTCAGGAGCCTTTGCTTTGTTCAAGTGCTGCAGCTGAAGGAAGAAGCTTGCTCTATGTCCAGTAATGATTTCTTTTGTCTTCCCCTGAACTTGGCAGAGCAAGACTTTACTGGGAAGCCTCTAAGGAAAGCTGGAGCAGGTGGTCTGGGTCATTATTTACTCAGTGTCTCAGTTGTGCACCTGTGTTGCATTTTCAGATAAAATTATGTTTACAAAATTCAACAGATTTGCAGCACTTGCTGCTAGAAGATCAGCGTATAACTTACTTGCAAAGTAGCATTTCTGGAGGTAATTACATCACCGCTAGCAAGGATGAGGCTGATCCGTGTAGTGTCAGCTGGATGAACTGTATCAACTGCTTGAAAGATGCTGTATGGTACAGGAAAGACGGCTGCACTTCAGTAACTCTCTAGAGCATATTGTTTAACATGATAAATGACTTTCTACAGTTCTCTCTCTATGAAAGGTGGTACGTCTCTCCAGTAGTTTGAATTTGTCCCCTTAAAATCTGTCTCAATAAGAAAAGAGAGACATAGAGTTTCTGAAGACAGACTTACAGATGAAGGATGTACAGTCTGGCTGGAAAAGCAAACCAGAGAAAAAACCCGAACTGATACATATAGTTTAGTGCCTGTTTTTCAGTAACTTAGGCTGTGCAGGGTTGCACTCTGTGACACTGCCGCTGCTTTTTTTTAATTCCAGAGGAGGAAAAAAATGGAGGAGTTGAAGGAAAAGCTAGAAGGCCACCTCCACAGACACTATAAAATAGTTTAATATTCCACAATAGTGCGAGGGCAGAGAGGCGAAGAGAATGCATTGCCTTTCTGCTCTGTGCATGAGACTGAAGTTCTTTCTCTTTTTTCTTTTTACTGAAAGTTTGAAAAGTTGGAGGTGACCGGCATCAGTGCTGATTCCTCAGAAGCAAGAGGTGGGTCAGCGAGCAGGAAAGGTAATGCTTCTTTCAGCGATGAACGTCAGCAGTGCAGCTGTACTAGTGTGTGCTCCTCTGCTCGGTGTCCCCTTGCTGCTCACCCTTCTGGTTAACTGCAGAGCACTGCCCAGCACAGGGTAGTTCTGATCCTATTTGTAATATTAATATTAAACATCTCACTTCTGTCAAGCTTCCTATAAAGAAACTGCCTCACAGGCAGATTTATTTTAAACCATAAATATGTAATACAGGGCTGTGGTGTAGGTGTAGGGTATTCGCACAGAAGGCTACATTCCCAATAATAAATTTCCGGTGCCCTTTAAAAGTCCAAACAGAAAGTCCCTTGGATTTCCTGGGTTTCATAAAAACGTGTTGACAAAAATAACATGATTTAGGGTAGCCCCTTGGGGGGAAAGCCTGTAAGGTTTTCTAGGAAGTCCCATGGAGAACGAGTATAGAGTACTTTAGGTACCTGTAGATACAGCGGCACTTTGTATAGTAACATAGTAGGAGCCACAGTAAGAAACGGGATATTTGTCAAGCTCCATTTGCATGTCATGGTAAGTTTTAAGGGCTGAGGAACCCAAAACTGCTCCTGCTGTCATGGGTGGAGTTGAGGAGGTCTTATAATACATATTTTTTTTGAGATTGTCATGGCAAAGCTGGCTACCAGGTTTGTGCAACAGCGTAGATTGTTCTTGTCCTGGTGGCCATAGATCATCCCCAGCTTTTAGGTCAGTGGGAGAGGGGAAAGCTCTGGGTAGCCTGCATTCATCTGTCTCACCACAGACAAAGAAGGGAGTATGTGAGTGGAATGGAGCATCGTGTAGTAAAATTAATGTATCGTAATACCATCAAGCAGTGATGTATTTCACCATTTCAGATCTATGAAGTAATAGATTTTTGCCTTATGTTCACTCTGTGCAATGTGCCATAAGAAAGCAGCTTTCTGAAAAGCTCACTTTTATTGTTTTAACTTCAAAACCAGTGTCCACGTTGTGAAATAAGCGCATCTTGATTACTGCCACTAATACTTTGCTTCTTGTGTGCTTTTGTGGTCCAAGCGGCCATCTTTTGAGCTTCTAATTTCCACTTTCAACAATGTGTGTTTAACTTCATTTCAGGCACTTTTAATTGGTGGTATCAGTATCTGTCAGATGAAAGGTGTGAAATACCAGTCCATCTGCGGTCAGCTGCAGTGTTTCATATGCATGAATAGCCAGGACAATTACTTTTTCGAGACATCAAGAACACCTTAGTAATGTGGGCCCAATGCACCATGCAGATTTCATTCTTCTGGTTTTCTCCTTAAAAATTTTCAACTGACTAATGAAATTCCATACTTCTATTATTTGAATTCCCAAAATCAACAGATTAAAGAGAGTGCCTTCCTGTGAGGTATTTTATATTGTCTTTGATATTGCCTCCTGCATTATAGATCCTGGATTACAAAGACTGGATATTGAAATTAGTCTTCAGTGCTATGCTTTATCACACTTCAGTTTATCGCAGTAAACATTTTGGCTTTATTATACTAAAGCATTCCAGAAATGAATATTTTTTATTTTTTCCAACTTGTAAAACAGGTCCAGCTGCAAGCATCACTTCAGTTCCTGCTGCTACAACAAAAGGCCTCCTTCAGGTAACCAGAAACTAGGAGCAGTTTTATATTTGATTGTTACAGTTACTTTCAAAATTAATCTCCATTATTTTCTCCAGGTTGCACCTCCATCATCAAGCATAACTAAACAGATGGAAACTTCTAAAAGGAGCGAGAAGGCAAAGACTATGACTTTGTCTGCACACACAGATAATGTAACGCAGATATCTACAGCAGATGGGGTGATAAATAACCTTCAAAGGGATGACTCTCTAGACTCTGGTTCCTATGGAAAACAGGCTGAAACTCATGATAGCAGTACACCAGCCAAAACTATTGGCAGGTTTTCAGTAATCAGCACGCAAGATGAATTAACTTTAATGGTGCCGCACTGCTTAAGGTTCTCGGCACCCCCAGATGTCTATTTGGATGAGCTGCCTTCCAGCCCTGATCTGAAGACAGCTGTCCGACGGGTGCAGACAGCTTCTTCTGTCGATGTCCTCTGCGATCAGGGTTCGAGTGATTCTGCCGATGAGCCTTTCCCTCGGCAGCCGGCTGCTGCTGCCCAACTCTCCCCCCCAAGCAGTAGTGCAGCCACTGACTTAATTAAAAAAGCAGCTGCTTTTCTGCAAAGATCTGGCAAAGCGAGCTCACCAGGCCTCGATTCACTGAACGGGCAAGGAACAAAAATTCCTACCATCAATATAACATCTTTCCACTCGCAGTCATCATACATGAGCAGCGACAACGACTCAGAATTTGAAGATGCAGATATGAAGAAAGAATTGCAGAACCTGAGAGAAAAGTATGTTGGGTGTGCAAACAACGCTAGGGAAGCTTGTGTTAAGGCAGTGTCTCTTCATACGATGAGCCAATATGTGGTTTTGATAGCTGTAATGAGTAAACTGGTTCTGGGCAAATCAAACGTCACTAGGACCTTCCCCCAGATGTCATACTGCATCCTTTTATGCATCTTTATTTGTCAGTGCCATTTAGAAGAATAATTCAATAACTTTTTCAAACGTTTCTGCTGCGATGTCCAGTTTCCTTGCTGAAAAGCTATATTGATATGGTAGCAAGCAAGAGTACTTGTGATGTTCGTGATAGGAGGTTCCCATGTGGACGCTACTTAAGGCAGCATAAAAATAAACTGGATGCCTGTGTAGACAGCCGTAGCCTTCTCTTCATGCCCTTCTCTGCAGGGGTGATGGAGGCTATGGGGTCTACAGAGCCATCTCTATTCCTGGACTGGCTTTACCAGTAGATAACCTAGGATCTATTAGGCAGGTAAGACCCTCGCTCTGCCTCCCGTCGGATCCCTCATCAAGTCATCGGGCTGGTCTGGGTGAGAGGCTGGGTGAGTGTGGCAGGAATCTGTCATGCTGCCAGTTCTGAGAGCTAGCTTCTTTAAATTTGAACATTTTCTTTCTTTCCTGGCAGGGGACGGGTAAAAACTAGCATGAGGTGCTAGTTTAACTAGTGTTATGATGATTTCCCTGAATACAGATGATGCATCTTTTTAAAACAGTAATACAAAACCTTTAAACTGACTTTATGGCATCGTGAAATCTGCATTATAAATAAGGTAGTGATTCACGTGCTAATGGCATTTTTACGGGAAACACCTTTGGTTTTCTTCATGTTGAAATCCTTCAAACTGATGTATGTGCCTTGAGAGTTTTTTTGAAGCCACTGGTTTGAAGAGAGAAATTCTGGAATAGTTTGGAGTTCCTGTCAGATCTCATGTCAAAATCAGTTGGGATGACTGAGGATATTGAATTCTGTCTTATAAATGAACATCTGAGAAGTTAGTCACCACATTTGCCAGGTAGATTGTTGTAACTTCACATACTTTTGGATGAGCAGTTGATTGTTTTATAACCAAAGACTGTTTTGTTTCTTTTTTTATAACTAATTATGCTGTCAAGATGTGGTGCTTTATCAAATACATCACTAGCAGAGTTCTTTGCTTTTTGTGTTTAGGCATATGAAAGAAATTGCTGAACTTCAGACTCAGCAGAAGAATGAGATAGAGGCACTGTATATTCGGTTAGGGAAGCCCCTTCCTCCCAACCTGGGGTTCCTTCACTCAGCCCCACCAAGTGGCCGTCGCCGAAGAACGAGCAAAAATAAATTGAAAGGTGGAAAACTGTTAAACCCTCTGGTCCAGCAGCTCAGGAGTGGAACATCAGGCACAAGTAGGTACACTGGGTTGCTTTCCATAAGCCTGTTGTTTGTGTAAACTGCTGTGTTATTGCATGGACTGCAGGAGAGGCACTGAATTTTTATTGTTTTTAATACTATGACTCGAGGTTGCATACTGCGAACTGGTTTTGAAGTGAGGCTTCCTTTGGGACAGGCTTATTACAGCTGCCCAGTGCTGAACCATGCGTACCTTCTCTGCATTGGTTGCAGTGCTTGGCAGAGAAACAATATTCCGCTTGAATTTGGAATACAGCCTGGTTACATTTTCTCATCCTTTCTCCAAATGCAATTTATTGATGTTTGTATTCACTTCTTAGGTGCTGTTACCCTCTATTGATTATGTGCTGTGTCTTGTTGTTGTTTATTTTTTCCTACAAGATGCCATATAAATAAGATTGGATTGCATTTGCTCCCTCAAAGGATGGGAGGTAAAAACAGTTATAAAACTGTGATGGATGCTTTGACCATCTGAAGTAGTTTGAGATTTTTCAAACAATAGTACAGTCTTGAGTCATCATCTTTTTGGAACGTATAAAGATCTAATTCAACTGGGAAATGTTGATATAGCCCAGTACCTATTTCTTCAGCAAAACGTAGAATACAATATGAATAATTTTTCTTCAGCTTTTATTTCATGCTGTTATTTAGAGGAGGAGCAGCACTTCCAGCATTAACCCTGTATTTCAAACCTGGTAGCTCTTGTTTTCAAAGTCACTGTATCATAGGTCCACTTTGGATTTCATTCCATTGATCTTAATTATAGCTAGAGTGTTTAGGAGGTTTTTGCTTTTAATTAAGGATTTCAGCTGAGATAGGAAGAACAAAGATAGTCAGGGGCAAGATGTTCTGTGATCCATCTTGAATCTCTGTGTTCTTGCCTACGGGAACTGAAGCTACGTTGAGTGCTTTATACTTCTGTAGCTGCTGCTTGGCTGATGTGCATAGGTTTTATTTCCTTTCCTTGTGATGACATGCTCTGGATGTCTGTTATCCTTGGTCCGTTCATTTCCCAACTTATTCTCGGGTTCTCTCCAGCCATTTTCCCCTCTGTCTATTCACAAAACCCACAGCTGTCTCCACTCGTGGATCTTGGCTCATATCAGCATGCTACCCTGATCCAAAGAATTTAAGGTTCTTTCTGCATAAAATGTCCCAATTCTTCTCTCGTCTTTTTTTTTTTTTCCTTTTTTTTCCCCACTGTCACCTTCAGTTAAAGAACAGAAATCTACTCAGTCAGACTGCTACTTGGGTACATGCTTTCCTTCATGTATTTCTTCTGTGTTATTTTCCAGTTTTTGAGGCACTGTGTACAGTTCCCATTATCTTTGAGAATCTTCATGCCCGAGTCTTCTCATCCTTGACTATGTAGGTGCCTCATTTTTTGGTCTTCCTAGATCCTATCTCAGGGATCAAGGGCGGGCAGTTTCTAACAGCGTTACTGATGTAATTGTCATTTCCACTGTTGTTTTTGCTGATAAATCCATGTAACAAATGATTACAGAGGTATTCTGGTGGTAAAGCCTCTTTACCTGAAATATCCATGTAGATAGTTACATAGATACAGATACTTATATATAGACATATATCCATCTGTATAGAGATAGCTATAAATAAAAAGTTCCTCATGTCTTCGCAGCAACTTTTTATTTCTCTCCATTTGCTTACTTTCACTTTTGATGTGTGAGAGCAAACCTACATAGAATCATAGAATGGTTTAGGTTGGACAAGACCTTGCAGATCATCCAGTTCCAACACCCCTGCCATGGGCAGGGACACCTCCCACTAGACCTGGTTGCTCAAAGCCCCACCCAACCTGGCCCTTGAACGCCTCCAGGGATGGGGCCTCCACAGCTTCCCTGGGCAACCTGTTCCAGTGTCTCACCACCCTCAGAGTGAAAAATTTCTTCCTGAGATCTAATCTAAATCTGCCCTCTTCCAGTTTGAAGCCATTACCCCTCATCCTATCACTACATGCCCTTGTAAAATGTCCCTCTCCAGCTTTCTTGTAGGCCCCCTTCAGATACTGGAAGAGGCTCTAAGGTCTCCCCGGAGCCTTCTCTTCTCCAGGCTGAACAACCCCAACTCTCTCAGCCTGTCCTCACAGCAGAGGTGCTCTAACCCTTGGATCATCTTCGTGGCCTCTTCTGGACCCGCTCCAACAGGTCCACGTCCTTCTTGTGTTGGGGGCTCCAGAGCTGGATACAGTATTCCAGGTGGGGTCTCGCCAGAGCAGAGCAGAGGGGCAGAATCCCCTCCCTTGCCCTGCTGGCCACGCTGCTGGGGATGCAGCCCAGGATGCGGTTGGCTTTCTGGGCTGCCAGCGCACATGGCCGGCTCATGTTGAGCTTCTCATCCGCCAACACCCCCAAGTCCCTCTCCTCAGGGATGCTCTCCATCCACTTTCTGCCCAGCCTGTATTTGTGCGTGGGATTGCCCCGACCCATGTGCTCTGCTCAGTTGTTCGTGCGTTCATCATCCTGCTTAGGTATTTCTGCAGCTCTCGCTTTATTTCAGCAGTGCTCCGTGTGAGCTCCTGGCTCCAGCCTTTCTGAAAAATGTAGAAAAGAAACTGTACAAATCAAACCTGCTCCATAAGCTTCTTGGAGAAACTGGATTTGCCACTGCATATATTTTGTTTGTTTGCTCTTTCAGGTAATCTTTCAGACTCTAAAGACTCATCCCACAAAGAAACAACTAAACCTCAGCCTGGATCTCCCGAAGCAGCAGCAGTAACCTCCCTTGCCTCAGCCACTTTCGGGAAGGCTGTTCAGACGCAGCAGCCGTGCTCTGTCAAAGCCTCTTTGTCTTCTGACATCTGCTCCGGCTTAGGCCCCGAAGGAGGAGATGCGAATGCAAGCTCTGGCCAAGGTGATTTTTTTTTCTCCCGGCTGTTCGGCATGTCTTCCAGCACATGCTAAAATTAGTTCGCTTCCCTTATGCTTGAACTTTTTAGGAGTGGATTTCACTTCTAGTGCTATAGGAACAGGAGCCTTTGGCAATCCAAATTACTGGCTTACCTTTAAAAAGATTGTTGCAATATTGTCAGAAGAACAAAAGTAAAGTATCTTACCAAGTGTTAAAAGTAAACACTCAAGAAGGTATGCTAATTTTTAGGAAGGAAATACCTTTTATTTTTGCCAGCAGTGGCTTTATACTGACACCTTTTCTGGAGTCTGCCTTACAGATTTCTGAGTAAAAAGAAAGGAAGACAAAAAAGTTGTAGAAGAATAGGAGATTGTTTCCTTTGGTTCATTTTGGGCTTTTTTTTAAGCCCCTTAATACTGGTAGACCCAGAGTTCCTCATTCTAAACTACCAAACCGTCTTGGGGGGCAGGGGGCAGGGAAATAAAATAAAAAAATGAAACCAAAACCAGAGAACCAAGTTATGTTTCCTTTATCTGAGGGGTTAACTTTGTGCATGATTTTGGAGTCCCAGCTAAATGACTGTTGATTGGCTGTGTTCCCAAGTCCCGACCTCTGTGTATTGCACACCTCCGTAGGCTTTGACTGACCTTGTTGCCATGCATATTGGAAGTTATAATGACGATTAAAATACCTTCCTCTCATTGCACATCCTGCCAAACTAATCTACAAAATATCTATCTGTTCTCTTCTGCTGTTACTGCATCCTTTGTGTATGGTCAATTAACTTACTCCTCTTTGGCAAAGTTAAAATGGAGATGTGGATGTTTAACAAAGCTGATTTGACTGATGGTATAGGACATCTGATCACAGCTACTTGTACTTTATAAGTGTCTTTGTTTTCTTCCCTTTATATTCATTTGCAGGCTGGACGGTTTTCCACCAAACGTCTGAGAGAGTGACCTATAAATCTAGTAGCAAACCTCGTACCAGATTCCTCAGTGGACCTGTGTCTTTGTCCATCTGTTTGTATTTGTTCTTTTGTATTTTATCACAGTCCATCTTTCTTTTACCCCCTTTTGCCAATTCCATATTTTATATCTCTAATATGTTTGGCAGGATGCCCCTTTTTCTGAACCATCTTTTCTTTCTTTTTATCTTTCTTTTGAGTAATCATCATGAACACACCTTATTTATATTAATTTTTCATATGAAAGCTTTTTTTTGCACTGCTTTTGGCTTGTGCCTGGGCACCAAAAGCATGTGTGGAAGATCTCATCATTTATTATATAGCCTGATGGTAAATTTTACCCTGGACTTACCAAAGCTTTTGTACTTTATGTGATTTATGTTGAAGTAATTTTATTTGCAATGCGGCAAATATACATGTCTGCTGTCCCGGTTCCAGCGACAACAAAAAGAAATCCATCCTTCTGTAGACGAATGGTCTCTTTCACACATGTTTGGACTATGAAGACATGCATGTAGCAAGCTGATACAATACTAGAAGGTCACTGAAGGGTATAACTTCCATACAAGGGCTGTATTAACACGATCTACAGTACTGTTTATATCCACTCTATTTTCTTTAATTTTTTTCTGCGCTCTTTGCATGTGGAAATGCTGAGACAACAGTGCTCCAGCTAGTTCTTTCAAAATCTGTTTTCTAGGTGGGTTTTCCCCATGCATGCACTTTAGTTACTTTAAGTGAGCAATTTTTTATATACTCGTAAGCAGCAGGAAGAGCTGGTTACTCCAAGGGAGAGTACCGTCAACTGTTTTTGTGTAAGCTGATCTGGCTGAAGCACTTTACTCAGTTCGTTTTCTTATGACCTTATGTGACCTCAGAGATGAAGTCAATTAGCAGTTCATCAAAGCATAAATAAGTAAAAAGCAATATCAGATTTTCAGATGATACTTTGAAATGGATTGCCAGAATCCAGTATTTTTTGTTTCAAATAATTGTGCACCTGCTATTTGTACCCTATTTGTATGACTTCTAAAGTAATTGGCAATTCAACCAAATTATATCAAGCTATTTAATTAAAAAATTAAGACCTTTTTACCCAATCATACATGCTGCTTTTTAGGCAAACAGATTTTGCTTGTACAATAAAGATATGTTGTGCTGAACAGGTACTATAGGCCACTTACATATAACATTAGAAAGGCTAATAGTGTTCTTGAGAAAATGTTTGGTTAACAAACTGTTCATTTGCATTAATATCAGATCTCCCATTGGAGTTCTACATTGATCATCATTATCCAAGTGGTACAGATCAAAGGCACAAGACCACTCTAATACACTCCTCCTAATTTTATGAATAAACTGTTTTTAAAAGTAATCTTGATTTTTTTTTTTGTTTGTTTTTGGGGTTTTTTTTTGTTTGAGGTCCCTAAAAGTCCAAGCACTCAGGTTCTTGAAAACTGATGTTTATTGCTCGGCATACTGAATTTATTATCCTGCAAGTTTTTAACAACTATTGAAGTCATGAGACAATTTTGCATTCAGAGATTTTTTTTCTGAGAACCTGAGGGGAATTCTCAGTTCACAAATTTTCCCATTTGGTATTGTAACAGACACAGCAGTTACTTCCTCTGCACGTGTAATTCCCAGAAGTTGTTTCATTAATCTTTCACAGAATTACTATTCAGTAGGATGCAAAAAGACTGAGAGATGGCAATTAAAAACCAGCATATTAAAAATGTTTGGGTGCATGGTTATTGTGAATGAAACCAAGGGAATATGTAAATCCTTCAAATCGCGAGGTTTCCCGATGCTTAAATAACTCATCACGACTAATTGCTTTCTGTTCTCAGCCCATATGCTCTCTTCTCGGGTTCTTCTGGGCGCAGTGTTCAGGGAGGAGGTTTGCACTCCCCCATTTCTGAGTCATACGAGGAGATGGACTGAGTTTTGGGCACTTAACCCTGACACATCCATCCAAAGTCACCACTGCTCAGAGAACGCAGCTTAGTTTCAAATACTCTCTGTCGCTTAAATTGCTAGGCAGTTTTACTGCTAAGTTTTGGTGGGATTGGAGCTTATTTTAGCTTATTTTCCCAGTGAGTCCAACAGGTTGGTAGTGTGTGTGTGAAGGGATGAAGATGGGGCTGCGTGTGGCCCCATCGTTCCCCAAGGGCAGCTGGGGCTGGGACTGCTGCTGGAAGGACATATGGCTGGTGGCTCCATCAAGCCAGTATCCAGAGCAGCCATGACCACCATGGGCCTTGGGAAAAATAGTGCTAGATGGTGATGGGAATGCCAGCTGGCTCATGCTCCTTCCCCTCTGGAAGGGATGTCAGTTGACCCAGCATGGAGGCAGAGCTAAGCGTTTGGACTAGGTGCTAAACATGTTGGCATCTTTGCTGCGTGCTTGAGCAAGGAGAGCAAGTGCTGGGCTGAGATGGGTCCAGCGCAGGCAGCTCGGCGGTGTGGCCTGGCAGGCCGGGGTTCTGGGGCTGTTCCCCAAGTCGAGGTATCCCTGGGATTTTTTGTTTGTTTGAGAGCTGTTGGGAAAAGTTGTGCTGGATTTGCAGGGATTTGCCTTCAGAGGGCTGGAGCACCTCTTCTATGGAGAGAGGCTGAGAGAGTTGGGGTTGTTCAGCCTGGAGAAAAGAAGGCCCTGGGGAGACCTTAAAGCCCCTTCCAGTATCTGAAGGGGCTACAGGAAAGCTGGAGAGGGACTCTTGATCAGGGAGTGGAGCCATAGGACAAGGGGGAACAATTTTAGACTGAAAGAGAGGAAATTTAGATTAGATATTGGGAAGAAATTCTTTACTCTGAGAGTGACGAGACACTGGCCCATGTTGCCCAGAGAAGCTGTGGCTGCCCCATCCCTGGAGGTGTTCAAAGGCCAGGTTGGATGGGGCTTTGAGCAACCTGGTCTAGTGGGAGGTGTCCCTGCCCATGGCAGGGGGGTTGGAACTGGATGATCTTTAAGGTCCCTTCTAACTCTCACTATTCCATGATGTTTCTATGAATTTCAGAAAGGCTCTGAATCTCTACATTTGATGAAGGACAAACAGCCCTTTGGGGAGCTTGGATACTCCAGTATCAGGCCCGTACTGTATTAGCAGACAACTTAGCAGCACACTTTTAAAAATAAATGTTCAAACGCATTAAAGATAGTTTTACTGAATATCTTGCCCTGGTTACAAGATCCATCAAACTTGAATACTTTCACAGTGTTCTCCCAGAACAGCTCTTTGATCTGTTCCCCATGTCCAATAATGACTCTTCCTTTGCAATTTTCATGGAATAAAATATTTTTGATGGCCTTCAGCATAATTTTAGCCTGAGCTCCTTCCCTGGGTTAAATTGTCAGGGCGTCTTAGGGAAGAGTTTATGCTGATTGTGAGTGGAATTTTCAAAAGCTCCATTTGGCTTAGACTTGTGATCTTGTGTAAAGCAATTTTTGTCAGGTCTGTAGTAATTAATATATTGTATGTGCATGTGTGATTATGGAAATGGTCTAACAATTTATTGCCACTTCAATTTTATTTTAGCTTTCAAGCTTTTTGGCAGCTGTTAGAGTGCAAATATGGGACAGCGGATTTTTTCTGTCTTGTATGATATAGTAACTACTTAATTTCTCAGATGAGAAATCTGGAATTGGAGGTAAAACACTCTGCTGAACTTTTGCAGGCTTAGATTATATCTTAATTATGATTCATTTCCTTAACTTTACAGCTGTTAAACACCTTGATTTTAGAAGTAATATAATTAATCTGGTGAGTTAGGTTTACCAAGTGCATTTTAAATTGAATTTGAATTTAAAACCAATTGTAGCCAACGATTGTCAGTCCCTGCTCCAGGCAATATCACCACTTAGATAATGTTTCTCATCTCCCAAGCAACATCCTGCAGTGATAGAGTTTGGAAGAAATAGCTCTCTTCTTGGTGATTGACTCTCCTGTAATATTTTCCTTAACTTCGGCTCCACTCACACGGGTGTTCTGTGAATCTGTCTAGTATCACTGTTCTCTGCCGCTTCCCCACACGTGTAGGGGCCCCAGGTTTGATTTGGCACCCGAGGTGCATAGAAACTTGTGACTTGGTTTACAGGAAGCGGAGGGGTTGGTGATTAAACTTTTTAACATGCGTTTGAGCACGTACTATAGTCAGCTGCCTGCTTTTATTTTTCTCAGGCAGTTGCTTTTCATTTGCCTACATATTGTGCCAAATATTACCTATTGCTACATGCAGAATGTGCTGCAGGATAGTTAAGAAAATAGCATTGTAGTATTACTGCCACTGATGTTTCTGTAGTGGGAGCTGCTAGCTAACTGTGAGAGATAGGCAAGGTAAGGTATATCTGAGGGAAAAGAGAGGGGGAAAAAAAATTAAGAATACAACGCAGATTGCTGAGTTGTGAATGTGACCTGTATTTTCTTATCTAGGCTTTGAGATGAGAAAATACACTCGGTTGTGCTTGCATAAGACATTACTGTGGTCATGTCCTTCTGATTTTCCTGGAATAGAAACCTCATTAAACTATATGAAATTATAAGGAAATCTTTCAAAGCAATCCTTCTGTTCCTCCTCATGCCACCCATATCAAAACACAAACATTTCTTCTCCCTCTTTTTCCCTCTCTCTTTTCTTTACTTTCTCTTCCTCAGTCTCTGACTGATGTCTCTCCTTTCTCCTTTGAAGACTCATTCAGAGCCTATGTCAACCCAGACCAGCAATTTCTGAGTTTAAAGCTGCATTTCTGGCACAGTAACATAAAATATTGATACCGGTTTGCTGTAGAGAAAAAGCATATCCATCCTGTATCTTGCTTTTTGCCCCACTCCCTGATTTTGCTTATGTTTTCAAGTGCTGCTTCACAATAAACTTGCCATGCCCCATGTCAGATATTCATCTCCTCCCATACCATGATGATATTCTCCTTACCAAGTCCAAAATACCTTTCAGGAAATCTGGCACTCAAATAGAAACAGTGCTTATGTCTGGCAAGATCTGACAGTCAAGTAGGGTTCTCAGTACACTTCTGACACTAACTATCCAACAGAATCTGTAAAATCATGATGAAGAATGTAACAAGATGATAATGAAAAAAAACACAGTTTGGTTAAATGAAAACTCAGCTACTCTGCTGGATTATTTTTCTGCACTTGGACAAGGCATAAGGGAAAGTCATTCACAGTTACTTTCAGTTGAAGTTCAGAATCTCACATTTAGACACAAATCCTTCTAATAAAGTATTTGGAAACAATTGGCCTCAGACCTGCAGAACAATGTATCTTTTTGGACTTGTAAAACAGGACTTTTAGGGTTTACAGTTTGTCTTTGCAGCCAGACTAGCTTGACTTGTTCCTGAAAGCATTTTTGGCCTCCTATCACAAACTGAATTGACATCATTTCCTGCATAAATAGAGTAGGAATCAAAACCTCTTATTAGGAAGCCAAGGCAATTGGGGGGAGGAAAAACAAACAAACAAACAAAAAAACCAAACACACACCAAAAAAAAAAAACCAACAACAACAACAAAAAAAAACCAAACAAAACCAACAAAAACCCCCCAAAAAGGAGGGGGGAACCAACCAAAACCCCAAACAAATGCATCTTTAAGTCATGAGACCTTGCTTTTGGCATGCTATTGTACTTTCCAAAGCTTCTGAATGGCTGCACATTAAGAAAGGTTTGAGCTGTCCAGTTATTTAGACTTCCTTTACTCACCTGAACTGCTGACTTTGTCTGTCCTTTCTTGCATAATAACTACTTTTTGATTGCTTAAAAGTACAGAAGCTTGTCCGTTAGATTTGTTGTGTTTAGTCTTACCTAATTCTGTATGTCTTGTATTGTTTTACCTTGTAGGGTCCACCTTGAAACGACTATGTCTAGGCAAAGATCACAGTAGTAGTAACTATCCCATTTTTGTTTCTCAGTATTTTCTTCATGGCATGGGATGTTTTTTGCTTTTTTTTAATTATTTTTTACTAAAAGCTAGTTGTTTAATAAATACAGCTGATGCACTTACACTGATATGAAACTAGACTGTGTAAATTGTGATACTTTCATAATAATGCATGTGCTGTGATGTCTTGGGAGCCATGCATGCTGCAAGACAGTTGTGATATTCTTTGTGTGTTAGTCTGTGCATGCACGTGGCGAGAAAACTGGATTCAGTGTTTGTCTTTCTGAAATACACACCTTTATATGACTGCAGTTCTCTGCTGGAGGAATTAATAGCTTAAAACGATCTTGCTCCTGTTGGGCTGCATGAAATATTAAACACTAATTGAAGAGCTTTCCTGTCAAATTACTTATTTTTCTCACTGGTCCCTTACCCCCAAGCAAAGAAAAAGGAAATGAGCAGTATTCACGTAGAAGTTATGGTGCAGGTTGAATGCATGATCATTTAAAGGTTATTAACGTATTTTATATAACCATAGGACTAATTAGTTTACTCGGTTTCATTGGCTGGTAACTGATTAACAGAAAAAAAAGACTGAATGTTCATGTTTGCTTATATAATTTTACTACAGTTCTATGAACGTTTTGCTTGGAGAGATGGTCTTTATTTCAAATCTTTAGCTGTATCAAATATGTTAGCTGAAAAGTCAATTTATATTTTCTGTTTAGGTCAAATTTAGGCACCTTCAGTTGCTGTTCCCTGCTGATCTTGCTGTGTCAGACTTGTAGTTACCAACACATAAAAAGGACAGATTTTTTTTTTTCCCCCTAGTTCTTCTAGAAATAAGTTAAATCTCTGTCAATACTCTTCCTGTCTGCTTTTATCTATACCAAAAGTTCTGTATCTTTATCTTTGTCTCAAAAACTCACACACCCACTGTGTCCTCCTCTCTCCTCTTTCTTCTGTACATTTGTGGTCCTGATGGTTTTTCTTCCCCCCGAAAAATATGCAGATGGCAGAGTAAATGGTCCTAACATCATTGAGAGAGATTGTGGGTTCCTGGAGCCTTTGAGGCCTAGTAGCCAACCCTACTTGTAACCTATATGACAAACAGGTTTTTCCAGGAGGACAGTAAACTTATGCAAGTAAAATAAATGGTAAATTATTTTTTTAAATGCGTGCAGTTTTAGCAAGTAATACATCCTGCCTCCCAGTCTCTCGTGGTAGTCTCCTCTGAGGAGACTTTGTAAGCCTTAGGATGTCAGTGTTACTGAGCCTGCATTCGTTTCTTCTCTCAGAGTCATTAATTTCACTTAGAGAGAAGTTATGGGCATGACAGCTAGTGGCTGAGGTAACATAATGTGATAGAAAATATGAATGCATTGGATTTGGACCATTTCTTTAAGCAAAGGTGTTCTGTAGAAAGGAGGGGGGGGGTGTTTAAAAGTCAAAAAAGCCACCATTTGAATTGCAGTAGATGAGGAAGTGTTTGAGCAGCAAAGTGATGAAGCAGAGATGCCATCGTCAACTTTCTTTGTCTGTGATTTTCCAGGATCCTCAACAAACAGTCTCGTAACGTGTCCTGAGCCCCTCCCGCAATCAACCCTGCAGGTTCAGGCCAACAACAGTAACAACAAGAAAGGGACGTTCACAGATGATCTTCACAAGCTGGTTGACCAGTGGACAAGCAAAACTGTTGGAACTCCACAGACAAAACCTTCTTTAAACCAACTGAAGCAGAACCAAAAAAGGCAAGACATGGAGCCAAAGGCTAATCCCATGCAAACACAGAATGAGACATGTGGAGTAAGTGGCACTCCTTGAAGAACGTACCTTTTGCTATGTGTCTGAAAGCCTTTGCAGAACTCACATTTGGAGGAGGACATAGACTAAAATTACTTCAGATAGATGCTTCCTATAAATGTCCATCTCTTTTCATTAAGTACTAAACCAGATTTTTTTTTTTTAAATTGTCTTTTGGAATAATCTTGAGGGATACATGGGCTGCAATATATATATATATATATAAAAATATATATTTTTTAATTGCAAACTGCTTATTAATAGCAATATACAGCAATACTGTAGGTTGATCAACTGAAGTTTTAGCTATTCCTAACATTTTCTTCTTTTTGATGTTTAATATTAATCTTCCTTAGGTAGAGCAGAGGCTGGGCTGGTGGCTTGGTGGTAGCAAGCCTTTATTTTAGTGGAAGCGGAGCGAGTACTGCGCTGAGATAGGGGACAGCTGGATGTGTTTCTGACCCTTGCTTCTTGTTCTGGCCATCCTTGAGGCTCTCTGCCTTATGAAAATACCATCTTCAGGAATGCTGTGAAAGTAAACTACAACAAAAGGGAAGTTGGAAGCGCCCCATTCGTCCCCTCTTATTTTCAGTAGCAGGAAAAAAACACATTGCGATGGGCGTTTGTGTCTGCGTTCAGTGCTTGTTTTCATGGCTGAGTGACGGTATGGAGGTAGGCACGAAAATGAATGAAAATGTATCCGGAATCACAGTTCACCATTCTGTCACGCGCTGGTCTGGGATTCCGGGCCTCTTCCTGTGTCTCGCAGTTCGATGATTCTTTGACTAATAATTTTTGCTGGATTCATTTTTTTGGAAGACTGGAAGTTGAGAAGAAGTAGAGGAAAATAAATTAATTTTAAAAGCAAAGAAATAGTGAAAACAAAACTAGTGAAGGACTGCTTTGTAATCTCTTAAAAACAAGATAACTGGATCTGGATAGTAAGCCATTGCCTTTTTGGCATGTTGAAGGAAAAGAAACAACCTTGTGTGCAGCAGTGGTAGCTCTGTAGTTATTTGTGAGGTGAGCCGTGCCAAACCAGGAACCGTGCTAACGCATCTGCTTTGGTACCTGCTGGTTTCGGAGTTAGTAGGGTCACTGACTTCACAGGGAAAAGCATTTGTGCAGATTTATTAAGCAATTTTATGTCAAGTCTTGGTTGCCATAAATGAAGAAAAAACAGAGAGTAAGTAATCTTTATGTGTAGTGATGGTTCAACCAGTATAAACCCGTTATGGAGCAACATCTACTTAAGACCCTATTAGTTTTCCAAAAGTTAGTCAAAGGAGGTACTAGTAAACTCAAATTGAAGATTTCTAGAAAGTGATGGTGAGGACACAGATTTTGCTCTGTTAAGTCACTTCTTACTCTCTTTTGATATGCTATTTGCAGCTTGATGTCTTTTCCCTGAGACTCCTGCAGTAGTTTGAAGTATTTGACGGGGGTGTTCTGCCCACTTACAACTCTGGAAAAGAGTGGTTATTTTGCTTATTTAAATCGCCCATTAACATCAGTTTAGGGTTAATTTTGCCTTCTGCAGTCTTGGTGTCTCTGTTTCAAAGCCTGTGGAGATGGCAGAATATTGCTGCAAGAGGAACAGGAACGTCCCTGTCTTAATACACTGATTTTTAGAGGGTTTATTTCTTTCTAGAACATGGCGGTTGTTCCAGGGAATTAACAAGGCCAACTGAAGTCTTTTAGAGATAATTTACCAAGAGCTCAGAGAGGCTGGGATTCCCTGCTCTTCATTTCACATCATTCCTTGTTGCTTGGAAGAGTGGCAGGCAGTTGGAGACCTTGCAAGCCCTGTGCTAGCTCACCCTGGGTGGTTTTGTTCATGAAGTCTTTGTAGTGCGGGCTGCAGAAGAAATGCTAAGGTAGATGGCAAATCTTCCTAGCATGGTCATTGTTGGGGTCTTTTGGCCATGAAGATGGCACTGCATGTCGGAGATAACGGAAAACAAGGCAATAAACAAGATTTAAAAGACTTTTACAACAGCACAAGGGCTGTTTTGGGAGTTGAGCGGTTATTCTGCTGATTGTATGTGTTAAGGGAGGAGAGAGCTTCATGATGTTGGGAGAAGAATAGCCAAAAGAGGAGGAAGGAAATTGTGTGAAAGGACCCATAACATCAGTTCTTGGAGCAATGAGTTACATGTGGAGGTGTTATACCTGCACTGAATCACCATTGAGCCCACCTTTTAAAATGGTATTGAAAAGACAAAAAGAACTCAGGAAATCACATTAAAGGATGGAAAAAAATTGCATAATAACAGGGAGCACAGAAAGCTCAGGCTGTACTTCTTCGGTCCATCTGTTAACACCATCTTTTCATCATCTTTTTGATCAAATACAAAAATGCCTTTGCAAGAAAAGAATAAGGAGCACTAAACACATTTCCAGCCCATCAGAGAAAGTTATAATAAGGTTTTATGTTGGAAGTAAAGGCTAGATAAATTGGAAATGGGGTGATTCTTATCCCTCCTTTTTTTTTTTTTTTTTCCCACTGGAACAAACTAGCAGGAAACTGTTAGGGCAGGTTGTCTCAGATCTTCAAACTGGGTGTTGTGTTTTAGGAGAAGCTAGTGTTGGTCCTGTGCGATGATCGGAAATGAGGGGCAGGAGGGAGGCAGTATTCATACCTTCACTTCTGAATTTTCTCTGGAAGTTATTGGGCAGAAGGATGTCTCCTTGAAGAGTTTTTAAACAGAAGTGGGAGTGATATGAGTTGTCCCATGGTGCTCTGCTGGTTATAGGTCCCCTGGAATTGGCACCACACAGAGCTCTTGTATGTGACACAGAGGCCACATAGGCAATGAGCATCCTCCTGGGGTGAAAGTCTTGGGCTTCTGTTAGACAAGGTGTGACAAAGAAGGCATCAAACCAAATGGCCCCCCTCTACTCTATATTCTTTTTTTTCCTCAGTTTCTTAGGCCAAAGGAAAATTGCAACAAATCCTTATTGGTTAGGGGTAGAGTTATTTTCTTTATTTTTTTTTAATGTATTATTTTCTCTTACTGTCAACCCACTGTTATTAATATGCAGGGTAGTTGTGTGGCTGATTTCAAGTCTTCTCTTTCACCCTGGAAACAGAGGACTAGCTTTCCTGAGTTATCTTTTATCTTGAGATGCTTCTGCCACCGTCAACAGATTGTTTGCTGTGTGAATACAATATATTATTGGTACCTTTTTTTTAACTAAGTGAAGTCTACTCTCTAAGGTTGGAAATCAACTCAGAAGAGAAATTGGTGGTGTGTTTAATAAGAGTTAGTGGTTTTATTTTCTTCCTCTTTATCATCAGAAGTGTAGAAAGCAATAAAATAATTGGGATGCAAAGGAAGACTTTAAATTCTGCTTTGCGTCTCTGGAAGTTACCTGGCGGTTTGGCTGCAGATCTTGGTTGGTACATATTAGAAGTTTCTGGGGGAACCTTCAGGCATCCAGTTGTGTCACAGGAGCAGTGAAATGTTCCTTTTCAAATGTTTTATTTCAACATGGAAATACATGTTTGATAGGATATGCTAGGAAAAACTGAAGTCAAACTGCCTGATAATAGTTATTTGTCTCGTGCTTATCTGTGTTGAAGGCATGATGAAATAATCCTTTCTTACAGGTGATTGTGGTTACCATCAGTCAAGGAATACTCCTAAGGAACATGAGCTGCCTTGTGTGTAAAGAGTACTGAATATTGTGTAGTTAAAGGTATTTTTTGAAGATACCTGGGAATAAAAGGGCTTACGAAAAATGTTTTCTGTTCTTCATACTCTCACATAGCTCCATGGGTTTTAAAGAAAAAACTATTACCCTCAGAAAGCTGTAAACATGTTCCCAGTCCATAATAAGTTTTTTTTCTGTGAAGCGCCCAGGTCTGTGTCAGTTGGTGACGTGTGCTGGGGCTTAGACACCATCAGTAATAGCTGCACATCTGTTTGCATTTGGTACATCTTGATTTTAATGAGCTGGCTGCCTAGGAAGCAGACTTTCTGGAGATAGCCACAGATATGAAAATGGAGCGGAAGGACTATTAACACCTTTTACTGGGTCTTACATCTCCATTGGATTGGAAGAATAATAAAAAATGAGATGAATCTGTGTCTGAAGCTATTTAACACTGCCTTTTTGGTCTGAATGTCAGAATAGCTTTCCAGGAACCTGGAGGAGCCCAAACACAAATCTGCAGTAGCACCTAATAACTTTGGGTTTTCAGCAAACTGGAAAAGGGTGATGATAAAGATGTATTAGCATCCTTGCCCTGCTTGTGTTGGCAGCCAGCTCTAACCCTGTCCTGTGATTCAGACGGTTTTGTTTCAGTGGTAGTTGGAACGTACAGAAGTAATCCAGTAATGTTTTGATGTAGCTGGAAGAAAAATAATCTAAATCCTGCATTTTCAGAATGGGTTGTAATAGTTACGGTCAGCTTTCACAGCAGAATTACCCAGTTTCATCTGTTCTAATGTAAAAACATAAGTATATATAATGTTTATAATAAGTCAAACACACCTTTCACAGTACTGTAGCTATGAATATTGCTAAAGTGGTACTTTAGAGCTTGCTTGGTAAAGCATGATGGCAAGGTAGAGAATTAAAAAAAGAAGTCCAAAGAACAGATTTTTTTTTTTTTTTTTTTTTCTGAACTACCATGGCCTTGGTCCAGTGGGGTTTGTTTCATTTTTACGTATGTTTTTGTGTATGTTCTTTTTTGTGTATATATCATTCTTGTTTTCTAAATGAGTATGTATGATTATTTGGGGGAATGGGAATAAATGGCAGCAAGGGAAAGACTGGCAGCAAAGGGCAGGCATTCAGGGAAGCAGGAGCGAGAGATGGCTCTTACCCTGCAGGCACTTGTACAAGCCCTTGGGGCAGAGGTTTATTACAGCAGGGAGAGTTTGGCAAGTGCAGGAGAGGAGGCGGCGTGAGCAGAGGTTTGAAGGCAGCAGGCTGAGATGTGGCCATAGGTGTTCATTCAGTAACATGTATTGCTTCTACAGAGGAGGCTAATGGCGATTCAGAGGGAAAGAGGAGGGGGGGTGGGAATTTCACATCCTTTCCATATAATATAGCATACTTTTTTGGATGTCAACCCAGTCTCTCTTCCAAAAAAAAACCCCAAACACCATATTAAATCTCTCTAGCAGACAGATTTTTTTACATGGTGATGACAGACGTAAATTTTGCAGTCCATTTGTTAAATTCATTAAGTTTGAGACTATGTCTACCTTATCAGCTTGCTTAAGGCCAGGGCAGCTAACTTTGCTAGGATCTAGACAGACAGCAGAACAAACAGAAGTAAGTTAATGTAATATTCAAAATGAAGCAATGCCATCTGTAGTTGGCTAGATCATCTTCTCAATCTCATTCTTCATTGCTAGTGTTGCATCGTCTACAGTTGACTTAGGAAGGGAAAAGACCAATTCTGCTTTACACTCCTGCAGGAGGATTAGAGTATTTTAAATAAGCCCTAAACACTTGTCCAATACGACTGCAGGCTATGGTTATAAAGATCTTTTTCTTTTTTTTTTTTTTTCAGTCATCTCTAAACATTGGTTGCTTCAGCTGGATACAGCAATCTGATATTGTACCACTAGTTTCCAATTCCCAAGACAACTTCATTATAAAAGAAACAATTTGTGCCTATATCTTCAAGCTGTGGGGTAGAATACCAAGGCCAGAAGATGCACTGGAAGCTGAAGCCTTGTCAGCGCTAGGGTATAGTGTGCTGTAGTTGATGCATGTTTTGGAATCAATGGCTTGTGCCAGAACTGGCACCTTTTGAACAAATGGGCAAAAATGACAAGGTAATAGCTAAAAGGAGAGGTCACCTGGGCAAGCAGAGACCTGCAGATAACAAATGTGTCCTTTCAGTACCGAATTGGCCAACTCATGAGTGACGGCAGAGCTTCAACCCCCATGGCAAGTGTAGGGCTTGGGCTCAGGGGTAAAATACCCTTACTGTTGATGAGGCTTCTGGCCGTGCTGTGCATCGCAGGGGCTTTCTTCAGTGTACCTCCATTAAAATACCAGCCTGATCGATTGAAATGCCAAGCTAGTTCTGTTTACAGCCATGACTTTGCCCCTAGTGTAGGTGTACGCCTTGTCCATCACTGCCTGAGCGTCCTTTGAATTTTATGAACAAAATGACTTGTAGTCTCATGGCTTTCCTGGAGCTGGGAAATCCATAGCTCCTGGTGCTGTTTTGAGGACCATTCTGGTGCACATTGGTTTTGACGTTTCAGTTGGCACCTATGTGCAGGAAGAAATGGGTTGTTTTGGCCTCCGTCGGTGTTGGGTTGTCATAGCTTGTTAAAAGATGATGGTTAAAGAACGGCTTTGACTGAGACACTTCCACGCAAGAGCTAGATGTCTTGTTGCCTCTTAAAGTGTGTGGTTTGCTCCCTTGAAGCATGCAACGAAGGTAGAGGAAGCAACTTTAAATCACTAACATGCTTTTGTCACGACATTAAGAGGTTTTAATAAGTAGGTGTAATGTTTGGGTTTGGAGCATGATGTAATTTTATTCCCAGTTGCACATATGTAGCCTTAAATACAGCTGCTGCTTTACTGAGTAATTTAGCTGGGAACAAAAAAGTCAAGAAGCATGAATCAGGTAGAGGTAGGTTTCTCAGCATTTTAAAAGAACTGAAGTTAGAATTTTTAAATAGGACAGCTTGCTAAAATGTCACCTTCCATTTTCAATGCTACTGTGTAATCTGTTGCTTGTACAAGGAATTACATATTTTGGTTAGGTACGTTTACAGGCATCATCCACGCACAGTTGTTGAGTTTGGTGGAAACCATCATTTTGAGGATATTAAAACATGGGTCTAATAATAGGTTAAAGAAGTCTTCAGGTCTTAAAAATACGTCCTCAGTTCCTCTCTTTATTGTTCTTTGGTTTCTGCTGTTAATTGTGGTGGGGTTTTATACATTAATGATGTTAAATTCATTATACCAAAGCCGCTATTTCTCTTAGTTCGATATTCACCGTCAGATTCAGATTTCAGATTAGAACTGGAGACAGTGAACTGAAGACGGATATCAGATATTTCTGTACTTTTGTAAAATCTGCTTTGGAGCACAGATTAATGCCCCAAAACAGTAAATCCCAGTGACATTTTTATTTCTAATGGAGAAGAGATCAGAGAATCAGAAACACACAGTGAGCATTCCACACAGTCTTATACATATATTCATTTTTTTTCCACTGAAATTTCACCTTCATACCAATTTTTTCAATTTAATGTTGAAATATCAAATTAACAGGAGATTCCCAGACTTAAATAATACCCTTTTCTTCTTATGTCATGAACAGGTGCTGGCTTGGTTGGAACCACAGCAGGGAGTTGTAAATTCTGTGAAATGAAAAATGTAATGAGAGGCTGCAAACCCCATCTACAGAGAGACCAGGCAGCACTTTGGATAACGATTGTTTCTGTGTTGTGGCACACGATGGAGCGTATAATTTGGGAAGCTCTTCCATCCCAGTATTTAGGAAAGAGAGCTCTATCTCTGCCCCTCGCGTGCAGAACCTGAATAATTGAAGGAGATGTTAATAGAATTTTAGAAAAAGAGCCGGAATTGGTTCTGGCAGCCTCTGAGGCAGGAGCAGCTTCCACTGTGTCCTTGCTTGTTTACCTTGCCTGATCCCACCAGTGCTGGGTGTTTCACCGCCATGGAAAATCTTTCTGTTCTTCGCTACCCTTAGTTCAGTAAGGCCGAACGACCCAGCGCAAACAACATTTTACAGAAATACGTGCTAGAATTTTTACAACCTGTTCTGGAGAGGGCTGTAAGAATTTGAGTTTTTCATAAGATTTGTGGGTTTTTCTTCAAGGTTTGGGGTTTTTTGCAAGATTTGTTTTGGGGTTTTTTTGTTTTTTTTTTTTTTTTTGCAAGATTTGGGGTTTTTTAATGATTTGGTTTAATTCTGCATTTAGTTTAATTTATTTACTTTTATGCGTGAGACCAAGCATAAAAGATACTTGGGTTACTGTGGACATTTGAGGTTTTTCACAGCTTTTTGTTTGGTGTTCAGCTCTCACCTGTTCAGCAATGCTTCCTGCCTCCTTGAATAGTAAGATTATATTTGGACAGCTTTCCCTTCTTCCTTGTATCAACCTTTCCTAATTAATTTCCAATTTTTTTGTCTTTCAAAAACAAAACAATACCAAATAAAAAAAAAAGAAACCCCCGCCCCTTAAGCTCCAAGGATGCCCTGCATCCCTCTGCTTGCAGTACCTGGCCACAGATGCAGGGCAGGGATGCTGTTGGCAACGGGGGCCGGCACGGACATGGCTAGGGTGCAGCATGTCCGTGGTCCCGGCACGGACACACATGTCTCATCACACCAGCGCTGCCCGTGGGAGGTGGGCAAAGAGGAGCTTAATAGCGATGCTTTCTGTATTTTTCTTTTTGTAGGTTAATTCGGTAAGAATGGGATTGGGGAAAAAGTGCATTCTTCCAGCGTCTTGCCCCATGCCCGCTGCGTTAGCTCCTGGAGCTTCACCGTCCCTGCCAGTGCCTATGCCAGGGCCCTACTCTGGCACGGTGACACCTTATGTGATGCCTCTTTATCAGTACGGAGGAGTTTTCCCTACACCCGCTTACGATGTGCAATGGTTGGGGCCGGCTGCGCGGCCCGGGATCACAGGAGGTCCCAACCTTGCGCGGTTCTCGCCCCTCGGCAGAACCTGCTTGCAGTTGTACCCGGGGCCACTGCAGCCGCCCGCTGCCGAGCCGCCGGGCCCCCACCTCCGGATGACATAGCTCAGCTGCCTCGCCACGGATACCAGTGGTTTCGGCGTTGGCACGTGGAGGGTTTGGTGTTAGAGGAGGTGGGGGTCGAGGTCAGGCCCGCCAGCGTAAACAGCCATACACTGCATCCAGCGATCACTGTGAAAGGGATTCACAAAAGATAGTCTGTTTGTTCTGGCAATATTTGCTTATATTTTACTGCTGAAGACACTTTATTCTGTTGTGTTCTGATGTTTTACACTTGCGATCCTTAAAGTCGATGTACTTGAATTGATGACTAGAAAATTGTACTAACCCCTGCAGGAGTACAGTGCCTTGAATTTCAGCTTTTCAGTTCCAGCTGGAAAGAGATGTAAAATTATTTGAAAGGTGCATTTTATTTATAATCTGCTTGTGAGTTGAAGTTCTTTTTATTTGCAAAGATATTGAAGGTTTACAGTTGACATTCTTCATTAGTTTCATTCTGCTGTAAATGCTTTTATTTTAATTCATGGGTTGAATTTTTGGTTCTGAAGCTTTTAAAAAAAAAAAAAAATATTGTGAGGTGAGGTTGGTTTGAGATGCCGATGAAAAAGTTGTTTGTGTTTGTATAAAGAGTAGTGAAATGCACATTTTAAAATAGGAGCATTTACAGAGTGATCCAAGTAAGTTGTATGTAAGGACAGGTAATAGCTTCGGGCAGTGCAATTCATTCTCTTCCCCAGTCTTTGGTAAAGTTGTTGTAGACAACAATTTATTTCTCTAACAGGCAGGCAAATACTGTTTTCTTCTGGATCAGCAGCAAATTGGATTACATTTTCTTTCCACTACTGGGCTTTTTTAATTTAGTTAAATTACAAATGCACGCATGTTTCATAAGTGAAAAAAACTAACTGAAACCTTGATTGTAGGAGAATGCATCTCCAGGTTACCTGTAAGTACAGCACTTGCGTCTATTCTGGCTTTAGTTCGCTCACCAAGGTTAAGAATGGTGTTTTGCCACTGACGTGCTAGCAGCATTCATGCTAAAATGGAATAAAAAGGTGAGGCTATTCTTTTTCATGTCTGATACTTCAGTTTTGGAGTCTCACCACCTTTTGTTTGAAAACTTTTTTTTTAGCTGTAATTAAGTTTGCACTCGAGGTGGCATGGACGCCTCTCTCCTGTTTGAAAGTTGCTTTTTGCCCATTTTACCGTGCATAGAGTCTCTACCTGCACCACCTCTCAGTCTAAAGGCAGAAGATAACTGCTAAAACTGAGTTGCTGATGGTAAGTCTCCTTCCCCTGGAAAGCGCTAAGGGAGGGCATTACAGGCACCAGTCCCCAACCCCGCAGTCACACCTGAAGGCACATTGCTCTGTATCTCTACTGCGATGACATTTTATACTGTCTGCTGAAGGGCAGAGACGTCTTGTGCTGCCAAGCTGTGAATTGTATAATTCTATTGTACTTTGAGCATTATATCTGTCTAAATTATTTTGTTTGTACCCTTTAAATATATTATTCCATCAATTCAGTTAGAATTGAATTTTATAGACGATTATGCAGAGTCTTCTGCCTGGGCAAAATACTTACTGTAGTAAGAGATTTCTGTTCTCTGTAACATGTATCGTTAATTTGTTTGGGTTTTTTAGATTCATGTCTGTATGCTTCATGAGTAAACATGGAAAATATGTTCTCACACCAGTTTTCCTTTGGCTTGCACTGAATCTTACAGTTTATGTTGCTGTTGCCTGTTGTATAGTCCATCCCTTGTATACTGACAAAGTCAGTGGCACTAAAACCCCCGAGAAATTGTATAGATTTAAAGGAAGAAAAATAAACATTTTGTGCTTGAAAATTGTGTGAAAAACACAGTGTTTTTCTAAAACGTAGAATTGTGTCCATTTCCAGCTCTTCTGGGTAACTCTACATTTGTTTTCCAGACTCTTACCCCTTGACTTGTGTAGAAGGAGCAGATGTGATGCCTCCGCTGTTTCTCAGGTTCTGCCCGTAACTGACACGTCCCCACCTCTTGGCAGCTGTAGAAGTGACACAATGCTCCAGAAGTCGCGTAGTGCCACCTCACAGGTTACGTTGCATGAAGTCCCCTGCCCACTGTATTATTTCTGGCATTACGCTGCTGTGAAGCAGGGCAGGCTGGAGTGTTACCTGGGTTCCTGTAAGCAGATGGTATCTTCAGTACTGCTGGTGGTACACATGAGGACGCTAGAGTTTGGGAGGTGATGAAAGAGGCACGTGGACTCTGTCTCTCCTAGGGAAGCCCTTTTAACTTGATCCTGGCATCATTTAAATGTGAGGAAGCGAAGATATGAAATTCAGCCCCAGTGCAAGCAGCCTCTTGGTGGTCGCTGTCATTGCTGTAGGCTGCAGGAGAAGTTAGGAAAGGAGGTGCAGGAAGAAGTTGGATATTTTTGCTTCTGTGTCCCTGTGCCTCCAAGCCATGTGGCTTTGCTGTCTGTGCTGCGTGGGTTTGAGAACCTATGCCCCAGCTGCACCAGTGACGGGCAGGACGGTGCAGCCTCTGCCAGTGGGGCTTCACTGCAGCTTCCAAATCTCCAGTGGGTGCATTCCTAACTATTGCTTCTTTAGCTGGTACTGGGGCCGAATAATGGCTCAGACATTGATGTTTGCATTTCGGTATTCATGATTTTAATTTTCTGATTGCCATCTTGGCTGCAGTTCTTCTGACTATTAACTTCAAGCTACGTTTTCTTACCCTCCATCCTGTCAAAGGGTGCTCTTGACCCTCAGTGGCAATTAAGGAAATGACATGAGGTTAAATAAACGGGACAACTTCCTGAGCAAAAGGTGAGCAAAGGAGTGAGAGGGACCTGAGGGGTCTGGGCTGTACCATCAGAGGTGGGGGTCTGTACCCAAAAAGACATTCCTCTGCAGATTCCAGAACTTGAACTAATTTTATTCCTAACTCTGAATATTGCTTTGATGTGCAGCAAACAGGGGGCAAACCTGCTGGGTAGAATTCCTCGCCTCGCCGGTTGCAGGCCAGCAGCCTGTGTCCCCTAGCTCTGCCATCTCCCAACATTCACAGCGCTGCTCTGCAAGGACACATGTGAAGTCAGTACGGATCCTCCACTTTAAATACAAGGTTTTGATGGGGGAGTTTGCAGATCCCCCAATTTTCAATCTTTTAAAAGTTGTAGAAACTTAATACAAATATTGAAAGAATGTTTTAAACTGCCAAGTCACGCACCCAGTAGTTTGGAAATGCCAAATTAAGTTTGCCCGTTTGCTGTTAATTTGGCTTTCCAATTGCCGTACATGATGATGGAGTATCTAAATGTGTAATCACATCCCATTTTCCCACGGCATCCCTGGCTTGCTTGGAGCGGGGCTGGGTGGAGAGGAGAGCTGCTGCCACCAGCACTGCTTGTCTGCCATGGGGATGCAAAGTAGGGAGCTGGAGATGGCAGGGAGAAACGTTGGGATGGTTTAAGGCTCTTATGCAAATCCTGATTCAACCTCCCCTGACATGGATTTAATTCAAAAGAATGATGTAAAATTGTCCCTTGCAGTTTCTTTGCTTGTACAACTCTGGTCTTCATTCCACAATTTTGAGGAGGAAATATTACTTAACTATTACTTTACACCTATCTCCAACGTGCTCCTTTTTTGCTGTCTACTGTATAACTTCTTTACTTTTCTCTGAAATATTTGACATTGGCTGCTATCAAAGACAAGATGAGGGATTGAATGGGCCACATGTGACGATCTCTTTGCTCCTACAGAGATATTTGTGTTTGGGAATAGGGCATGCTCACACTAAATGGCAGTATTTCTGAAATGAGCTTCTTAATCAAGTTGCAGGTTTTGCCATTTGGTATTTGTGGCAGGAAATCACTAATACTTTTGAATCGGTCACTAGTTTAACTTGGCTTTGTCAATAGTTGCTTTTTCCCTTCAAGCATTTTTTTTTTTTTTGTGATCCCAGTGCACTATTTTAAATTCCAAAAACATACAGAATTTTTCTAAGCAAGCCCTGTGGACTTAGCGCTTGGTGGGTCTGTGTCAGTATTGTTCAGTTAGCACTCATTCGAGTAGGAAAAACATCCGTCCTCCTACATTCTGTGGAAGTTGGCTTTGGAGAGTTGTAATCAGAAGCTTCCCTTCTGAAATGACTTGACCTCAGCATTGCCTTCCCTGTGACCCCCCTAATTAAGCAAAGGGCTCAAGTCTTTTTGAGTAAGATTCATGTCTCAGGTGTTAGCTAACATGGCAAAAGCCTACCTAGTTTTCTGTCTTGCTGCCAACTAGCCCCCCTCAAAACTCGAGTTTTCCATCGATGCTGTTGAAAGTGTTGGCTTGGAGACAGAAGTCACAAATGAAATAGCTCATGACTGTGTTTAATACCTTGGTAAGGTTTCTGTGCATTCTCCAGTTCCTTGTCTGCCCTTCTCAGTCCCCAATTTCTGGTGATGCTTGTGGTGAAGGATGGCAGTGCTGGAAGAGGAGTATGGTTGCTGAATGTGGGCAGGGTCTCTCTGCAGAATATAGGAGCAGGGAGCTCAGGCGTTCTTCATTGTCACAGATGGATGAATATCTTGCTCTGGGGTTGAATTCATAAAAGAGCAAAACCATAATCACATGGAATTTCTTGCTGTGGTTGTCTATTATTGATTGAATCCTTGAGGAGCATTTCTTTGATTTGTGGTGTTGGGCCATGGTTGGCTGGTGCTTGGACAGGCTTCAGTTGAGTATTTCGGCGAGTTGTCTGGTGTGCTGATCCTTCTGAAGAAACGTGGTAAATACAACTATTTTCCTGTCTCTATACTCCTGCAATGAACTGTTGATCTGATGGGAATTGTGTTGTGACTTACACATGTTGGTGACATTTGATTTGGGCAATATTTGCTTTTTTAGGTAGGTCTGTTTGTGGAGCCGTCCCTGCAGATGCAGCAGGAAGGTGATGTTCCAGCCCTGACCAGGCTGGTTCTTTTATTAATGCAGATAAGTTCCAGAAGTGCAACATAATGAAATGGATTTTAGGAGCTGTCAGGTTACAAATTCTGCATTTTGAAAGAATTTGTTGCTCAGAGGGATTTGGATGTATTGTGATGCTGACGTTAGCTGTGTCGGTAGATTACTTGTAACTGATTCATCTGAAAGTCAAGCTTATAGCAGGAGGCAGCAACTTTTGTAAATTATTTGGGCCTTTCTGCTTTTTCTTCCAGAGTGTAGTAGTACCATCAAGATTGTTACTATATATGCTTGGATCTGTACTTGACTGTAAAGCTTCTCCCTTGAAATAACTTTCACATGAAAAGTTTAGAGGCTGTGTAATTCAAGCTTTCAGTCTTACATGCAAAGCCTCATTAACCTTTAGATTTTGCTTGATAAGTGTGAAGAAGCTATGCATAGAAGACGACCTACTATTTTGATGAAGTATCTGTTATAACATTCTTGTGACAAGTTCTTGGGTTTTCAAATTCTGGTGAGCAAGGGAAGCTTGGATTAATTTCTTTTCACATAGTGCCACTGGATGGATTCACAGCATATATTTAGTGTGGTGATGTATTCGCACATTGACAAGGCAAAAGGAAAAGTTAGAATTTTTTTGTTTTCTTTTCCCCCTTGGAAAGGAGCAGATCCCCATACTTTGCCTGTCATTATTGAGGCACCACTGAGTGCAGCTACGGCATCATTGCTCTTGAGGAGCTTCAAGGGACAGGGTGGGCATGGTGAGAGCCTCTTGAGCCAGTCTTCTGGGGACTTTTTGGTGTCTGTCATAGTTTTTCTGAGATATTCAGGGCTTTGACACCTTGTAAAAACCTAGGAAATTTAAGAAGAAATAACTAGCTGCAAGTCCTTCTCAGACAGATGTTCTTTAAGTCTGACATAAAATACCCTAAAAAGTATTTACTCATGTGTTATTGGGTTTTTTAATTACTTTGCAAATAAGGTAAAAAATTCCTCAGCATTCAGTTCTTGTTTATCAGGCTAGATAGACTATATCTAATGTTGTTCTTACTGTTAGGCAGCAGCTACAAGATGTGCAATCACTGCCTTTTTCCCGTAGTTCTCCCCAGCACAGAGAGAATTTTGGCTATGAGTTCACTGATCTCTTCAGTCCTGTTGCCCTTTCAGTCTTTGAAAGTTCAGATGGACATGAGAATAAGAAGTCAAGAGTTTGTCTATGAGATGTGGGCTAAGCATCTGCGAGGGTTTGTATGAAGAGCCAGGCACCTGGAGAGCTTGCTCTGCTTTTGGCTTGATGGCTGTCGGGTGGTTTAACCAGGGGTCAGGCCCATTGCTGTCTTAAGGCTTTTCGCTGTTACCTGGAGGTCATTGATTTTGCCTTGTTTTGTTTTCCTGGATGAACTTCTGTGCCAAATGCTGGTTATCAATAGCGAGCAGATGTTGAGAACGGTGGTGGATGCAGATGGGTCTGCAGAACTGATGTTGATCAGAAGCTCGGGAAGGAATTGTGATCAAGACATGATTTTACGTCCTTTAAAAGTGATTCTTCCTACAAGCAGGCAGAGCAAGAAATACAGGAGGGAGAAAATTGGGACTGCATTTAATGAAAGCAAAGCCTACCCTGTGGAGACCCACCAGGAGCTATGCCAAACACAGACAATGTCTCTTTGCACAGTGCACTTTTGCCTGATGTCCCTTGCCCTCCCTGCTGTTCTAAAAGATTCACTGCATTTTTTCTGAAAGCATCTGTCAAGCTGTATGCTATGTAAAACCCATAGCTGCTTGCAGATCCAATAACCGTGCACATGTTTCTGTGCTGTAGAGTGAAGGGCTTTGGTGCATGTCACTGAGCGTGTCACCAGCACAGCCCATGGGTACTGGTGGGATGCAGGGGACACGTGGTGGCACCCTGTGTTGCTGCTGCTTCCGCCTCATGTTGTGCTCTCAGCACCCTCATTGCGTGTTATTCTGGTACTGTCATTGCAAGCCCTCGTCATCTCTGTACCCTTTCATGTCCGGCTGGCCATCTCGCCCTGCGGTCTGCGAAGGGTGGTGGAGGCTGCTGGATCCCATCCCTGCCGTGTGTTCTGCTGGCATGGAGTATGTCATCCCTGCTTCCCAGGTGGGAGGAGGATCCTAGGCTTGGCTCAGTTTCCATCGGACAAGGGAGGTGAGCTTGGGTCATGCTGCCGAACATGCAGGCGCAGGAGAGCCGGTGCCCTCCACTTGCCCCAGCAGCCCCACCATCCCTCCAGCAGCCGCTGGCTGGCATGCAGTGCCACGTCCCTCTCCCCTCCTTACTCAGCCACAGAGTCCCATAAACTGAGACAAATGTGGGGCCTCTTTGCTGGCTTTCTCTATTTCTGCCTCTGGGGAGACTAGCTCTTCGCGCGCGGGAGTCGGGACTCTGGTCTGTGTGACTCCAGAAGGTGCTTGGCTTCTGCCACCAACATAAATACGTTTATGCTTCTAAGCTTTCAGTACAGCACAGGTGATGTGTTAACGGAGGATTTCGGTTTCTGTTCCCTGTAGTACCCAAAACACGCGCAGCGGCTGGCACGCTCTGGCAGAAGCATCTTCTGCGCGCTCCAGGTCCACGAGCTCATGTGGCCATTTTGGGTTTTGTTTGGGTTTTCCTATATGTGAAATTCATATATGGATTTTTATTTTTTTTTTTTTTAGATTCTGAGAATGAGATCATCAGCGACTGATACATGGCCCCCTCAGCTACGGTGCCAAGCACGAGGCCCTGCCACGGCTAAGGAGGAGGAAGAGGAAGATGGGAAGTGATTTATCATGTGTGAGAAATTCTGTGCCGTTCTAGTCCATTCAACACAATTTTGTAATGTCTTTCTAATAATTTTTTTTATTTATAGTTGGAAATACAAAAATGTTATGCAAAAAAAAAAAATAAAGGAGAATTATTTTGGGGGAAAAGGATTTTGTTCCAAATTGTTCCCTTCTGTTGTGAGCCAGGTTGCCGTGAGCAGTGGCTGGAGAAGAGGGAGGAGGAGGCAGCACTCATTCAAATACTTTTTGTTTCACATAGTTAATTGTAATTTAAGTAATTTTCCAAAAGATAAGCTAGGCACGGGTATTCAGATTCTAGTACAAAGAAGATAAGTTCCAATTTCATTTAAATTTCTCACAGTTCTTTTGTAAAGATAATGCTCTATTTTAAATCCACTTAAATCAAGTAAAGAAACTACAGAGACTTCACCAGAGAGTAAGTTTGTACTTGTCACTTCCCTTTTTACCGCTTTCTTTTTCTTATAGACCAGCCGCATTTTCTTGCCAGAGTTAAATACAGTTCTCGAGTCACTTCTAATTTTAAATGTAAGACTAAAATCCTTCTACAGACAAGTCGGTAATTGGAGCAATTTTTAAAAGACTTCAAAGTGCCTTCAACAAGCTAAAATTATGTAGTGGGAGATTTCTTTTTCTTGATTCACTGACGATGGGTTTCAGCTGTCTCCTGGGTTGAGGTGTTGTACAAAGTCATTTGTAGCAATAATCTCATGAGTAATCGTTTATTATAAAGGACTACTCAACTTTTTTTAGAAAGATGGAGTTTAGCACTGTTCCTAAGGAGTGGGAAAGAGTGCTGCTCTTGCTGTTACGTTTGGGTCCCAAGCTCTTCTGACCCTCTGCTGCTGTGCTGTGCACCCGAGGACTTCAGTTGCTTTCCTCTTAGTTCCAGACCATGATGTTCTGACCTTTTCACTCTTGTTTTTGATACCAGAAAAACAGGAATTTCTATTTGCCCATAAGCCTTTCAGTACCATCCTTTCTCGCAGCTGAAGCCTGGTGTATTGTTTCATTGTTACCTGCCATGTCTGTCTCTTCCAAATCTCAGTTCTAAATAATAAATCTTATTTTGATGCTGTTGTTCCCTATTTCCTTTCCACCTTGGCTTCTCTTGCCCATCAATGAGGGTGATGAGAGCGCAGGTGGATTTAAATATATTGCTGAAGCTCAAGAGCCGTGAAGCAAAGAACCATTCAGACACTTTGTAAATTCAGAGTTTCGAAGCCCCAGGGCCAAAATACATATATTTGTGTTAACTTTGTGCTTCTCTGGGGTGCTTCCTGTCCTGTCCCCATCTCAGGAAATGGGACTGATGTCCCGCATGAGAGCAGGCGCTAGATAAGTGGTAAAGGCTGTCACTGAGTTGTTGCTTGCCTTGGCCTTTTCTGCTTGTAGGAGGGACCAGATCCGTTTCCCTTTGTAATGGGTGGGAGATGTGGGGTCCAGCCGAGTGCTATACTTCTCATTTTCTAATTTGGTTGCTGTCATCTTTCCCTTGGCTGTGAATACACCTCACTCGCCCACCAGTGGCGTTGCTGGCATGCTGGTTAGAGGGGACAAGGGTGTTGTGTCCCTGACGTGCTTCTCCAGGGATGAGTTGTTGCTATTCTGTGATTGTGACAACAAAACACTCTGCCCTCACCTGAGATTTTTATTCCCTAAAAGTTTAAAAGGATGCTTTCTCCAGGGAAATCCCGTGCCAGTTCTCCTGGGATCCAGATTGTCTTCAGCGTGGGCGGCCTTCATCAGTTTTTCTGATGCCTGACCCTCTTTGCTCCTCCTGCAGATGCTTGGGCTCCTCCATGGCCCCAGCTATGGCTGCAGGAAGCCAATGGGCCTCTGTTTCCAGATAAGTAGTTTGAAAATAATCTATTAATATTCAGATTAAATATAAGCATTAGTATTGGGATTAAAGATCAGGAGTGGAAATTGTGGCAGCCACCTGGACGGTGGTTGTTCCCCACCTGTGCCAAGGGTGCCTAGCTCCAAAAGGCAGCTGCATTTTGGGGTGTAGCCCATGCACTTGCTGCTTCATTGCAGTGAAAGGGAAGATTACGAAGATTTGAGTTTTAATTTTGCTCTGAAATGCAATACGTAGTCCCTGCTTCCATCAAGGTGCTGACACGTTTTCTCCCACAGAGGCTGGACGTCCTTGTTCCAGTTCATACCTGCATTAAGCTTAGCAGCACGCGGTGGGTATCCGCTTGCCAGCAAGCCCCTGGCCTTTCCGCAATGGAGCACCTTGGGTTGTTGGGAGGGAATCGTTTTCAGCCTCCTTTTTTTGACATGCACATTGATTTCTTTACTGAGGTGATGAGATGGGTTAGCTGTGTCTGTCTTGTCCCTGCTGACTGGCTGGAACAGCAGTGCTGAGCTAGGGGCACCTAAAGCAGCTCTCTTCATTGCACCCATGAATATTTCAAGGCATTGGTAACGTCTCCAGCTCCATTTATCCGCTCGGAGCCGCCAGCAGTCTCACTGTCTCCCCTGAACATCTCATATATATTTGCCACCCTAAAATGATTAACTATGTGCTGAAGCTATTGCGGTGTTCCTGGATAGTGTCACTGAAAACGTCACCTTGGAGCTCACCCTTTGTAGTGCTGCTATTGCCTTTGCTGCTTGGCTCAAGTTCACAGGAAGCCCAGGAGGGTCCTCTGCCAGCGCTGCTGCCTCTCAGGAAGTCTCCAACTAACGCTGAGCCCTGAAAAATATTCTCCTGTGCCACCTGTGAGTCACCGCAGTTCATACAGGCCTGTGCCACCTCCCAAAAAAACGCCCCATTAAAAAACTAACCCTCCAGTTTGGGTGCTGGGTGCTAGGTGCTATGAAAGCAATCATGCACATTTGGGTTTGACCATGAGCACGCCCATAAGGATGGGACTCCTTGGTGTTGGTTGGTTATTCTGAAATTACTTGGAATATAAAACAAGTGTTTAAGGAAAAATTAAAAAAAAAAAAGGGTGACCTATGTTGACAGCATTAGTTATGAGGTTTAGAGAGAGTTGTACAAGACTAACATAAAAACCTGATTGTCTTTAGCTAAATTGTAGACCAACTCCTAGAGGTTGTTCTCTGAACTTCTTCCATCCCCAAGATAAGCATGTAAACCAACTGAAGTCTTGGGATATTTTTCAGTAAAGATTTCCTGGGTTATTGATATGGGGTATCTTTATATATTCAAACTATCCTTAGGGATGTCCTAGGGTAGGGCCTCGGCTTCAAGATTTTCTGTGATCTGTTAATCAGTGTGTAATCCTCCAGGAAAAACAGTTGGAGTTATCAGCTACCCCTTAGGCTTTGACAACAGCTAGAGGAATAGCTGGTTAGTAAAGCCTTGGTGAGCAGACTAACAGACAGTCCCACTGCTGTACAAGCTCAGTTATAAATACGTCAAATGTCATGCTTTCCTAGCTCTTAGCTGAGACAAAATGATGGCTCCCAAACTCCCCTGAGAGCCCGGCTTTGGGGGCTCCCAAACTCCCCTGATAGCCCGGCTTTGGGGGCTGAATGGCTGGAGAGCCAAGACTTCCCCAAAACTAACAAAGCAGGTATGTTTGGATAATAACTTCTGTGCTCTGACAAAGGAATCCAGAAGAATGATGAGGTTGATCTGCCAGATCCTTCCAAGATCTACTCATAAAACGTAGAGTAAATACCAGAAAGTTCCTTGGTTGCAGTATTTAGGGGGTAGAGTGACTTGGATCGTAGCTTGTCTCCACTTGGACATGCAGCACTGGGCAAAGCAAAGTGAGATTTTAAGTCTGTGTGCGATCCAAATTCTGATGCACTCAATAGATCTGAAATGGGTTATTCTCAAAGCAGGTGAGGCTGTGGATGCAGTCACATCAGCATGGCTTTAGTCAGGATGCAGCATGTGGGCAGAGGTGCGTCTCAGTCATGAGTGGGTCCCACCTGAAGAGGTATATGGTCAGCCAGAAGAGTCAAGTTGCCCTCTGTGTTTTGTGCACTTTTCTAAAACGATAACTAGAGTCTGGGAGACAGGCTTAAATTTCTTAAACTTATTTCCATGCTCTCAGACTACTCTTGTCCTTCAAAGCCCTACATGTCTGGTCTGCTAGCACAACCCAAAGCCACGTGTCAAGGCGGGGAAGCTTGGGCATGTGCTTAGGAGAATGGGAGCTTCAAGAGCTGGAGGAACAACTCGGGCAGCTCTTAGCACATGAAGGGACGAAGGAAATAATTGCAAATGTTAAAAATGCAGCTTACTTTCCTGCAACAGGGGCTTTTGCAGCAGCGAAGTTAGTAGCTACTGATTTGAGGGGGTGGGGGAAAAAATCGAAAAGGTTTCAAATCCCCTCTGGATTTGTACAGTTTCATCCCCTCTGGATTTGTACAGTTTCTGTGAGACTTAAAAGCATATTTAAATGGTTTATTTTCTGCCTTCAGTTTCTCGGTGTTTTAGTGCTCTGAGCTGGAGAATTTCTGGAAAGGAAGGGAGGAATAAATTTGGTGAGATGCTGATTTGATGCTGGGGGCATATGCAGATATTTGAGGCTGTTAGGCATTTAACAAGGATTCCAGGGGCTGTTAACACAGTCGTGTAAATGGGAGTCAGCTAAAAACGTCAAACATGGCAAAATAATTCTCAAATGTTTGCTAATTGCATGTGAGCGCTCAGCCGGCCAAGGCTGTTGGATACCCCAGCTGGCTGCTGGCAGCAGTCGACGTGGTGAGGGCTTTTGAAAAGAGGCGTGCACGGAGACTGTAGGAATTTGCAACCTTAAACGTTACATTTACTTTAGAAGTTAACCTGGTTTTGTTGTCCTTTTTAAATCGAAGTGTTTATTGGTTTTAAAAAATTCCCTATAAATCAGAATCAGTGAAGCTCAGCATTGCTGCGCCTGCCTATTGGTGGCAGAGTGAACCTTGATTTCCATGGCCAATACTGTCTTGTAACGCTGGGGGGAGTGGGCACAGGAGAAGGTGGCGGGTGGCTGGGAAGAAGACACACTTCTCCCGACACAATCCACCTTGCTGAGACAATGCCGGTGGTTTTGCTTTTGCTGGTGTGAAGCAACAACTAACCTAAAAATTACTGGTGGCATTCCATTTGCTCTTGCAGCAGGATTCCAGGAACGTATTTCCTTTTTTTTTTTTTTTTCTTTCTGATGAATATTCGTCGCTGAGAGATGATATGTGAGAAAGATGGCAATTAGCAATGTGGAAGGAAAAATATTTCTGTTTACTGACCAGCAAAGATAAGTAAAGGGACACACATCTTGTAGAGTTAAGCACTTGGAGACTTTTATTCATACTCTTTTCTTCTGTTATTCTTCACTCTTTTCTAAAAAGCAGACAAGTAAAATTGTTCAAAAATTACCTACCTGGATGGTTCCTCAATGGGTAAACGTAGTTGCTGGAAAAGCAAAACCCAAATACTCTATTTTTCGTTTGAACTGACGCTATTAACAGGTTTCCCATGTCCAGCTACATTCAAAATGACTGGGCGGTAGGCTGTCCCACCGCCAGCCCCGCGAGAAAGCAGGACCATCTTGGGGATGGCCTTTTCTCTCCATTACTTTTTTTAATAAGCTCTGGGACACTTTTTAGTTACCTCCTTTGACCTGAGTGCCTCGTCCAGGCTTGCACCGCTCTTTCTCTTAGGGAGATGAATTGATGACACATCTTTCGGGCAGCGCGGTTCATTTTCTTTATTTACCCTTGCTGGGTAAACTTTTTGCTCTGCTGAGTATCAGATGAGTTCAGGCTGAGATAACAAACGAGTGTCAACAGGAGCGATGGACCTGCTGCGGCAAGGCAGTGTGGGGTGGCTGCGCTGGCCATGGAGGGAGGGACCCACCGATGTTGTTTTCCAGATGGAAAAGCAAAGCACCCCTCCTCCTTCCATCCACTCTGTCTCCGACACGGAAAGGGCATCTCGAGGGGCTGTGCTCCCCTGCAGAGTGGGGCCTCGGAGAACCGCAGGGCTGCTTGAGGCGGGGCGGGGGGGGGGGCCCAGGAGAGAGGAAAAGAGGGTGCTGTGGGATGTGGGGGCACGCACCTGCACACTCTGCCAAAGTTTCAACTCATTTCAGGGTCTGTTTCTTACGAGGGCGGGAACCAGATGGAAGGGTTAGGAGCAAACGTGTAGTTTTTTCATTGTCCTTTTTAATCAGATCTAGGACAAAACCCTGGGCATCGCCAGCAGGAGGCTGGGGGCCAGCAGCACAGGCAAGGAGGCAGGGCCAGCGCCGGCCTGTAAACACTCAGATCTCTTTAATTTTTTTTAAGAAATAACTGCATTACATCCTGGCTTTGCAAGACATTGCTGTCACCAACACTTAATGAAACGGCATGGACACTTGTGAGCTGCCCAAAACCCATTCCAAAATCTTTATTTTCCCAGAGCACTAAAACGAATCAGTAAAGTAAAGCAACAACGGGGGGATGTGTTTTTTCCATGTATGCCAAATTTCTGATGGGCCCAAGTTCGCTTTTCTGTGGCAGCAGCCCTTGCCTCCCGCTCTTTGTCATGGTGATTCAGTAATGCTTTACTGTTGTCATGGTTGCAAGGTTACTACTAAAGCCAAAGCAACTGCACAGCCCTTTTATTCATAGTTTCAGTGTATAAACTAATTAAGTAAACCGAAAGCAGCAGTCTATTCGCTGGGCCTTGTTTTTATAATACTCAGGATCAGATAGACTCAATTTCTGCAGTCCTCCTAAATATCAAACCTGACTCTGTTTCCTTCGACAAGTTTCGTATCTTAAGACCAGGCAAAGTTCACGAATCATTTAATTGCCCAGAAACGTCCTCGCAAAATTGAAAAGGTCTCTGGAAAATCTCTTTTGAGCTGCTAAAGTAAAGCTGGGAGCCAGCGTGATTCAGCCAAGCTGCATTCCTTATCGCTGCTTTAGTTGTGGCAGAAACCCAATCAAAATGTTTAGTTTCTGAGTTCATGCTTTGCTGTGTTGAGGGGAGAGAAAAAAAAAAAAAAAGTGGCAAAGCGATTTTGGGGGGGGGGACTTCTGCAAAGCTTCTTGCTCTCCCCCTGCTGCAGAAGCCCAGGAGCACGGGAGGGATGGAGAGCGATAAACACCGTGCGGTACCAGCTGCAGCTGGTGGACAAAATGTTCTTCTCGGCTGTGAGAAGGTCGGTTGCACAATGACATGTGAGCTCATTTTTTATTAAAAACTTAATATAAGCCCAGGATCTATTTGCGAGCCCCAAGAGCAATGAGAGGAACCCAATCCTTTCTGCATGAGATGGGAGCGGTCGCGGGCATTTGCCTTTGTCAGGGAAGGGTTCAGAAGATTTAGTGTCCCCAATTGGTGTCCTGTTTACTGATCAGCTGCTGCTCTGCCTTTGGCAATCATCCTGCTCTGCTATGAACAAGGGGGAATTTAAGGAGAAATTGAAGCAAAGTAAAAATCTATTTCCTCCTAAAATTAGCTGCATCTTCATGTTCCCTTGGTGTCTCCCCAGGAGGATGCACTCGCGCTGGCATCCAGTGCTGGGGAGCGCAGTGCTGTGCAGGCTCAGCTCCTCCCGCAGTGGGGAGCGAGGATGGGGGAGATGCTCCCTGCCCCTCGGTGAAGCTGGGCTGAGGACAAGGTGCTGGTCAGCTCATCGCAAGGTATAAGGGGAGCTTGAATTTCCCCCCTCGCCCCATGAGGACCTGCTGGCCGCAGGCACCACAGCATCCCCCTGGCCACCATTGGTCGTCCTCCATGCCACCACTGCAGAGAGGAGCGGTGGGAGGGTGTCCAGGGTCCCTACCTGTCCGGCAGCACTGGATGTTCACCAACTCCCCCTCATTAGCGTTGCAGGGACAGGGTCTGGCGGCTGAAGGGGCTCTGCTGCTCCAGGAGGGTGGTGGGCACGGGGCTCCTAGGGAGCTGCCCCTCGTTGAGACGAGGGGACCAAGGGGCCTCCTGGGGACCATTTAATTTTTTCCCTTTTTCATGCAAGATGAAAACTCCCCAGTTCTTGTACAAACTGGCCCCGCAGAGAAGTTTCTACTGGTGGTCCATCCCTCTCCTCCACCTTCTCTGGGGTGTGAGAAGCAGCAGGACCCCAGCTGGGACATCCAGGACTGGAGGTTCAAAAGCAAGCTTGCTCTCCCATGGCTCCTACTTATGGCATCTCAGCATCTGTGTTTTGCATTGTTACCTGTTACTATCTGGTAGGACTTTTTTTTAATTTTAATTATTCTTGACATATGAAAAGTTGAAGAAAAAAGGTCCCTCTAAGGAGAGTGAGCCCAGGAGAGGTAGTGGATCTACAGTGATTCATTCTTCAGAATCACCTTTTTTTTTTTTTTTTTTTTTTTCCCCCCCTCCACGAAAGCTCCAGCTAACTGCCCAGCAAGCTATTCCTGCAGCACCGCGGGGAGGCAAAATGGGAGAGGGGGCCCGTTTGCCTGTGGGTGCTGAGGCCAAGAGCCGCCCGCATTAGCAGCGTGCTGCAGCAAGGCTCTTATCAGATGTCTGCCAAACAAATAAGGAATCTTGGCGGTGCTTAAAGGGAAATAATTTGCAGTGACAACGGAGGGCTCCTTCCCCGTTAGCCCAGGAAGTGCTGCTGTCTGCTGACCCAGAGAGGGAAAATAGCTTTCCACTGTGCTTCACGCTCATCGCTTTTGGGAGGTAGAGATTTCTTTTGCGTGGTGGCAGGGACATTGGAGGGGATCCCCCATGTGGCCACAGCCCCTCTGCCACCACAGATGCAACGGCGTCCCCTGCTTTCTGCCCCTTTCCCTTGCCCCTCTGGCTGTATGTGGCCCTAACCCATGGGGAGCATGAAGTCCCTGACACCGCCGCTGGAAATGTGGTGGCATTGTCAACATGAGCAACATCCGTGCACCGGCCCCAGGTGCTGAGGGTAATGGGGTCTGTCCTGCTGCCAGCAGGACATGAGGTAGCTTTGTGGCTGTGGCAAATGCCAGGGGCTGCTGAGCACCGGTTGGGCTGACATGGGCTGCTGGACCACCAGCGTGCCCAGCCAGGGAAGTGCCGTGCCCTCCCCTACAGCGTGGTGGGAGTCTCCACATCATGATGCCAGGGCAGCTTTCCTGAAGGCTACAGCCAGCAGCTGGAGCAGCACAGCCGGCCTTGCCAGGACAAGCCACAGTAGCCACATGCGTCTTGTCAGGTCTAACCCGGTGCTGCTCAGTCTGGAGCAGGCTGCATTTGCTGCAGCCTGGCCTGTGCCCGCAGGTAGCCACAGGCCACCACTGGCCAGCTCAGTCACTGCCCTTTGACAGCTCTTAATTTGACAGCTCTTAACGAAGCGCAGTTGAAAAGAGGCTTAATTACGTGAAAGTTAAGAAAAATAACCATGTATTCCAGTTAGCAAAGCAGTGTTTCAGAGGCCACGGCTCCCCTTGTGCTTAGAAAGTGCCATCTCATCCTGCGAACGCCGCCTTTTCCCTTCTGATGAACAGAGATCAAGTTCCTGGCTCGCACCAGGAGCTGGGCCACAGCCGCAACCGTAAATCAGCCCCGTCCATGCCAGTGCTTCCTCATACACCCAGATGCTCTTTGGTGAGAGTTGCTCTCCGAAAAGGCAGTCCATAACCTCCAACCACTGTTGCCGGTAGGAATGAAAACAGAAAATATTTTATCTCTAAGGAGTGAAATTTCTAATGCTGCATTTTGCTTTGAAAATTAATTTAATTAAGGCAGCACGATCCAGTGAAACTTCAGCTACCTAGAGTCAGTTTTGCAAAGTTTAGCATCGAGCGTTTTAAATTTACTATATCCCTATCTTGCAGAGAGTAAAGGGATTCCTTTTCCTTAAGGGATGGCTAGAAACATTTTTCAATATTACTAGTTTCAGCATGGCGATCTAAAAAGCAATTCTGTAATGCAGAAAGGGAGTTTCCTTTTAAGATATGTCAAGAGTTTCTGAATATTTTTGTTGTTGTTCCTTAAGAGAGTTGATACTTAGTTTTCCTTAAGTTGGAGTACTTATTTCTTTTGGAGGAGTCTATTTACATTGAATTTTGCAACATTGTATGTTTAGAAGGAAAGTAACTCGATAGGCATTAACTTCAAAAATGCGACCATCAGTTTTTCAGGACCATTTTTAACCTCGTAATTCGTTATTGGCGGAAAACACCAGGTCCAAGTGCTTCCCAGCATCCAGCCTATTGAATTGTATTGCAGAATGCAGAAAAGGGGAAAACTGGAGCAAAGCATCGCTGTGCTGGGGACGTTTGGGCAGGGAGGTGTTTTGTAGAAATATTTCCTACAGACAATGAAGTTCTGCACATCAAAACAAATGCGTTTTGGTGCAGGGGCAGCCTTTCCAGTATTATTTCAGGTTATTTGCTGAACAGGTTCACAGCACCGCTTTGCTCTGGTAGCGCTCCTTGGTGGGCACGGCAGGGATGGGGTGAACGGAAGGGCCATTGCTGCCTGGCCGAGGGCCATGCCTTCGTGCCCGTGCTGGTATGACTCTTTGGTGCTCCATAAAAATGCAGGAATAATTGTTTTGGTTGCTTTCTTAGCAAATATTTTTACTGTTAAACAATATTTGTGGGGGGTAAACACAATAGAAGACACAAATATAACAAATATATGGAGTGGCAGATGTTCTTCTTCAGCTCCAGCCTGGGGCCTGTTACAGAATCATAGAATAGAATCACCTAGGTTGGAAGGGTCCAACCATCAACCCAACACTGCCAAAACCCACCACTAAACCATGTCCCTCAGCACCACGTCTGCCCGGTTTTTAAATACCTCCAGGGAAGGCAACTCCACCACTTCCCTGGGCAGCCTGTTCCAATGCTTGACAACCCTTTCGGTGAAGAAATTCTTCCTAATAGCCAAATCTAAACCTCCCCTGGCACAATTTGAGGCCATTTCCTCTTGTCCTATCAGTGGTTACTTGGGAGATGAGACTGACCCCCACCTGGCTACAACCTCCTTTCAGGTAGTTGTAGAGAGCGATAAGGTCTCCCCTCAGCCTCCTTTTCTCCAGGCTGAACAACCCCAGTTCCCTCAGCCGCTCCTCGTAAGAGGTGCTTAATGCATCACCTGGATCTCCTGCCTTTCCAGATGTCCCAGGTCCACCACCATCGCTGTCTCGGTACGGTACGTGTCTGAGCTTTGGGACTGGGGGGAGGAGGGAACCAGCTGGGATGGTGCAGAGGCTGTGTCCTGTTCAGCAGAGCTCAAGACATGTAGGAATACAAAACGATCTGTAGCAAGAGCTCTATGAGAGATGGCTGGGTATCCCTGAAGGAAGCAATAGCAACAAGGTGGGAGGAGGATGGTGGGGCATGGAGTGAAGGTAACAGCCTGTGTGGGAAAGGGAGAGCAGAAACAGCAGTCAGCAAATGCCACAGTGAATTTAACCAAAAATGAAGGAAATTCTCCCAAAGGCTCTGCTCTTTGCTAGTTGAATTCTGCCAGGATAGGCTGCTTTTTTTAATAATCTTGTAGCAAAGAGGTAGAGACAGTTTTGCAGAGGGAGATGACAATTAGGACAATTAATAATTCTTTGGTGCTAAGGGGACACTTGCACAACATGCACCTAGCATTCAGATAAGCCTGAGCCAACCTTACGAACAAGGTGCTTCCCAAAAATGTGCTGCTGTCAGCAACACTTTGCTCCCGTGCTGGAAATCCTTGATTATTTCAAACGCATTTTACGTATTTTTGAGGCTGCCAACTGGTCTCTGATCAGCCCAAGGGATCCTAGTGGAGGAAAACGACTTGGACTCCAAGCATTAGCAGGCTTGTCAAATATCAGCACTCTTGAATGCGACATCTTCCCCTCCCGGTGCTTATCGTCACTGTGGTCCTGGTGCCCAGCAGGCCAGGAGAGCCCTGCTGGGAGGAGCGCTGCAGCGGGTGATGGGGCTGCTCTGCCCGTGCTGCTCAGTAAAGATGCCTGAAGGTCCCTGCACCAACCTTCGTGCCTTGCTGGGCATCGCCAGCAGAGCAGTCAGGAAGGAGAGCAGCACGGCAGAGCAAGAGCGTAACTGGAAAGTGCAGTAAAGCAATATCTTGATTCAATAAATGATCGGGACTTGTGCTCTAATACCTAATAACTTTAACTGCAAACAAAAAACAAGCAACTTTTACGTGTAACTGAGAAAACCATGTTTTTGCAAACTGAGGACCTATTTTGGGCTGATCTACCCAATGAATTGACACATTCATTCTTGTGCAGGAAGGACTTCCATGACTGATAGACATCAGTTTATCTTTTTTAGTCCCACCAAACTAAGCATAGCAGAAGACAACTATTTATAAATATCCTTGGGGGTAAATACCAAGCAGGAAGAACTGCATGAGTTAAAGGTTAATGTTAGCCTGGAATCAAATGGGTATCAATTAGTCATGAATAAATGCAGACTGGAAATTGGAAGACGGTTAACAGTAATGTGAGGAGCAAAATTCTGGAGTGCCCTGTGATTGCAGAGGTGGTCTAAGGAGCTCATGGAAGGATTGTGCAACTAAGCAGAAATTCCTGAAAACAGAAAATGGCTTTTTGTTGTGAGTCCTCGGGGATTTGGTGGGGCTCTGTAGTTGAAAAGAGAAGGGACTGCTGGTTTTCCCCCCACTAGATTTATAGTGTGTGAGTCCTAGGGTTTCTGCTGGTTATCTGTGGGGATAAGAAAAAATTCCTGTTGGTATGTCATCTAACTTGTGGGGGTTTGGGTTGTTATTTTTTTCCCATCCTCTCAACCACTGAAGATTCATCACAGCCAGAAACAGGATATAAATGAGATTTGCTAAGTTGCATCAAAATCGCGGGGGTCTGGCTGGTGTTCCCACAGCAAGATTGCTCACAAGTTGAGGTTCGGGTGGAAAATCCTTCCTCGGTCAAGGCAGCAGAGACTACTGAGAGCTGGTATCCTTGTCCTCCTGCGCAGTGATCTTCACTTCCTAAAGATCACCAGCAATTTTCACTAAACAAACTTGCATCAGGATGGAAACATGCATCAGGAACTGATGCTCTTGATGGCTTCTTCTAACTCTCTTCTTGGTGCATGTCACAGGCATGAGCTTGGTCTGTTGCTATAGGCTACGACACTGTCATGCCTATACCATTTTGGCCAAGACACCTATTGCCCAGTGGCATGTAGATGTTGGGACCTCAGCTATGTCACCCTGGTCTCCCTTCCAGCTCTGGGTTCTTGTATTACCCAAACACATAGCAGTACCCCACGTTCTGTACAGATCATCTTGCATCCAGCACTTGGTGATTTTCCAGTGGAAAACAGGTGTGTGAAATTGTGATTTGCTAAACTGTGGGTGAGGGAGGTGCTGGGATACATGCCGCAGTGCCAGGAGGCACCATGGGCGTGCGGTCTGCTGTCCCACTCGCTGGCTCGGCAAGCGTAGCATCACACTGCCGAGGGACTGCACCCTCTATTTCTGATTAAACACACTGGACACGGTGCGTGGACAAATGGAAAATACCTAGAAGATCCCAATAAATATATTCACCTTCTTTCTGCAACATAGAAGACATAATCACAGTTTGATATTTCATTCATTAGAGTACATTTATTTTCCTAATAAATAAAAGTGCATGTGGCATTACAGAGGAGATAAGACATCATAAACTGTCCAGCTCTCCCATTTGCTTTATTGATTTCCTTGGTCCCCTGCTAGCATTTTCAGGCCTGGTTAAACTACTTCTGCCCGTTATACCACAGCCATAGCATTTTTGTGGACTCCCAAGTGAACATTCTGCACTCTACGCATCATCGTCCTTTCCCGCTGTTACACAGCGTAAGCCTAGAATATTTAAAGCACGATTTTGTAGTATACCAAGCTGCTCTAGAAAGCACTCTCCTCTGATTATAAAGTAATTATGGAGGACAAGTTTTGCTCAGTCCCAAAATAGCCTGGCGTCAAGTTCTCAGCTGAAATAAACTGCTATCTTGCCATTGCCTGGAGTGCAAAGCTGCCAGCACGGAGCAGCAGCAGGTCTGGTCCCAAGTGGTGAGTGGTGAATGTGGCAGAGGAGCTCGGTCATAAAACTGACGGTGAGTTAGACTAATATATATATTTTTAAAAATTTTATTTATTTTATTTTATTTTACAAACTGCTGAGAAGGCTGAGATTAGTGGGGGCTCTCAGAATATCCAAGTCAATGTAGTTAATTATTTAAACCAATGATACAGCTTTCTTCGAAGCCCTTTTACTACTCGATACGTTAGTGGTGAAAAATAACCTCTAGTTGAAGGCTGAGAAAGCAGGAGATGGAGACACATTATTTAGTGTTGAAGATGTCCAGGACAAGGATTACCTATTCCTTTGTGCCTGGCACAATGGGACCCCCTTGTGTGGGGCGATATGTAGTAAGCATAATTAGCAAAAATACAGTATACCTTGTTCAACCAGAACAACTATAGTAGGAGAAGACTGACAGATGGATTAGCCCACACCTGTCATTCGTATTTGAGCCCTATTTAAGTTGTGAGGATTTTCTGCCTACTGATCTCGATTACTATTCTGAGAAAAGCTGTTTTTCTGATACATATTCTGATACGCATTCTCCTTAATAGCCCATAGCATCTTCAATGAAATAACACCTCAAGCATGCTGTGAATACAGGTATGGATGTGCAATTGCCTCTCTTTAGGCATAATTTTGAGAAGTTTCAGCGGTTATTGGAATAGCAGACTTTATTGTACCTCAGGATGCTGCTGGCTGATAGCTCTGTGGTACTCAACCTGATGTGTCTGTTCTGAAGGTTTACTGAGCCTGTATTGCCCTACAAGTCATGCTCCTTTAAGATGTGCTCAGCTGAGCTTCAGTTTCATGTACGGTATACTCTTATTTCATGGAATACAAATTCTTTGCTCATATCTATGTAATGTAAGTAAAAAGTAAATTTACTGACCAGATAGAGGAAGGAATGGCAATCTGTCAAGCTATTTAGTTTCCTCCTCCCATTGCAAATCATTGTCTGCTTAGTTTGGGAAAAACATATCTACTTAAAGAGTGTTTTTTATATTGGCTGAGAATATAGTAAACTTGAAGGCAAATGCGTTCTGTGAATCTGTAAAAAAAACCTGCACCCCTTCGACTTAACCTCTTGGCAATCCCTTTATGAAATATTGTATCTTTTATTTGTATAGTATTGACCGTAACAGATGCCACAAAAGGCCACTGCTTGATCTTCCAAAGCCCCAACCTGTTGACTGCACTTTACCGCTGGAGATGCTCTTTTATATTTGGTGTTTATATGAAAGTGAAACTTCTGATTCTTGAATTTGGTAGCTTCCCATAGATCTGTTTTTCTCAAATCTGCTTTTTCTTTTTTGTCATATAATTTTCACCAGCCTTTCGGATCAATTAAACTGTTCATTTTTTTTCTAGCAAGGAGATTCTTTCCCATTTTCTTTTGTGACTTTCTCTTCTACTACCCTTTATTTCGGCAGGAATTATAACCCCATTGACAGGAGCGGGGATGTTATTCCCCACTTCTCCTCTCTCCTCTGATGGATTTTTCAGAGCTGGAGAAAAAAAGATCGTGTTACTTTAGAAGCAATTTGATCTGCCTATGGAGGCGTGTGCTTTGGCTTTCCGCTCTTCCTTTCAGGACTTAAATGACCCCTTTTACAGGGGAAAAAAAATCCACCTATGTACATTACATGAATATTGCCTGTGTTAAGTTTCCAGGATAACTAACCTTTTCAGTATTAAGTTATAGCATGCCCTTTGAGGCGCTGGTTTGCTTAGTATCTCATCAGCAAGATAACCAGACTGTGGGATGTGGCTGAACAAACACTGGAGTAGTCCCATCTACCCTGGCCAGGCTCCTGCTGGGGAACAGCACAGGGAAAATTGAGGAATGGGAAGCTGAAGGGCTGTGAACGGGGAAGGCAAAGATGGTAAGTCTGCAGCATAGGCGATAAGGACTTGGAAAATTAGAAGTACAGGGCCTTAAACATCCCTGGGACCACAACCGTAACGTCCTCTGCGGTGTGAGGTGCCGAGCAAAGGGAAGAAAACCACTCCCTGCCTCCAGCTGCTCAGTACGTGAAAAGGCAAATGGGTCTCTGGAGAAAAGGTTACAAAATTAACAGTAGATCTGGTGATGGCTAACCACGGTATACTGTGTGCTGTGTTTCTAATAAGCTGTATCATCTGCTCACTGTTGCTCCTCTAATTTTGAGGAGCTGTAGTGGTTTGAGAAGAAGGGAGTCCTGGGATAAGGGACATCACACAGAAAACTGTGAGATTAAAGGTGTAAAGGACAGAGGTAAAACATGTTCAGATAAGTAACTGTGATTAACGGTAACAAAGATGATCTGGAGCTGGTCACAGAGCAAGAAGGTGGGCAGTAGGTAGTAGCTGGGTCTCATGTTGTTTAAGAAAGAGGACTGGAAAGTGATGAGGATGAAGATGCCTGAATAAATCCCATAAAGGGAAGAGAGCCCGCCACGACAAAGCATGGAGGAAGCAGCTTGAGCAAGGGCCAGTGCATTCAGATCTCCTTAACTCCTCACGCATGTATTCTTGATTGAGTCTTTGATTCCTAATTGGTGGTGTGCAAGGAGAGGCAGAGGGGACAGGACCTTTTCAAACCTAGTAAATCAAAGAGTGGGTTGTTCAGTCACTTCTTTCGTTGTGCTCCAAGGATTTTTCCAGATAATAGTTTTCCAACTTTCTAAATGTTTTTGCAATTTTAGTATTTTTAAGGTCAAACCAGTGAATAGCATCAGTCTGCTTAAAGTCAACCACGTGAATGCTGCAAATGACAAAGCAAAGTGGAAGAGTATGAGAATGACAGATCATGACTATGACGACAATTTGTGATGTCTGGATTATCACATGTGATGTCTGGGTACAACACAAAGCAGTTTTTTCTATTCAGTTATTTAAAGCCATCTGTTTTTTTTCTTATATTCTCTGAAAATCTTTCATCTGCTCTCAGTGGCACAGCTGACCCTTGTTGCCTGAGATGTTCTTTCACTCAATAGGTTTACTCCCAAAAAAGCCCACTCCTTCTCCCTCAGTGAAGAAAATAGCACAATTAATGTTTTCCCAAGGTTAAAAGGTTTTTTTATGTATATAGGCAAGAAAGAGAGCACTTCTCAGTAGTACTACAATTGACTAAAATAAATTACCAGCTATTCAGTAGGTCAAAGGATGCTTGTGAGTAGTATTCAATCAAATGGGGGGGACGCAGACGTAATACCACAGCAGTACCCATGCTATGAAATAATGAGAATATTTCCAAGCACAGAAAATCCTTCACGATGTTATTTGGGGCATCAGAAAAGTGCAGCTAATGCTAAAGATTATGATTTGTTCTCAAGTTCTCAGATTTGCATGTTGCTGAATTCCTAATAATGCAAAGCTTTTTCCAGAAAAAAATGCATAACACATGAAGTATTAAGAATGATGATTAGAACTTCTCAGATTTAAAGACCGTGCAAAGACCTTGCATTAGATCCATATGACACGTATGATTTAGACGACAGTGTCTGTGCTATAAACTGGAGTCAAGACCAGACATCACTGGTTATCGACAGGACTACAAATCAAGGGTGTCTGCATTCATCACGGGACTTAGATCATCAAATAGGAGGTAAAGGGCGATGTGCAAAATTGAAAGATGCAAATACATTACCAGTATTAGAACAGAAAGTGCAGGTAGCTAGGAAGTACCTTTATTTACTTTGCAAGCCTGAATTTTGAGTGAACTGTCACCTGAATCATGGAGTAAATCAGGCTATCCAGATCTGGTTTTGATCTAACATTCGATTTTATATCAACAAATAATATGTGAGTACTAGTGGAAATTATTTCCCAGGTTCACTGGTGTATTTTAGAATAGGCTCCAGTGGTCAATCCTCCAAGAGACTGGTATTGCCCATAAGCTGCCACCAACACCCAAAGTAGGTGCACACTAGCGCCTAAAATTCCCAGGAGAAGAACTAGCAGGGAAAGAAAAATCTCATTTTCTGATTTCCATTTACAGCCTAAAATAGCCTGTCTGCTGGGAGCAGTAGTTCTTTGGAAAAACAGTGATTATGAAGACTATGGTCTTATTTACTTTCCGCCAGTGTTGCAGTGTACTACGTATACTCACAGGATATTTTTAGTCACAGATTCTGCCAGGCAGAAACGCACTGGAGTTAATCACATGCAGCAAATTAAACAAAAGCAAAAAAGCTGGTAGGCTTGGGGGATGGCCTGCAGCAGCTGAACATTGTGTTACCCTTTCTAGGCAAACTTTCCAAAATTGCATGTGGGGAGGGTAAAGGCAAAGGGCAGTGCTGGGTTTTTCAGCTGGATCAAACAACCTACATACATATATGGAGTTAGTAGACTGAAGCAGGCTGAGAAATCTGTCTATATTCAGATTATAGTCAGAATTAAAGCTCTTTTTTAGAAAAATTGTTGAAGTTGGTCCACCAACACATTAGCTGTTCTCTGACAAGTACTTTGCAGGTGATGAGCTCCTGTCCCAAAGCAGGTGGGTGACGCAGGAAGGACTCCTAAAGCACAGAACAGTGGGCAGAACGTTCACCCGTGGTGGACTGGCATTACCATCCAAAGACATTTCAAACAGCCTTGAATCTAATGTGAATTTCCAGCATGGGAGGAAAGGTACAAAGGGCAGGAATTACAGGTAGTTTCAGCACAGCTCCACTGGATGCAGATATCCTCACCCTGTATTGTAATGGGCCGAGGAAACAGCCCCTGAAGATCATCTTCTGCAGCACATCCTTCCTTTGTTGAAAAGGTTGCCTAGAAAATTCTTGCAGAAATACACTTTTTTTTCATAGTTCCCTTCAGTAGACATAGAAATATATCAGTCCTGGTAGTCTTCTGTCTAAAAACATAGAAATAGTAAAATTAATTTATAATCAATGGCTAGTGTTAAGTTATAACAAGCTAACTCAGCTCAGTGTAACTATGCCAAGAACATACAATAGAATTATGGCAATGGCAATCAGCATTTATGGGAATGAACACATCACTGTTTTAAATGAAAACTATTCTTCCATTAGCTGAAAGGAGCTTGTAAAATCTTTTCATTGGCTAAAATCTCGAGTAACGTTGGATATCATTCACTCAAAGACTGTGCTGTAATGCTTATTGACAGCATTAGTATTTTCAGTTTTTTGTGAAGTAAAGCAGTAGGGATCAAATGGACTCCCTCGCATCTACTATGCCTTTGAAAGATAGCATGTGCCTGCTCAGGAATTAAATTAGGAATCAAAGACTGAATCAAGAATACACATGTAACAAGTTAAGGAGATCTGAATGCTGAACTCGCATCCAACACGCCACAGGCATAAACAGAACACGCTATGGTGACCCTCTATCCCGAGCAGAAGAGAACTCTGCAGGATCCTGGTGTGGCATCCTGGAGCCTCTTGCCCAGAGGGTGGCTGCCAGGGTGTGGGGAAGAAGGGACAAAAGGTGGTCTTAGGAGAGAGCTGCCCAAAGTGTGCTTTGTGTTCTTCCAAGAGGAAAGGAAATCACCTGTCATTTTATTACTGTGGACTGAAAGATGGGCTGGCAGAGATGCAGTTTAAACAAGACCCCACAACTCAAAGGCTGAAAGGATATACTGAGTTTAAGACTGATAATGTGTCTTTTCTGGAAGGGCAAATCCTTTACTCTCTAATGGGAAGATGCAAAGAGGATTATGACGGCAAGATCCTTCCTCAGGCAGGTTTTGGTTTTTTTCTGGCAGAGATCTTTCCTAATAAATAACTGCTCTTTCTTATAAGCTAGCCATTGTCAGTGACCACAGGACTGCATGGACAGAAAACAGATTCTATCTGTCCAAAACAGCTCACCGACATTGACTATCATTTTGTTTTCTTTACTGGGTAAAAGGAAGAAAATGGCTTTTAAATTAGATGTTGAACCCCTTCCAGAATTGCAATATAAAATACTGAATCAATCATTCTTCATACAGTTACCTCCTACTCCACAAGCTCATACTACCATAAAAATTGGTTGTTGCCAACCAAGCTGACTGAAAATTTTGCAGTTTCATATTTTAGAGGAATTTTTCCTCTTCCTCTTCCTCTTTTCATTATTTGTCCACGAGCGGATTGATTTTCTTGATTTTTATTTTTTTTTCAAAAACATGTGCTGTAATCACTCTGCAAGTAATTCTCAGCATAAATTATTTGTGAGCAAATTGTTGCGAGGAGACTTCAAACATTTGTCCTGATTCTGTTCATTCTGTATGAGCTTGCATCACGTGGTGTCTGTTTCTGTGAAGACAACATCAAAAGAGCTGGTTTTGAGTATTCTCCCTGAGAACAATCCCACTTCTAAACATAGAAAACTCAGATAGAAAGCACATTTTATTGAAAATTATTTAAGACTTAGGGATGCACATTCACCGAGATGCTTTTGCAGTTTACATGCATCTGTATTTTTCACGCTAACTAGCAGATAGCTTTTCTAACCCTAAAGAGAACATTATTTTACCCACTTCACAACTTGAATCTGCTCCTCGCCAGAGCTTTTGTCTCATCCCAATTCATTACAATTTCTGTCTCACAAAACATCCCTTGTGAGAGATGAGGCTTTCAATGGCATACAAAGTGGTTGGGTTCCAAATTACAACTGAAATGATGCACAATTTCTCTGTTTAAAAATTACTTAATCCCCAGAAATAACTATGGGATTCTCCTGGTTATTGTTGTGTCTTAATGAAAAATAAGACCGTATCAAACACTAGCAGAAGAGTGATTCTGACCCTGCTGGAATGGGTGGAAAGCCTCCCTTTCTCAATTATCTAGAAGGAGGAAACTGTCCTTCTCAGACTGCAAAATACCATCTTTTCAGACAGAAGTTTAAAAGAATGATTGCACTGTTCAGAGAGATTTTGGTACTCTACCATGTGTCTCCTTAAAAACAAAAGTATTAGAATGACTCTGCAATATTGAAAAGGAGGTAAAAGTCAACTCGAAGGCCGAGTGCTATCGTACACCAGAGTGAGAATTTCAAACCCAAGTCTTGCAGTTGGCCTTAAATGTTTGCTTTGAAGACATTTATAAAATATAGGCCTTGGCTCTTGTTGGTATGCAGTGGAAATACTGTGCTGCTATTTTAGATAATGTAAACAGTTGCTGCAACTGTCACCCAGGCACTTTATGATGTTAAGTAGGAGAAATGGAAATGAAAAAGTCATGAAATCCATGGATGATGATGCCTGTGATTGTAACTGGGACACATATGGGCGTCTCTTCCTTTGTTCCTTACACAGGGTCCACTCTACGAAAATAAGAAAACCTTGAAAAACAATTAAAAAAAAAAATCTGCATAGAAATACTGATGAATGCAAGTCATAAACCAATTAACATTTTTTTCAAATACAAATTTTGTAAAGGGAAGTTATATTTTGCTCTTGAACGAGCTTCTTCTGAAATTATTTTTAAGTTTGTCAGTGCAGAGAAGACTTAGTGCACCATGTTAATGTTCTTAAGCTGTATCATCTGAGGCGGACTGAAATGTTAACTCTTGATGCTCATAAATAACTCTTGGGATAATTTAGTCTGTTCTGTTTAGTCTGCTACAGAAATAAGTTGTTGATGCTAAGCATAAAAGTTCCCTGAAACTAACTTTCCAACAACCAGTTGAGGCTTGTCTACCAACCTGGGCACCGAATCCAGCCCAGCTGCGGGCACAGACAGGAGATGTCCATGCTCCATGGGAGCTCCTGCATGGAGCCGTAGCCACCTTCCCAACGTCAGCAGACCCAAGGCAGCTGAGACGAACTGTGAGTGCGCCGCCTGTAACACAGAGAGTAAAATCACCATGAGACATCCAAACAAGTATATTGTGTTAATTTGCATCTCATTTTTGTGATGTAGTTGTACGCTGCCAACATAGTAACTGGAAATTAATACAGCACGATTCGTGCCCTGTCATGTCACACTGCTGGCCTTTCTGAGCATGAAGTTTTTTTAACACTGTACTCATAAATCAAGTCCCTCAAGACAAGAAAATTACTATGAAGCTGAACAATAACACTAACACTTACACTTAGAAGAGCTCACTACTTTTTCTTCCACTTGGAGCAGAACAGGGAGCTCTTGGATTGTTTTCTTGCATGCCAAAGTGAAATTTTGCATCTTCAGCAACAGCAAATAAATCTGTGTTTCTGCTATTTACTTTACCAGCATAGGGTTGTACCCACTCTCGATAAAGGTCTTGTATTTTCTTCTCAGAACAGGTTATACTGCATGCATCAGTTTAAAGGCTGCGATACCACCATTTTAGAGAAGCAGCACAGCAATTCCTGCATCAAATGATATGTACGGTATTCCTCTTCCTGCTAGATGTGGATCGCAAACATAATAGACTCTTTTATTTTAGTTTTTCTTATGGTTTATGCTGAACCACGTAAAATGTGACTAACCCAGAGATGCAGCATATTTCTTTGCACTTTTTGCCTTTAGCTGGTATTTTTTTCCCAGTGCCTACGTTATGCGACTTCACATTTGGTATTCTGATACTAAAGGAGTTTTAGGGCAAAGAAATGATGACATGCTGACACACAGTTTTTTAAAACTTAGTAGGAAGAGAGATTCTTTCCATGCATTCTTTTACCTGCAATTATTATAGAGACCTACAATATTATACATGAGAGGAAAAAGTTGCGACACTAAAACCAAAAGCCCTAACCTGTCTTATTTTGAATCTGCATATTCAAGTCCATTTACATCACTGAAAGGGCGGCAGTCCAAAATATAAATAACTTGAGCTCAAAAAGCAAGGTTGCCACCCTGAATAGCCAGAAACCACAGCAATCATTTAAGTAACAGCACTCTGTGCGGATTCATGTGCAGTTTCATACCGGTGGTACGCTTCCACCTACAACAGAATGAAATACTGTGTTAAACTCCTGTGCTTTGCTTCACTGCACCAAGTGATGGGAAATAACACAAAAATAAAGTACACTGTACACCATGTACTCTTCTTCTGCAGAGCAGGTATAATCTCTGTAATTATTCCACAACCGCATGGCAAATACCGTGTAAATACATAGCAATTGCATGTTCCTACAGCTTGCTTGTTAATTATGCATTGTTACTAACAAGTTCAAAGATAAATTATCATAGCACTCGCAGCATTTAGGTGCTTGCAAAGCTCCTAAGCTGTGCAATAATGGCATTCGTACTATTAAATGCTTGCTTTTGTTGATCTTCCATTGGATTGGGGAAGGGAAACAACCCACCTCTCATGCCCAAAGGCCTACAGCTTAAGTGCGTATTTCTTAATGTTGCAGCAGAGGTAGGCTATGATACAAAATAACATCACACTCCTACCAATAAATAAGGAAATCTGGATGAATTAACAAAAAATTTGTTTCCATTAACAAATCACTTTCCAAATTCCATTTAGTAATCCTCCTAAGCAAATGCTGTATTTAAAATCACTGGTACTTGCACGCAGTAGAACTAATACTGTTTTCCTGACCCAATATTTAATCTTGCACAGGATAAAAATGAGAGGAAAACCTCATTTCACTGATGTCACTAGCAAAACTCCTATTGAGTTCAGTGAGGGCAGAGCTCTACTCAGACAGCTTACTTGTAAATGGGAGTCTTGAAATAGCTTATATTATGTCAGAAATATATCACCATGTAAGGCCATTTCATACTTTGTGCTAGCTCTTCTATGAGCCGCACTGCAGTATTTTAGACTACAACTTATAGTTTTTAATAGGTATTTTAATAGCATTCAATAAAATAAAATTAGCTTCTCTGTAAACATTGCTCTTCTCCAGAGTGAAGCTTCCCTTTAAGTTACGACTCCGTAATGGTTTGGGCAGCCGTTTACAGCAACTTTTACAACCTGTGTTGGATCACCTTTTTTCAATTTCATTATTTTCATATTGATTTTCAATCTGAAAGGTGATGCCGATGTTTCTGACCCTTTTTTTTCCTATTGTAGTTGTTGAGCTATTTCTTCTAAAAAATGACTAGCATTTATTGCAAGGAAGTGCAAATGTTAGTATTGCAGAATTAGTGCTAGCAGAAACAAAATAGCCAGCTATTATTATCTGTTACTTATAAAAACCTTAAGTATGGGCTAAAAACCCGCTGTAATTGCATAAAAGCGGATGAAAATGGCCACCCTAGGGAGGGAGGTGACACGCTGGGGATGAACCAGACAAATACCAAGGAGTGAGAGAAGAAGGACGCAAGGAGACAGCGGTGTTGGTTGTGCTGATAGGTAACACCCTCAACCCCTGCCACAGCATCTGTGTGCAAGACAGCAAAGCAAGGATCTTTTGACAGCATTTTGAGGAAGATTAGGAGATAGCTTTGTGGATGAAACAACTTCTCAGCCACAGAGGAAATTTTGGAATTATTACCTGTTGGAGGGACGAGTCAGTCATTTCCTAGTGAAAGAGATGGCGAGGGGAGGTGGGTTGAGGAGAGTATTGGGAAAGCAAAGAGCAGTAACTTACCTGAAATGACAGAGAAGCAGAAATCAAAAAGAGGATGAAGCATGGATGCAAAGTAGGATGCCAGTAGTAAGTATGCAAATAGTAAGTATGCAAGAAGTAAGGATGCAGAGCTATAAATTAAGATACAATCGTTTTACTTTATCATTCTAATAGCGCTGGTCAAGCTCAGAAAGCAGGAATGTATATGTGAGCCATAAGATTATCAGAGCCTGGTTCAAAGCTTTAGTTTTCAGTTGGGATAGAAAAGAACATATCTTAAATGCCGTTTCTGTCATGGAGAAATAACTGTCGAGTTTAGAGACAGTCTGTACGGGCTGACCTATAGAGTAACCTCTGCTGAAGATGAGACAGTGGATGGGAATGACAAAAAACCAATGGGATCATACTGTTCATAGACACTGGGAAATAAATTGATGGGACAAGCTTGGAAGAGACTCTAGACACCCCTGTTTTAAGATACTGACCTTGAACAGATAACTAGACCTTCACGGAGAAATGCCAGAGACATGGGCTGAAGTTCTGGTTTGGACAGAAGTCTGCCCAGGAATGACAGAATTCATGTTTGTGGTCAAGGCTCCTTAATAACCAAGGAAGCCGGGAGAGAGAGCAGGAGAGCTTACAGGGAGGTGGAGAAAGGAGGAGGAGGAGGATGTTCCAGTCTGTTTTGAAAGAGCAAATAGAGAGGAGAGAGTCTACCGTGCAAAAGTAAGACTGCGTTTCCGCAGAAGAATAGCTGGCAATGCTCAAGGCAGATCTTAAGGTTAAAGACAAGAGTAAAGGAAGGGACAAGAACTGCCTTACAGAAGCCAAACAGGAACCAGAATGGGGTTAGATCATTGCAGCAATTCATGACGTGTTGGAGTATTTTATTATCCACTGTGGTCTTTAATTGCGAGTGTAATACAAGCAATAATTTCTCAAACAAAGTATGTTCTTATTGAAGATCCTTGGCTCTATAGTGGGAAAATAACTTCATATGTAGAATGATTGTTGGTTTTAATGGGTTTATTTTTATGCAACGTACACTGACTTTAAATAAAAGGGAGCTGTACGTTTCCAGTACTGTAAAACTGGCAGTATAATTGAGGCTCATTAGCCCAGCTGCTGAAGCTGATAGTGTCTTTGAAGACAGATGGAATTACCTTCTTTTCCTTCACTCATTTAATTCCCTCCTCAATCCTACCCTGGAGCCTGAAGAAACGTTTGTAGGTTCTCCTAGAAAACAGACATCTTCCTAAGACAAAGTGAATGCAAATGATCTTTCTTCACTCCTGGGGTCTGATCTTATTCTTCCTGAGATCTGCAGTGACGTTCCTGCTGTCTTCAGTAGTACGAGGCATGGTTCAACTAGGCCAGGTGTAAACTTGAGATTCTCCTAAAGAAAAAGGCCTAAGTCTACTGAATGAGGGAGATGATACTCATTAATAACTATTTAGGAGAACATGGTTCCCTTGAAAGGCTCATTATTTTGAGAGTTACCCATTCAAAAAAAAGTCTAATCAATGAGAGAACAAATTAAATATGAAGAATCTCTCATAAAAACAGACAGCAGAATACTGCATTCAAAAGGACAGCCACCAATTAAAAGAAATGTCAACAACTCAAGTGGCAGCAACTTCAAAAGGGAAATCTCTTCCTCATATTCATATGCATTCTTCATGAGCAACATCAAGAAGTGTAACATGCTAATAGCTAATAATGCTTAGAATAAGATTCACTAATTTACTAACTGAATAATTTAATGCATATCAAAGGAATGATTTTCTCATTTCATTCTTTTTTTAGATCTAACACTAAGCTGGGCATTATCAAGTAGATGGAACTGCAGATTGCAAGTCATCACTGAAATAGTCGTTTTACAATTGAGTTTGTTTTTTTCTGTTGGATGTCTCTTTTGGGTTTAAGGAATCACATACCTTTTTTCCTCCGTATAATTCAGATTTCAAAAAACGTATCAGGAAGATATCTTTGTGGACGTGTGATGTTTTGCTAAAAACAGAGTGTTTTTCAGAGACGGATCTGTTATGATGTTAAACATTGAAAATGTTGGAGACTGGCTGGGGACAGGTTGCAATGCCAGGCTGGATGGGACTTTGAGCAACCAGGTCTAGGGGGAGGTGTCCCTGCCCATGGCAGGGGGGTTGGAACTAGATGATCTTTAAGGTCCCTTCCAACCTAAACCCATTCGATGATTCTATGACTGCAGAGAGGAGGTGCCATCCACCTGTCCCAGGTAAGCCAGTAACGCAGCAGTTGGGAGATACACCTGAAGTTTAGGAGATCATGCCCTGAGCAGAAGCAGGGATGGGACACAGATGACCGGTGTGCCGTAGAGGGCGCCTGGCTGTCCTGGCATGGAGGACTCTCCCTCCTGCCTCCCCGGAATGGTGAGAGGGCAGTTTGATTCCAACGTGGAATGAAAGACAAATGTTGCATTTGGTTTTTCAAATTACAAAAGAGCTTCAGTATACTGCAAAATATTAGACTAGGTATTGAAAAATGTAGAAAGTCTATATGGGAAGAACCATTTCTTGTTTAATGTGATTTTTAGAAGCCTATTTACAGAATTCTACTAAATTTAAACAATGTTTTTGCTTTGCTACTATTGCCCACTACAATCTGCTAAAACACTTTAAGAACAGGTTAGTGGTTAAGGAACCAAACAGAAAACCAGCTATTCCTTCAGTTCCTGTGTCCCAGTCAGAAAGCTCACTCTGAGAGACAACTCCAGACTGAAGACAGCCATCAAGTGTCCCAACATCTGTTTGGTAGCCGGAGGGAAGCAGAGTACTCCAGGGTCAACACCAGGGCTGCATTCAGCAACTTCACTCATGACCTGAATGATGATATAGAACGCCGAAACAACAAATCTGAAGATGGTACTAAATCTGAGTGGAGACACCAACATGCCAAATATTAGCTTGTGTGGAGGGATCTTCAGGAACTGAAGCCAGCAAAAATCCCATCAAGTTTAACAAGATGTACAAAGTCCCACATCTTGGGCAGAATGATGCCATGCACCAGGGCAGCCTGGGAACTGTCTGGCTGAGCAGCAGCTCTCCTGGAGAGGACTTGGAGGTTACAGTGGATGTCAGGTCAAATGTGAGCCAATCGTATGCTCATTGCAAACGGGGCAAACTGCACATTGGCGTACTTTTGAGAAGGGTGCCCAGCAGATTGAGGAAACTCATTATCCCTGTCTCCTCAAAGCCAGTAATGTCACACGTGGAATACCGTGTCTGGCTTTGGGCCCTCTGGGTCAGCAGGACGTTCAGAAATGAGAAGGGAAGGTAGCAGAGGGCTACCAGGATGGTCAGAGATATAGAGCACATGCTTCAGATGATGGAGGAGGCTGTGGCTTTTCAGTCTGGGTGGAGAGGAGCCTAAGGGGTGATCTAATAGCAGGCTGCAACTGTTGGAAAGAAGACGGGGCCAAGCTCTTTTTGGTGGAGACAGATGGTACAGTAAAGGCCAATGGCCACACATTGTAGCCTGGGATGTTCAGCCCGGACATTAGGAAGAACTGCTTCACTGGGAGGACACTGCAGTACTCGATAAGAGGTTACTCAGAGGGGGACCCCCAAGATTTGGCTAGGTAAAATCACAGCAGACCTGATCCAGTGTTGGTGACAGTCCTGCTTAGAGTGGAAGGTGGGTATTGATCTAGGGGTCCCTTCCAACCAGTAATTCTATGATGTAACTCAGACTTAAGCCAGTGGTATTATCAAAATCTTATCTAAATGATGTTAAATACAACTAAATTAAAAGTTCACTCATTAGTAAATAGGCAGATATACATCCTCAGCTAGCTTGTTTTCTCACAGCAAACTCTTCACCAACAGGGCACACTACTGCAGCAGGCCATACGTTCACCTTGCTTTCCTCTCCTGATATCCCAAGAGTAAACATAGTGTTTCTGTGATGCCCCTTTAATGGGGAAGGACAGACTGTTGGAACCAATGACTTTGTGGCAGATGGAGCGACATTTGCAATTGGGAAAAACACTCTCATGCTGCCAAAATATTAACAAGGGGCTTCCTCGGAAATATTCTGCCACAGTCATTGATACATGTAAATTCCCTATGTAAATATGACTTCTTCCAAGGAAAAAGCTGTTGTTCGGCAAGCTCTCTGAGGACAAGGACCTCTCCACACTGTTTTTCTTCTTTCCTGCAAAACCTTTCACTTCCAGTCACAAATTTGCAGCCCTGCAACACCTTGCAGCTGCTGCTTATGGTAACGCTGATGAGAGACAGCAGTGAGCAGGGTTGGTTTGGGGCAGGCTGTCCAACCATCCCCACTCAGCCGGGCTGGTCAGGGGACAGGCTTGGCAGCAAGGACGCATTGTGAAATCGAACAGGGAATGGGTTCTTCAGGGTTTTTTTGCATAATGTAGCTCCCTCTGTGAATGCCCGTGTTCCATACGCAGCGAGAAAAACAAGAAGAATTTCCTGACCTTCCTTTATACCACCCATTATTTTGCATAGCTTTATAATGTCTTTTATTAATTTCCTTGTAAAAATAAACTCTCCTATTCCTTTCAAATTCTGTGTATATGCAACATCAAAGCATTTCAGTGAATTTTTAATTCCATTTCTATGCTACCTCTCTGCTGCTGGAGTCAGACATATTGTGGCAGTCCTGCAAGCAGTAAAGATGTCCAGCTTCTTGGACAGTGCCGCATTTCTCACTGCTCTAAGTACTGATCACTGGGGAAACTGACCCTCAAATACCAGAAAAGCCTTTCTGTGATGACCCTACTGTTTTGAAGGGGGCAACTGGGCCAGTGTGCTTTTTCCTTAAAGATAAAGAGAATAGACAGCCATTGTCCCTCTACTAAGAAAGACCTGAGATTTATTTTTAACTTCAAACTTTTCCACGCATGGTGAAAAAAGCTGAATAATTCTATTTTCATTTAGGAGGTGATTACAAGAGAGAGAAATGGTCTGATAGATTAGAGATTCTTCCCTGCAAACAGAGGCTGTCACAGTGTGGTGTTCCACGCCAAAGAAAATCTTTTCCCCAGTACTGTCAGCTGGGCCCAGTTCTCCACCAAATACATTTTCAAGAATTTTTGTGCTAAACTGAGAGTTCTCCAACACGATGCTTCTGGGAATTTAGATTACTCTTCCCTCTGTCAGTACTGGGATAAGAAGTCGTGAAGGTAGTCTGCATCATGGTGATATTATACTGGAAAAATACCACACATCTGTGTTTTCATTCTCCAGCTTAAGACATAACTTTAGGAAGGCAGTTTGTGATGACATGTTTGGGCAAACCATGCCTTATCTGCATGCTTTTTTCATGTATCATCCTGACCTGGTAACTTGAATGCCATAACCAGAAAGCTATGTTAATTGTGCATGTTTTTAAGTCAGCGTAGTCCAAAACGTATTCCTCAAAAATAACAGCTGTACAAAGTCTGCTTGCCTGTTTGAGAAGCCGGAGATGTTCCGTCTCTGTTAGAGGAATCACATAATTTTTTTGTAACAACGAGAGTCTCCAACCAAGATAATCTTAGCTTCATGGATATTACATATTTCTGTTTCCTAAAAATAAAAGCCACTAAGTATATGAACTGGTACTGTAAACACAAGCAGAAGTGAAAGAGTTCTACTGTTGCTGGACTCCTCCTCCCACTCAATTTTGGCAGTCAGCAGAAATACTTATTCAGTATTAAGTTACAGTAAAGAATTGTTGACCCTGGTGTAATTGAGAGCAAAGTAAAGTCAAGTCAACGGGTTTTTGCTTCAGCTTGCGACATTTCAAATAAAGCCTCTAAATATGTTTGGAACATAAAAATGAAAGCATATAGAAAATATTTGTTAAAAACAAAAATGCAGAGCACCTATACAAGCTTCTCCATAAAGTAATTTTTACTGAAATGCTCACAGCTGAGTTAGCATTATTTACTTCTAATTTGGGCTTCATTCTAAATACCGTAAATTAACAAACTTAGATCACTTAATGCCAAGTGCTTTACACGTTTCTCTTTAATTAAATTTCTCCAAAGAATCACATTACATAATCATTTGCCAATACAAAAAGCACAATCTCAGAGGTCCTGGGCAAAATCCAGGCACCCCTGCAGTAAGTAGTAAAATCCCCATCGATCCCATTGGAGACAAGGTTCTACTGTCTAGGTCTTTGCTACATATGGGTAATAAAAAATTATCTTGTTACGTATGTATTAAGTTTTTCGGCACACTGTTCTAAGAAACTGAGATCTTAATGAGGTCTACACTACCATTTACCCTTTTTGTTACTAGATTAAAATAAGCATTACTTCAGAGTTCAATAATGTCTAGTTTCAAGCATGTTTGTAATTGCTGGAGTAGGCAGCAGATGCCAGTTTAGATAAGCGCCTAGCCTGTGGATGGAGGTAGGCTTTTGCTCTAATCATCTGCAATTTTACTACAGAATTTGAGTGCAGAATTGCCCGTACAGAGCTCTGGGAGAAATGTGAACCACTGGCCGTTAGGGATTCTCTTAACTGTACAGTGATATATTCGGTAATAAGTTACAGGTGATTAGGACATAGAAGTGGCATAAAAATTAAGAAGATTTTAAGTAATATTTAGAATCATTAACATAAGACCAGGTGTAACAATTTACCTTTATTTAATTATGAGATATTTTTCATCTGTGTGAAACATGTTGAGCGGGCTACATTTAAACTAGTTCTGTTGTTCTTCCTCTTGCACAGTTTTTTGCAGCAGTTTTCTCTTCCATACCTCAGCTGTGCAGGGCTGTGGGGTTTGATGTTTGAGTTCTTGTGCTAAAGAAAAAGCTACATTAGGGCTGCTCTAGGACTGGTCAGAAATGGAAAGAGGAGGAGCGGTTTGAGACGGTACCCACTCCTGCCACCGTTCTGAGGGACTTCATCATCTTGCAGCTGCAGAAATGGTAGGAGTTGTCTGAGTGCTGCTCATCTACTTCTGTGCAAAGTTACTTTCCTAATTGATATTTTTTTCAAAGTTACTAAGATGTTACCTAGTTACCAGCTAATCACAGCCTGGTAACCATTTAGAGAAATCTAGATTTTTATTTATGACAAGGTAAGCGGCCCTAAATAATTCAGTCTGGTGACATTTAAGCTGTCCAACTGTAATATATGATGAGACTCCACACAAAATTTATTTAAAGTGTTCAGACAAAAACTGCGGTATGAAATTAATTATGATTAGTCTTGACAACACTAATTCAATTTAAAATATGCTTAACTGGTTTAAAAATAAAACTTCAGATTCCCTTCGACTGCAACCGAGTCCTGAAGCTATTTAAACCTGCGTTGCCTATCCCGTGCCTGATTTTCTGATTTGGTCGTAAGATTACTATTAATAGACCAGAAGTGGGGTAAAAAAAAAAAAGAAAAAAAAAAAAAAGAGATTACCTAATTCTGCAAACACCCATGTTTGTTTATTTGCTTGCTTCATTTAGAGAAGTGTTGTCAGAAGTTTAGTTTTCTGACGGGGATTAATCTTTCCCTTGTGTGACTCTGGACCATCCATCCCTCCCCACCTCCCCCCGATTCTGGCGCAGGGTTGCTAAGCGACATGTTCTTCTCTTCTGTACTTTAGCAGAGAGAAACAGATCAAAGACACCCACAGTCCTGAATTATTTTATAAATGAATTTAAAGAGACACTCTCCTGTGCTGTATTATGTAGGGGGAGATCAAAAAGTGCTCTATATACCCAGAGTATCTGGAGAATTAAACTGACGTCTTCTGGAAAATAAAAATGCTCTCATTACTGAGAACTATGTAATATTTACCTTCTTTTTTTTTTTTTCTTTTTCAGAACTAGACTATGAATTTATGCTAATTAATGTTTCTAGTTTTACGGCAGTCAAGACATTGAACGCAGGCCAGGCTGCATGTTTGTATGACTTTCAGAATTACGGTTTTCTGTCAAGTGACAAGCTTGCTGGTTTTTGAACTTTTTTCATCTCTTGCAAAAGAGTTGCCATTATTCAAAAATATTTCATTCTCTAAATTTTAAATGCTTTCCTGACTCACATTACAGGCGAGAAAATCACAGAGTAAATTTCAAATGATATATCCTTAAAAGAATAAACGAAAATGAGAAAGTAATCTGTGTAAATCAGGAAAAAAACCTGAAGACACCAATATCTCAGACCTTTCCGAAAAGAATGAAAAACGAATGTGAATAATCTTTAAATAAAAAATCTGGGAATACCAAAGTTTAAATGTTACCTCTTACCAGACCAGCACTTATCTAGCATCAGCTCAGGTCTGCTATTCTGTACAGGCTGTGAAATTTGCAACAGCATACTGGCAAGCATTTCCTGAAACAGAAAAGGGAGCAATTATTTGCCCTTGGATCTACTCAGTTCCAAACACCATCAATGCTGTAAAAGGAAAAAAGAACAGCACTTAGTAACAAAGTGCAAGAATTTTTTGAGACTTTCATTTCCAAAGACACCATGGCTGCAGAGCCTTAAGAAAAAAGAGAGGAACACAGCAGAGGTGCTTAAAGCACTACCCAAGCAAGCGAGACAGATCATTTACGTGGAAAGCAAAACTCCCGCATCAAACGGCTGCCAAAAAAGGCATCTTGAAAACTGCATGCAAAATTCCTCCCATGTGCAAACCCTGTTGTTTTGTAACCTGCCACCTTATCTGCATAAACAAATGTCTCCTTTAAAGCAGTTTCAGGGGCTCGTTCACGCAAACAGGTGCTCATGCCACTACGGGCACAAAATTGCTGGCTTTGGGTGTACAGCGTCTGGAGGTGATCTCACTCTCTTTCCTGCGTGCCTGCTCACAGAGCAGAGCTAGCTCCTCGCTCTCGTCCTGTGCCTTCAATCTCACATAAAAACGGTGGTAGATCAGCGAAACCTAATACACTCTAGGATTGTAAAGGATTAATCTCACATAAATCTTCACCAAAAAAAAAAAAATCAGCGGTAGTATTTATTTACATGCATTTACTCCTTTTTTTCCTGCACCAGTAAAAGTCTCCTCAAAATTTTAATTGCTTAGATTTGGCATTTAAAATCCACTGTACTACAGTTAACCTATATTCTCATACAAGAATGTACTTTAGAAAAGGGCTTAGACAGCTTTTCCATTTCATTACTAGATATCTATTATACAGACAAGATGTGTGCTTTACTCTCACTGAGATAGTGTTTTACGTATAAACATCTTGACCACCACCATGTTGTCAGCGCTTAGCAGATTCAGCGCATTTTGGCTGAATTTCTGAAGGGGAAAACTGTGACTTGCACTCTAAATATTTTTTCTGGAGAATAGATTCCTCAACAGACTATGGGCATCTTGTGCAGAATACAAGTAAACATTCGGAAAGGAATTTAATGCTTCTGGCGGGTACCGACTTGCCAGCCTTGGAAACCGGTATCCCCATGACCAGCGGCAGCAGCAGGGCTGGACTCGGCTGGGCTCCCCGCTGCCCCAGCGCTCCTTCTGCATGCCTGCCACGACGAGGACAGAAATAACACCCGCCACCAACAGGCATGTGGCTTGTTAGCATTTGCATTTCTGGTGAGCTTATTTAAAACGTCCCAACCACTCTTTGTTCGGTGAGTCGGTCCAATGGAGCTAGTATTTAAGGTAAAACATTCTGAAGCAGAGATGTCGTAAGAATTTTAGTTAGCATTTATTTGTGAATATTTGTGAATGCAAGTAATTTTGAATCACTGCTCCTCTTTACCTACTTCCAGAATGCTGCAAAAACACCTGTGGCAGCTGGATGTGAGCAGTCAGGGCAGAGGCTGGGGCCGATGAACAACAGACAAGGCTTTTGACACGTGGGAGGGCGTTAAAGGCCATTGAGAACATTAATAACATTATTTCACCTTTCTACAGTGCTTTGCTTGCTTAAAGCACTGCATAGACTACTAGTAATTAGTGATCTGGATGTTTCTGAAATGATCAGCAGTATCATTTAAATTGTCATTAAAATACAATTAGCAGCCCTTTGAACTGAGCGCTGTGGTTCAGAACAGTCTAATTGGTGGCTCACGGGCCAGATCTGGACAACAGGAGGACTGTGTCTGCTTTTCCTTTTCCCTAACTGCCCCAGCCCAAGGACCACCTCGTCCCAGGAGTGGCAGCTGTGCCCACAGGACAGACACGGAGAGCCGTTATGTGATGGGAAAAGGCAACGGCACAAAGTATCCCTTGTGTCCAGCCCACGGCACTGAAGAGCCTAGATTTTGTAGAGCGCGTTTCAGCCTGTGAGCAGATGCAAGCAGACACGGCCCCACAACTTTGTACTTTGCAATTCAAATCGATCTAATTTTTTTTTTCCACTTGACTTCTAGAGCACAGCTCTGTGCAGCAACACTCGCAAGGATGAAATAAGGGTGGCAGGTGGTTAAGACAAATAACTGAGCTATCTACATCTACAGCCGACATGCTGGTAGACCATGCTGGGATGTGTTTGGGTAAGATCAAGAATTTAGTTACTGTAGCAAACTGAAAGCAAAGGTCTGGCTTGGATGGTGTTCCCAAACCTGGCATCCATATCCCACATTTAGGTAGCTAAATCTGTCACTTACATGCTTCAAATACTTGTGTTAATTGCATAAATGCCAACAAAAATGGCATGTTTTTAAAGTGTTAGAAGTGTAAATAGCTGCTCTTCTGAAATGGCCACAGTATATATTTTTAGCTGCTACATACTCTTCTGATGATATCACTTGCAAACGCATCCCATTTGTTGTAGTATCTAGCGCTAGTAATGTATTAGTATCTGTTTGTAATACTATTGATGCTCCTGCAAAAAAGCACTGTAGAATATACTTTAAATACTGGCTTTTTGTATGTCTCACACAACTACTCATTAATACCAAGGGAACAGCATGCTACTGTTCCAGGTTTTCTAAGAACCAGTGCTATTGCTCTCCACCAGCTCCTGCTGCCCACTTCATAATGCCTTTATTATTTATGCTTTTACTCTTGAAAATTCAAATTTAGAACTTAAAATTTTCATGCTTTTGTTTTTAGAAAATAATCAAAGCTGGCGAATGGCCCTGATGTAATCTGTATACTGTGTGCCACGGCTAAGTATCCACTGCTGTGAAAGCACTGCTTGTTCTCTGAAAGGAGGAATTCTTTCAGATGGCGTCACTTGCCCCCTCCCCTGCGAGGCCGCTTTTCCCATACACTCGGAGGACATGCTGCCAGTCATTTTCTTGCCCTAAAAGTTTGCTGGAGCAATATTGTCGCTCACCCAATATTGTCGTTCACTAGGCACAGGGCCTAGCTCTTAACGGGTTGGCCTCTAAGTACAATCAAAAATTCTCGGTTTGGGTGTAGCAGTGGCTCTCCTAAAGTATGATGGCTTTTTAATCACCTTTTCTTTGGATCGGTCATTGGACTACACATTGCTTCATCCTAATGTGGGCTTCACAGCAGGCTTTTGGAGAAGTTCTTTTCTCTTCCTCCGCCATTCATGTAGCAAGCGGCATGCTTTCAGATATGTCCCGTCTACAAAGGATTTCAACATTGGCCTGGCATGTTTTACTAGTATTTGAATGCCCTAAAGAAATTATTTGGAAAGCAGCAGATGCCTTTGGGAAAGGGAAAGAAATAGACTCAAAGAGGATATTAACGGGTCAACTGGCCCAAGAAAATAGGAAAAAGTGCAACTGAAAAGTGGTTGCTAACCAGCAGTCTTGTAATACCCACCCAGGAAGGTAACGCAGCTCCTCATGATCCCATGGTTGCATTGTTACGCCTTCGCTCCCTCTCTCTGCATTCACCAGTCTGTACAAGAAACGTAAGCTGTTGCCCAGTTCATTCAAATACAATACACTTCCTAAATCTGCTTTTTTTGAACACACAACAACATGTATTGTCTCAGGAGGAACAAGAGATCAGGTACTGGAAAACGTGATGCGGGCTTTGTCATAGCCGCAACTCTTCGAAGGGGTGCTCCAAGGGAGCTGGTTGCTAGTGTTTTGCATAGGTAATTGTTAACGGTACAAAAATAATAGTCTGACTGCTGGCTAACAGACAACACACCAAAACACAGGCAAGAGAGAGAGAAAGTATTACGACGAGCTCACAGCAAAATTAAGCTGCCAAGCAAAATTCCCAAAGAATATGAAGACACTGAAAAAAGTCTTTGTTCCACCACTGGTGTCTTTCTGGGCTTCTGCCCCAGTGTCAGCCATTTGGATTAGCCTCCTCTCCATGGGATGAAAACACTCCGAATAGGCAAGAACTCAGGAGGATTTAGCAATTTTGGGAAAGACTGACAGTTCTTAAGTAACTTATTGCAACTAACGAAGGGCCACAAATGTGAGAAAATCTCTGATTAATTAAGAACCAAGAGCAGTTTCTCCGGATAGCAAAGGTGGACGCATGAAATAGAAGAGCTTACCACAAAACGGCTTTTGACTAAGAGTGAAAAATGTAATGAGGAAGAACATGCTTTGGATAAAACTACATTCTGTTAAGGTAAATTCAAAAGGAAATGCCAGTAGGAGGGGGAAAAAAAGACAAGACTTCTTCCTCTATGGCCACCCCTAGTGTGTATTTGCATGGGGCAAGCGCAAGAAGAGCAGACTTCCTCAGTGCTGGAATAGCACCTGCATCTTAGATGGGCCAAGAAGAATTAGAATTTACTGCCAACACTCTCAAAACATTAAAGGACTATTAGGCCAGCTGCTAAGGCAGAGTGAAAAAACAAAAAATGAGCAGACTGCCGTTTCTAGTGCATTTCTTAGAGTCTTTGCTAACAGTCCTCAGAGTTAAACCACTGGCTTAAGCTAAAAGAGACAGAGAGCTTGAGAAAGGCACAAATTCTATGTGGCTGATGCAAGAACGGCCCTGAAAAGTAAATTACGACGCTGCAAAGCGAACAGTCACCAAAGTTCATAGCGGCCGGTGAGAAAGCACGGAATACTCTACTCCCTAGCACCAGCCTCCTGCACAAGTTCCACGCTGTAGCAAAACAGAGTGGATATGTGCAGCGCCAAAAGAAAAGGCTCGATACCAGCAGAAAGATGCAAGTCGTCTTCACCAGGTGTCAGTGCGACTCATTTCTCACAATTTGAAGTTATGGCGGAAGTTGAATTTTAAATTAAGTTGAAATATTAGTACGGAGGAACGCTTGATGGGTGAGAGCAGATCAGCAAAAACTAAAAATTTCAGCAAAGTTTTCTTCGCAAAGAGAAAGTTTTACAAAAGAAACCGTGAGACTTGTTATTACCCAATTGTTGCTGGAAGAGTAATATTCCTTATTGTAGACTAAGAAAAAATTTAACTGTTAGCAATAAATCTATTTAAGCTGACCAATCATTTGTAGGTTTCTGCAATCTTATGTCTTGCTGAAAGCTGAAAAATGAAGAAGTTCCAGAAATAGACTGAAACTCCTCTAAAAGCTGATGCTGATGGAGAGACTGATAAGCATTTAAATGACTCAGGTGTCGCCCATACGCACATTTTTCTGTCCTAAGGGGAAAATGTTCCATCATAGGTATCACAGATATTTGAAAAAAGTTATTGTACGCTACAGCAAGATGGTGTTTGTAGGTATTTTGGAAGGCTATAGAGTGATACCTGAACATGGAAATTCTTTAGTTGTATAGATTTTGTGAGATTGTATACGGGTTAATTGCACCAACCTAGGATACAAGAAAGGGATGTCTCACCTGGTGGCAAGTACTATGATACAAAATTAGAGCAAGACTACGAGTGACAAATTTTGTCCCCAGAATTTTTTTAAACCTAGGTAATTTTTCTTCAACTTCTACTATTTTAGACTAAGTGGCAGGCATGCCTTTAACGTAAAAAAACCCCAAATCAACCAAACAAAAGGAAATCACTTGAGAAAACATACATACTGAGGATGAAGGTAAGTCAACCTGCAGATGTGTCCCAGTACAATTTTGCTGGTTTTACATAAATCGCATGAGGATTCTGCAATCTTCTGTAAGCAAAATTTTTAATAAGTAGGTATGCAAGCAACACACCATGAGTGAAACAAAGGTCAGTTTTATTGCTGCATGCTATTTACCCCTACTACAGTCAAATGCTCCAGACAACAGGGAAGGGAAACAGGGCAGCTAATACTCAAAGCTAACAGCAGAATGTTAACATTTATTGGATGCTTATTTGCAAATGTCTGCATTTAAATTTAGTACCGAAATAATATGAGAGACGTATTTCACTTTGAGGACTGATGTAACAACACAGAAAAGCATCTTGCCCACAGGACAAGCCTGTGGCTGCTCGCAGACCCAGCAGTAAGGAGGGCTGGGAGCTTTTCTGCCACAGCAGTAACAACTGAGAGGTTCTGGGGCAGCAGCTCTGCAGTGAGACACACCAGGGTGAGAAAAGAGGAGAAATATTAAGGGAAATCATGTAAAACAAGTGTTTCCCATGGATAATATATGTATCAATTATTCACAGGCAACTGTACCTATCAAGGTTACTGTGGATAGCCTATTCCACAGCCTACGTCTGTATTCATCTCACAGTGGGACCCAGTTTCGTTAACGGAGGAATCAAGACTAAAATGATAACATTCATCTCTATGTTCTTGCCCTGACACGGTTATTCATTAGGAGTTCTTCCTAACGACTGTTCAGTTCCTTCCTTCTAGGGAGCCACTCCTGATTCTCTTCTACTCAGGTTAGATAATGAGTCACTGACTTTAATATTAATCTTTATTAACCTTTTCCTTACACAACCAACATCTGGCAGCAGTGAAATATGTTGTGTCTCAGTGCTGAGAAAGATAGTCAATGCTTTTTCCTCCATTGTGCTGTTTTGTTATATGCAGATAACTCGATGACTCCTGCAGGCCTTCTGTGGCTGGTTGATGAAAAAATACCTTGTTTGTCTTCATGCCTTTGGTTAATTGCTCTTTAAGTCTATCTTAGTCTACCTGTTTTCCACTGTAATTTTGCTTTCCATAAATTACACTTTTTTTCTGTTGCCTCTTTGTCTGGCCAAAGTTTTCAGTTGCAGCAAAACACCTATTTGTGTCAAGTAACTTCTTGAAGCACCTTGTTTCCCCTTCTGTTTCTCCTCTCCCTTCTCTTTTGGGGAGGGAGGGTCATGTTTGTGGACAGGCATGCAAGCCCAGCAGCTTTGAGTTCTGCTGCGTCCCCCTGACTCCACAGGAAGTCTCAGGACGCAAACAGCCAGGCTTCTAGTTGCAGATGCTTTTGACTAGTTTTCCTTCTTACACAACAGCAAAAGAAAACAAAACAAAACAAACCCCAAGTAAACTTAGGAGATATTTTATTTATACATTCCTAAGACTACTGAACCTAAATATCCAGTGAGATAACTGATTACTCAAGTATTGAATTCTTCTTGAATCAACTATTGCTCACCTCTTAAGGCTAATTAGAGAATGGCCTGTCCTGTTTCTATCAGATTCTGTACTCTGCTTGGTTAGTGTTGAATACATGCAGGCAGGTTTGGTCACCTGCTTTTTATGCACTTCATGTATGGCCGTACTTCTTCCTTTGACCAAATTTTGGTGTGTTTTGGGATATCTGGAATTCTAAAATTCTTTCTCCTTGATCCTCTTTCCTTGTAATAGCACTGATGGTCTACCACCCTGTTTTGTGTGTCTTTCAAAGTGTTCTACAGTGGTTTATTATTTTGATGTTACCATAACATGTGCCTACTCTTAAAGGAAAGTCTAGGAAGTCTAAGGGAAAAGTAGTTTGGAAAGAGATCAGACTATTTGCTTAGGAAACCACACTCTCAGATTATTACAAAAACAGATTTCTAGGAAGAAACGTACATTTCTTCTTGACTATTTCCATAGCTTTTCCAGTATTTATTTCACCGTCCTTATGCCGTACCAGATGGCCTTGGATACAAACATCCACCGAGCAGCCCTGCACTGGTGCTGCGCTGCACTGCCTGCAGGTGAACCAGCCCACTCCCTAAGAAACTGCTATTCCCCGGTGGGAATATTTACTGTAGATGCCAATCCAGCCTGGCTGAAATCTCATTAACAATACATTTTTCCCTGATTACTAAAATATTAATGTGAATAGGCAGCATGTGCAGCTTGACATTTTCTTGATACCTGCATAGCAGAGAACTACTCAGACACTACGTTAATATTTCAATGACAAACCGCATGCAACTTCTGAAACTTGGGCACAGTCCTAACCTTGGCTTTTTAAAAAAATAATTTCATCGGGCTGAAATTGAAGAAAGATAATTCCTCGCGGCCTGTGCGGAAAAGAACGAGGTTTCTCCCCAGTAGTTTGTATTTACGCTCATTCACCAGTCACGGCAGGCGTTCAGCTGACCTGCGGACGGCAGGCCTCAAGGCGCGAGCAGCCGCTTTAAATCTGTTGAAGGCGGAAAGGCCATCAAACTCCTCTGAAGTTCTACCGGCAGCCGAAGACACTCAGCTGCGGGCGAGGCGAGGCTGGCCTGTAATTAGTGTTTGTAAATAACGGCCGCCACTGCCGTTCCTGTCCGGAGGGGAGGCAGCCGTGCGCTAGCAGCCCGAGCAACTAGCAGAGCCGCTCGAACAGCCCGCGGCTGAGAGCGGCGCGGCGGAACGGCCGGTGCTCAGCGGCACGGGCCCAGCCGCTGCGGGGCTGTCAGGGCAGCGCGGCCCCGTCCCGGCCGGAGATCCCCTCCGAGCCGCAGGGCAACAGGTGCCCCGGGGGCGCCGCTTCCTCGCCTCGGCCTCGCCACGGCGGCGGGGCTGAAGGCAAACGCCGCCGCCCGGGGGGAACTTGCGGCCACGACGGCCCCAGGGGCCGGCCGAGATGGCCGACTAGGAGGAGCAGCGCTACGGCTCGGCTGGCCCGGCCCGGCCCGGCCCGGCGGGCTTCCACCGCCCCCCCCCCGCCTCCCCCCGAGCC
>VFFE01007066.1:397232-407377 GCA_008921705.1 Burhinus oedicnemus | reverse complement strand
TTGTCTTTTTTTTATTTTTTTTTTTTTTTTTTTTTTTTTGAGACAAGTAACTTGTGTCTGGTGCTCTTAGTTTACAGTATGTCGGTTCTGCTGCTTCATCACACTTGCTTTGGGCATCTGCCAAGTAGACGGCTATAAAAGGGAAACTGGACGCATCAGAGAATGGGATAATAGTGACCTTTCTTTTTTTCAGCCACAGTACACATATCTTTTTCCCTTTCTCCTAAGGTGTACAATGCAGCAAATCAATTTGCTTTTTGTAAATTCAGTAGGAATATTTTGTTATATCTACAACAAAAATAGGTGGGATTTTTTCCTCATCTGTTTCAGAAGTTTATTAAGCGTTGAAAAATTGTAACTTAATTTGATGAAGGTAGAATTTAAAAACAGTTTCGGGGTTTTCAGCAGAGTTTTTAAGGCTTGCGTATGCATTGCTTAGTGAACAGTTGTGACAATTTGATGTTACGCTCATCCCCTATTTTGCTGCCGCTCCTGTGTTTAGAAAGGTAAGTGTCAACACGTAGTGGCAGAACAAAATATGCATGTGTGTTTGCTACTTCCTTGTAAAACTTGAGATGAAAAAATGAAAGACTGAAAAAGTGTGCCTGTATTTTCATTTTTTACTAAAAAGGTTAAAATGTAGGACTTCTCTCAAAGCGGCTGATAAACTTTCTGATGCTCAGGATACTGTGTTTTAGGCTGAGTAGACGTGTTTTACAGCCAGTTCAGAATATGACTTCAGACACCTAGACCTTCTGAAAAGTATTCTAAATGTATACTGCATTACTTGACCAGAGTGAAAGTTAGATATTTGTCATCTTTGCTTCTAGATTTACATTTCCACTGGAAACACCAGGTGGGCTTTGTAGCTGGCATCCTAAGAAAATGAAACTTGTTTCCTCAGTGTGCCACTGGGCTGTCTTAGGGAGTCCTCTCTGTATTTATTTAATATGTTGGCCATTGTTAATCAGATTTGAAAGAAATTCTCATTTGGCTGTTACAGGCTCCCTGAGGACTGATACACTGTTATCAGTGAAAAAAGACCCAAATTAGTGCCCTTACTGAGGGAAAAAGCTAGCACAACACATGACTTGTTTAATTTCACAGCAGCTTCCTGGCCAGTTTTTAAGTACCTAGCTCCAAACTCAGCGCAGCATTTCTGTCTCCTGACTGGTAATGGTCTCAAAGGGAGAGAAAGAAGAAAAACTAAAGCAACAATGACACAGGTCTACAGGAAACCAGTCTTCATTAGTTGCTAGTCATGGAACAGCTTACTATTTATTTTTTTTAGCTTCAGTTTCAACAGTGCTCATGGTTTGAAATGACAGCTTGTTTCAGTAGCTCATTAACTCAATTTGATTTTGTTTGATGTTCATAGGATGCCAGTGATGTCATTACAGCTCTCTGTGGAGACCTCTTCTGTTAATTGTAGATGTGCAGAAAGCAATATTCCTTGTAAATTTTATGAATGCTTAAAAAAACCTAAAAGGTACATTTATATTAGCTACAAGCTTGATACCAAGAAGTAGTGTCAGAAGAGTTACAAAAGGCGCAAGCTGTCACGACAACTGGAAATAGGGGAGGAAGTTGTTGTGGTTGCCCAGGATGTCATCCCTGGGCTGTACTTACAAACGTTGCTTTGTTGCATCTATTTAGAGTTACTATTGAGTGTTCTCCATACTCGGGAACCAAGGGCTCTAATTCCACACCTCAGTCAGTTCAGGATTTGGAAAACTTTTTCTTGTTGTGTAAGGATTTTAGTCTTTTGTATCTAAGACAGTATGGTCTTGCGCATCAAAGCTAACAGATTCAGCTCCCAGTGGCCTGATTTGTTCCTTTTCAGTGAGAACTATGACAGTTAATAATGTACAATTTATTTTCTGCATTCTTTCTCACTCTTTTATTATGAAGTAGCTCTTCCTCCAAGAGAAGCATGGCTAGTTTACCAATTAAAAAGTGTAACTTAGCGAAGACCGGTAGTTTCTTTTCTGGTAGAAAGTCGATGTATCTGCTCAGTTATCAACATAGTGAGGTGGAAAAAAGCAAAACTTAGTTACCTGTACCACTGTCTTAAAGAGGCACATGAGGGTGGTGCGTTCATCTAGGAACAGCTGAGTTGAAATGGGAAAAGGAAGGGAAATGGAACCTGACTGAAGAATCCATTATTTCACATCTAGAAGGAAGAGAACCTAACAGGACAGCATCTTTACATGCTGATAAAAAGCCATGCCTTTCAGAAGACACCAACAATGACCATCAGCTCAGCAAAACTGTGAAGTTCTATGGATAAATTTAAATTAAAAGATTTGAATTGCTATTACTGCAAAAGGGGGAAAAAGAATCAAAAACTGACACTACAAGCTGTTCTGAGTCAGGGTCTAAATGTCCCTGTGTAAGCGGGTAATGCATCTAATAAATGTGTAGACCTGTGCTTGCGTCCTGTTACCTGACTGACAGCAGAGTTCACTGAAATGACCAGCTGAAAGGAGTTGATAGACTTCCTGAGAAATAAGTTGACAACTAGACCTTGTTTGGAAACTGGCATTGTACTACTTTTTATTTGTGTGCTTTGGGATTTAAGACAAATACAATTCAGTTCTCACTCTGGGAGAGCTTGTTACAGGATGGAGCTTCACGATCAATGTATAATACCGTCAGAATGATATTAGGAGGGCAGTTTCTTTTCTCTGGAATGAATTAGTATCTATTTAGGAGCACATACCACAGAAGAAGTGCTGACTCTTTATTCACAAGGCAACCTTAGAAACAAGTCTTAATGCAGTCTCCCCTTTTGAAAAAGAAAAGTATGCAGGGAAACTTCATGAATTGTGGTCTTCATTTTGCAATGGATCATCTTCCCATTAGAATGGTTTTGAAAGGATGAATTCATTGGAATGTCTTTGGCAAACTCTTGATATGCCTGCCATTCAATATTCCACATCTTTTTTTACCTAGCAAAATTAGTTAACTCATCTCCTTGGTTGTTTTATCTCAGTAGAGAGGCAAAGAGAGATGCCTCAGAAAGCAATCCAAAATATTCAGGTTAGGCTCCTTCTCTGAATTGCTGTAGGAAATTCCTGTCTTTCTCTGTTGGTTTCAGAGGGTGTATGCCAGAGGGAGACTAATACAAGTGCTATTATAAGAGACTAAGTAGGTGCTTAGGTAATTTACTGCTGCTTAGATAACAAAGGTGGTACTCTTAAGATATGCTTAAAGTAAGTGGTTGGGGTTTTTTGGTTGGCGGGTTTTTTTTTACGCTAAGGGTCATCATAGGGTGATGCAGGTCAGAAAGGACACGAGGAAGTCATCTCGTTCAACCTCCTGCTAGAAGCATGGTCAGCTCGAGGTCAGAACAGGTTGCTCAGGGCTTTGCCTAGACTAGTCTTGAAAATCTCCAAGGTTGGAGACTGCACAACATGTCTGGGCAGCCTGCTCCATGGTTTGACAGTCCCAACAGTAAAAATGTTTTGCCTTGCGTACAGTCTGAGCCCATCTTGTTTCAGGCTATGTCTGTTGTCTCTAGTCTTTCCACAGTGCACCACTATGAAGAGCCTGGCTCCATGTGCTTTTTTGCAGGGATTGGAAGGCTGCTGTTAGGCATCTCCAAAGCCTTGTCTTTGCCAGGCTGAATAAGCCCCATTCCCTCAGCCTCTTCTCGTAGAACAAGTACTCCCAACTCCTTAACCATCTTGATGGCCTTGTGCAGAACCAGCTCAACTTTTTTGACATCTTGGCTTGAGCCCAAGACTGATCGCAGTGCTCTAGAAGTGATCTAACGAGTGCTGAGGAGAAAGATCCCTTGATCTGCTGGCTGTGCTCCTGCTGCGCATCCCAGGGTGCAGCTGGCCTTCTCTGCTGCCAGGGCACCCTGCTGGCTCATGTTCTGCTTGCTCTCTTCCAAGAGCCCCAGGTCCTTTTTGCCACAGCTCCAGCCTTCAGAGTAGCCAGGGGTTATTTCTGCCCAGGTGTGAGACACTGCTTTTATAGTTGTTGAATTTCTTAAGGTTCCTGTTGGCTTGTTCCTCTAGCTTGTCTAGGTCTTCCGGGAGGACAGCCCAGCCCCTGAGTTTGTGGTAGCGTGCAGGGTTGTCACGCGGATAGATATGAAGTCTATCTGTATCACATCTTTGGCTTGTGTTTCTGCTCTTCCCTTTTCTTTCTGACATCGTTTTTGTTCCTCTGTTTAAATTCAGTTTTCTGAGAGCTCTATGTGTATAAATTGTTAGCAAATGATCTCCGTGTTGTGTATATTCTTGTTACCGTCAAGACATACAGCAGTAGAAAGAAGTCAGTTTCCTAACCAGGATGGAGAGAGGAGGAGAAAGAATTTCTAATTGAATAAACCTATCTTCAGGGAAAAGCTGAGCTTTGCTGGTATGAGAGGATTTTAAGTCATCCAGGGAACTTCTTGCCTCTTCAGAAAGCTTGTCATTACATCAGATGCACGACAAGCTTGTAAGATTAAATGTTTTTAACCTTCAAAGGCTGAGACAAAATCCAGACAGTTTGGATGTGATCTCGAGGAGAAATTACTAGACAAAACTAACAAAACACAGGCACTTTGTTGTAGTATTCTTCATATCTACAGCCTTTTTTCTCACCAGTGGAAAAAAAAAATGTACCCTATGTGTCACCTCACAGTCTCTGAATGTTCAAGGCCTCTTTTTTTAATGGTTTGAAAATAAAATTAAACTGATTATCCGTTTCCAGCAGGCACAACAGAAAATGCTAGTACTTCTGTTGATTAGCTTTTAAAGGTTTCACTTCCTGGAGACAGTGGGCAACTGGAGTTGTCCCAGAATTGGGGAGCTTTTCCCAAGTGTCATTTAGGTACCTTCTACAGTATCATAATAATCCCGTGGAGTTACACATATATGAGTCTGTTCTCTTTCAATAAAGCATTTTTGCAAAATTATTTTGTCAAAACCAAGACATTTTTATCTTGTAGCTTCTGGGCTTGTAATGTTGCTCTCTGTCTCTCATTTTGACAAATACCTGTGTAGAATTAATTTCCTTTCCCCACTTAATCTTTTCAGAGTACATTAAAAAAATAGTTTCTAGGAAGAAATCTCTTACAATGAGAAATTGGTAAAATATGATGCTGATTATGCTCTGAAATGCTTTGCGTGCAACTAAAAGTAAGTTTGAACCATGAACAGGTTTTCTGTAACTTTTGCTGTTAAGTCTTAATTTTTCCCATGCACCTAGCACTTAGTAAGACTTAGCCTATATTTTAATGCACACAGTATTAGAAATATTATTTATGATTCAGTAAAAAAATCTACAGTTTTGGATTTCTGGAAAGTTCTAAAATGAGTAGAAATCTTTTCCTCTTTAATATCAGGAAAGTACCTCTTATTTCTCTACTTCTCGTTTATGGCTTCTGTGTAGGTCATGACATTTTTAGTTTTGAGGGTGTTTTCACATCTGGACTGGATGTCTTTGAAACAGAATAAGAGAAAATAAAATACAAATGTCTCTAAATCTGTACGTACTTCCAGAAGGTCTCACCTCAGGAATTAAGAATATGCTCCAGTGAGGTCTTTAGGCTGTTTGTTCAGAAGCAGCTAAACTGGGGGCGATATGCATAGTAAGCCCTTAATATGTCTCACTTGAGCTTTGTACTTCTAGGGTCTGAGCTGAATATTAGTGCTAGAGTGATGTGATGTCTTCTGTTGATGCTAACTGCTTACAGTTTATTAAATGTTACTGTCTTGGAGATCGCATAAAACTAATGATAGATTGATTATGCCTTTCATCCACTGAATTTTCAAGCAGAGATTGCAGAAACACTTAGGTAGTAACGCAGGGTTTCTCCAAGGGACTCTGCAAAGAACATCTAACATGACACAGGCATATTATCATTCAGTCGCTTTAGAGATGTATAATTGTTGCACCTACAAATAAAATGGTAGGTGTTCAGAAAATGACTTAGATTACCAGTGAGAAGAAAATCTAATGCTTCTGCTTGCAGATTGAGTGCAAATATTTGTAACTATAAGCTTCCATGCGTATGTGATCTATGCTTAGTATTGTTGTATATAATCAGAATGCACACTACTGAAATTTTAGAATTTACTGTCTGAAATAGAAATAATTACCATGCCACTGACTACGCTCAACAGAACTGTTCTTAATTTAGGCTCATAAAATGTGAAGCTCATCTCTGGTAGAGAACAACCAGGTATAGAATGAACATCCTGAAATTTGTGAAAAAGTAGATGTTAGGAGAAGGAAATTAATAAAAATGGGAATCTCAGCAAAAGTTCCGTGGTGTAAGCATGAAGAAAGCAAATAAGAGCAGCAAAGAAAATAACTATGTATGGTAGACTCCATATAAAATAAAAAGGGGTTGTGGTACCAATTTTAAAGTTGCAAAGATAAAACTAACGAAGTATTAGTCAGAATTCTGCATAAACATTTCTGACAAGGCTGAATTGCAGTATTTTCTGGTAAAGTATACCTCTGTGTAGAATGCAAGTATAAAGATTTTTCACATTTTCTCGTATCTTAAAAAGTAGAACTATTAAATAATAATAATGATCTCTCAAGTCTTGAATCACTGAATTTTGCAAATAGGCAAATTAAAAAACGTTAAAAGCAAAAAACCTAGCTGCCCCTATAGGCGCAGAGTGCTCCAGAATCGCACAGAGGTTCCAGACAGAGTTTTTAGAAATTCCTCTAGGCATTCTCTAAAATTTAGGACATGTAGTTGGAGACCTCTTTCTTGCCCCTCTGAGTGCAGCACAGAGGGAAAGTAACAGAAAATGCCAATGGTTGAGTAGTTCTTCAGACCCAGCTAGCAGCACCGCTCACTGCTTTTGATTTCACAGTGGTCCATGATGGTCACTTGACCTGAAGTTTCCACACCCCATATAGGATCCCATAGTGCTTGTAAGAGCAGTAATTCCCATAATCATATGCTGAGTAATCCTTAGTTTATTTTGAGGACTGTTGGTATAGAAGGAGCCTGTTGAGAGTGTTGAGAAGGAAGCGCAGGGTTTCCAGGACTATCCAGTTCCTTTCGTTTCTCCATGTGGACACGAGAAGGGATCAGGCTAAAGAATTGAGTCTAGAACTTCTAATACATCACATCCATCTGCAGCTGCCAGTTGTGAAGCTGCAGGAGCTTCATCTGTAGGGACTTTGGACATCGTCCCACAAAGTTCTTCCAGATCTTTCCTCTTACTACAGGGAGAGGTCTTTTGCTACAAACTCCAAAGTGATTCTTATCTTTTCAAACCCACACTGTGAGTCAGTGGTGAGTGAATCAATGGGAATTCATCATTTTCCAAAGATCTTGAGTAGAATGTAGCATGGACTCTGATCCGTAGACACCAATGTATGATCTGTATAGGCTCAGCCATAAACTTGAGGGAGATTTTTTGCATGCATTTAAGCACGTTTCTCATCCATTCAAAATAGGTGGTGAATATGGGAGGTCAGACACATCTGTCATTGAGTGGTGGAACATCAATGTTTTAAATGCCAGAATATTGAAACTATTTTATCAGTGGAATTCTCTTAAGAATTTCCTCTGTGTCTGCAAAAAGGGTAACCAGCCCTATAACCATGTTGATATTGAAATTGTTGAAAGAGAAAGTAACTATGCTTACATCATAGCAACAAGAGAAATCCATACATCGTTCTTTGTTGATGTATAATAGAAAAGAAATAAAAATAATTCCTTGCCTGAAATGTTATATATGATGTGAAGCTCTATGAGTATATTCTACTACAGACAGTGTTTTCAAGTTTTGTATATTTTATTATTAAACTATGTAATAGTCAAATAAAGATTTTTTTTAAACCAATTTCTGTAGAATATTGAATATAAGCTTCCTTGAGATACTCCTTTTCTCCGTCTGTTTTTTACATCCTTCCTTTTCTGTTCCAAGTGGATCTCTTTCATCAATTCTGATACCACTTTACATTCAGAATATAAACTGTGTCAAAATAAAATAGTTTCTAGTGTATCTTTCTCTATATTTAGATACAGACATAAAATGGATGTATCCACATAAGATAGAGCATTCTGCACTAGAGCAAATGTCCATATAGAAAACAGTAAAATAATTAGCATTGTTGACCTTGTTTGTTGTCGGAGCTGATATTTAACCAGCAAATATTTACATAAAGGTGAGGTTTCACATATGTATAAATATACGGTAGATGAAAAATACATGAGTCATTGTTGAAGGTGAAGTCATAAAAACAAGGTAGAAGGCCCAAAAATATTTAGATGCTAATTCTGGCAACATGGAATTTGTTGAATATATTTTCAATAAAGAAACGGTTTAATTCTGTGCTGTGTAACTGAAGTATCTTGAGCTACCTGTTACTTCATACTGGCATGTATGTTTGTTTGCATAGGTACGTGCTCACCAGTTAGTTTTACCACCTTGTGACGTAGTGATCAAAGCCGTAGCTGACTACGTCCGTAATATTCAGGACACCACTGATTTGGATGCCATAGCAAAAGATGTTTTTCAGCATTCACAGGTAAAGTATAAAGCAAAATACTTTTTTTTTTTTTTTTAAACCAATTACACTATACATTTGTGTTGAAGAATTGCATTCTGTAAAAATAGTGCTTTGCATCAGTTGATGATAGGAATCTGTCGGTATAGGCAGTGTCTTAGATACCTTCATTTCACTTTCCACACTTTCCCAAGTGTTTTACTTTAAAGTAAAAAACACTGCATTTGATTTAAAGTCAAATTCTTGATAACCAACGAGGTTTTGTAGTCTGGCTTTGTGTACTGTCACTGAGAATCAGTGGTACATGAAGACAATATTTTCAAGCTTTATCCTTACATGGATTGATACATTGTTTGTGTTGGAGTAGTGCTGTAGTCCTCAAGGGTCTGTAGGCGTTAATACTGTATGTGATGTGGTATACGTCAACTGCCCTACAGTGCACTGCTGACCTATAGGTGACATGCCTGGATTTGCTCCTGACAGTTCTTTTTTTTTATTTTAGTCTAGAACAGATGACAAAGTTACTCGATTTAAGCGAGCAGTTGCTTATTACTCAGCAACTAATAAACCTATGCCATTTCATCCACCACATTACCTAGGTAAGTAATTAAAGAGGCTTTTCATTTCAACTAAAACCTGGGGTAACCCTAAGTCAGAAATAGTATTATTAGGAGGATCTTATAAAAATATTTATATCCTCTTGCAATTTTCATTGACCCTTAAATACAAGGTTTCAAAAGAAGGTTTTCATAGGATATGTGCAGAGGTTGTGTTCTTTCCCCAAAAAGAGCAGAACAACCTGGACTGATTTTTCTCATTGCTATTGCTGCATCGGTTCTAGCATTAGGTCACTTGAGAGTATGGTGCTGTAAACAGCTGAAATCTGGTGACCGGTTCCAATCCTGAAGATAGTTTCTGTTTCTATTCCATAAAACGTATTTCCTGTTTCTCACTGGACTTACTGGACATGTTTTAGAAATCCCTTCATAGCCTTTGATTTTTTGATGTCATAACATACCTGCTTAAATTGCTGCCAAGAATTGTTCTGGCATTGCAGATTATTCTCGAGGCTTACAAAGTAACTGTACGGTCACAAGATTTACTATACATGCCTCATTCTTAATACTAGGACATAATTTGAGCTGAAATTTTCTAAAGATTTTCAGTTACCATACTGTTTTACTAATAGAGATTTTTCCTTCTCTTTTTTTGGGGGTGGGGTGTCTTTATTTACATTCAGAGACCTGCATTAAAGACCATTACGGCTACTCTAGGCCAAATATTCAAATGATAGAAAGTGCCAGCATTATGTGTCTCTGAGACATTGGTTTTGCCAGCTTCTTCATTATGACATCTCTTGGGCTTTTGTCTTTTAAGCTTCCTTTGATTCCCAGGTAGAATAGAAATGTGCGGTAATGAGATACAAAGAACTGAGAGAAGGCAAGACAAGTAAAATAGACTTCACAAGCTACAAAGTATTTTTATTAAAAGGCAAAAATGAATAAAACTGACTTAAAGGCATACTAGAAAACAGTAATGCTAACAGAACAAGAATAAATAAACCATAGAAGCAAAAGGATAAAAAGGGTAACATTTGTGTCAAATAGTGAGCTGTTTCATGAGTGTTTAGGTTTTTTCTTTTTTTTTTTTTTTTTTTTTTTTTC
>VFFE01007066.1:350877-397212 GCA_008921705.1 Burhinus oedicnemus | reverse complement strand
CCCCCCTCCTGTTTTCACCTCCTCCCGTTTGCAATACAGCAGCCAGACCAAATCAGTTTGGTATGCCTGGGATAGTGCCACCATATGTTCCTTCTCAGATGCTTAACATTCCACAGACCTCACTACAAGCAAAACCTGTGGTAAGTGTAGCCTTCTGCCCTTCTCCTTGGGAGAAACCTGCTGTGCTCATCAAATGAAAATTGAGGTGGGAAAGGTGTATCTCACTTCTTTAGCATGGGCGTTCAGTGATTAAGTCTGAAGGGAACTATAGTGATGTCACAGGCTCTGGTAGAACAAATTTTGTGGATGTCCAAAATGGCTGAGGTTTAATGTGTACATTTTGGAAAATGCCACTTGATTAAATAATGGATTTTGTTTTAAAAGAAAAGACTTTTTTGTTACCTTCACTTAAGAAAGATCACTTTATTTTAGGCCCAGCAGATGTCCAATCAGGGTGGGGCCCAAGGTCAGGGTCCATACCCATATAGTCTCTCTGAGCCAGCCATCACCTTGGAAACAGGTGGAAAAAGTCTTTCTGAGCAGAACAACTACAGTAACATTCCTCACGAAGGAAAACATACACCATTGTATGAACGATCTTCTCCAATAAATCCAGCTCAGAGTGGGAGCCCTAATCATGTGGATTCAACCTATTTTCCTGCCTCTTCTACATCTTCGTCCTCCGACAATGATGAAGGCAATGGAGGTGCAGTGAAGTGAGTTTTTCATGAGGATGTTTTCTTACTTGGCTTCTGTTAAAATAAATTTATTTTCATAATCATTCACCAGCATCCTGAGAGTAAGAAATCTGCACATTAGTGATATGATAGACCTTCAGAAAACAGTTTTAGGTCACTATGACTGCAAACACATCCATAGTTCGCTCTAGTCATCTTGTTCCTTAACAAGCAGAAATCCAAAATCAAATAACATTGGGAGTTTTTCCACTTCTGCCCTTACGTTTTATTGAAAGATGAGAGAGTGAGAATTTGGTAATTGTCATAAAGCCTTCGAGTTCTTTACTTTGTATAAAAGCAATATTCCTACTTCACAGTATAATTCATTAAAATTGCAGTAGCCAAAAACGATGAAACTTAACTGAATTTGTGGTGTTTACACTTCTTAAATTTTGGGATAATGTGGCTTTGCAGAGAAACCAGGTGTGAATGTCAGAAATTCACTGTTTAGGACAGTGATTTAAGAGCCCTCATTGACAGGCTATGTATGGAACAAAGCAGCAGTGAAATTGGTTTTGCTCTCTTCTGTTAATGTGCCTTGTTTACTGCACGAGTACTTCTGACTTCCACTAGATCGTATTTCTGTCCTTGGCAATAAAGTTGTGCAGACTTTCATTTAATTACTGCTTGCTGACCTACAAAAAGGAAATTTGAACAGAGGCAGTTTGTGTTTACCTTTGTCTTGTTAGGTGTAGTGGCTTACTGTGTGAGAGCTTACTGGGGCTTTAGCAGGTCTGCGATTGCCTCTACAAGTCTGGGGTTGCGCGTCTTAAGTGTATTACTACTGGATATTACATTTTGAATGTATCTCTACAATTACGCATCATGGCTTGGACTTTGCTTTTTTATGCAGTCTATCAACTTTAAATATTATCATGCGTTTTGCTAAGTAAATCAAGTAAGTTTGCGTGGCTTCCATGCAGTGTAGAACTGGAAATGTACCTGCTTTAGAAAAAACATTTTTCAGCATTTTTGATAGTGTTGCCTTATGCATTTTGTACAAGAAATTTTTAATAAATTTAGAAACTGAAATCTAGATAGTGTCATTTATATCACAGTTTGTAGAAATAGTTTTCTAATTGAGGGAAATTACTTGGGATAGTAACAAATATTTAAAGTTCAATCAAGAATTTTTCCTGCATGGACATTATTTAGTCATTGTAATATACAGCTTTTAAATACAATCCAAACTTTGACATAGTGTAAATTAATAAATGTCGGTATTTAAAGTCTCTTCAAGACTCCTGCAAATTGACATTTCTAATACATAGCATCCCTGAAAATCAGAGTCTCTGGCCCATAGTTCCGGTAACAGTCACCAAGGATTTATCGCATTGTATCTTAACCAGCACTTTAATGCCATGTTTTTCTTTATGTCGTCCTTCAGCCATGTCAGTGGGAACAAAATAGGCTGGGAAAAAACAGGAACCCAGTCAGAAAGTCAAGCGCGTGGAGAGGTGGGAGACCAAACAAAGGTAATTTCTTAAGTTCCAAACATCACAATTTATTATTTTGTATTAAAGCTTTACAGAAAACTCTCAGTAGAATTTTCAATATTGATCTGTAGGGTTTAGTGTAAACTTTTACACATTTTTGTGAATTAAAAAACAACAGCTTTAAAGTACAGTAAGAAGTTTTCCAAGGAATATTGTAGCATTTACATAAAAATGAACATTAATTAGGATGTGTTAGAAAATACTAGATATAAAATAGAAAGAAGCCAATAAACTTGTTTACTCTTTAGCTAACAATCTCATCCTTAGATATTGGTATCCATGTTTACAGTAATGCATTATTTTGATTTTTACTAAGGAGTATAGCAGTCTAAGTGTCCTTGGGTTCAGAGTCCATGCCATATAAACTATATTGTAGAGAGGACAGCTCTAACACACGTTTCAATGTTAGCCACAGACCATTATAGGTATATTAAAGCTCAGCCGAGGAGTAAAAGTCCTTTTTAACTGCCTGGTATGAATTTCACATAATACATATTAAAGTAGCTCTGTGGGACAAGTTAGAATGTATTGATAGTTAACTAAGTGAGGATGGGATAACTGAGGCCTTGATAAAGACTTAATATTATCCTATTAAATTTCTTAAAAATTTAACATCATTGTCAAATTAAGAGCATGACAGTCTGTATACCAAGTTTGAACTGTGTTTGGAAAGAACATTCAAAGCATTTGCGCTGATTATCTCTGTGTCTTTGTGATGGAACTGGACACCAGCTATTAATTTTGTGTCAAAAAAAACCCAATCACAAGTTACACGGCAGACAAACAGAACATTTTCCCTGTACCTTTGGCATAGAAATTCCAGTAAACTTGAGCTTTGTGCTTAAAATATCAAGCTGATGATTTCATCCATGAGCGGTTATTATTTTTGCAGACTACGCCCCGTATGATAACTGTATCTGCCTGTGGATTACTCACCGTATGCAAATGCTAATTTGACCTATTACATTCCTTTCTTCTCTGTATTATGGGCCACATATGAAGGCCTAGTGTGTGCCAGCTGCAGCCCTGCGTGTGTGCTGCACGGCCCAGTGTCCTGCCGAGGAGGGGAGCAGCCAGAGCGGCGGCGGTGCCTCCTCTGGAGCTGGGTGATGGACGGGAGGGACATGCTGCACCGCATGTCTGCCTGCCTGCCTGCCTGTTGTCCTACATGCAGAGTTAGAGCTGTAACAGCAGTGATTAAACTTGCCAGTAGATGTAGGCATGCAGCTTAAATGCATCCAATTTAATGTACAAATGCTTGTGAGTTGTACTTTTTGTTTAATATCAAACCACTTCTTCAGCCTTCGGTGGCAGGAGAAGACGGTTGCATCTGTTGAGCATGACACGGAGAATTTTGAGTACATTTTGTAGATGAACTCATTTCCTAGAGAGATATATATTAATGATTAAAGCCAAGAAATACTTCCCGCAGATTTCAACTGAATGAGCTATGTGAAATTCTGAGGTAGTTTGAAGTGCTGAAAATCTAGCATAGATCAGACAGGTAGCAGCAATCTTGACACTCCTGTCCCTTGACTTAAATGTCAAAATTCCTTGCTCGTAGTTGTCTCACTGCGTGATTATACATGACAAAGGTATGCTCATCTTATTTGGGTGGATGTATATTACTGAAGAAAAAAAAATACTTTTTAACTGTGGTCGTGTGTTTGAATAGCACTGGAGCACATGCAGGAAGAACCTGGGCAGTGCAAATGGGGAAAGCATTGCTATTGGTTGGGGGTTTTTGTCGTCTTCCCTCTGTGCCCCAGTAATGGGCAGTTCTGTAAACTTCTCTTCATGGTCCTGCATCACTGACTTTTAGTTGCTGAGGTAGTACAAAACAGGGACAAAAATCTTTAAACTGGTAAAGAGATGTATGTGATAATATAACATGGATTTAATAGAGCTGTGATAGCTCACACGTTTATAAAAATATTGTTAGTATATTGTGTTAGAAGTGTTCTGATTTACAGGTTTTAACCATTTCCTCTGTATATTTTCATTTTTATAAATAAAATGAAATCTGGATTGCTAACTCTAAAATACAATCTTTCAGTAATGTCCTCTTTGATTTTGTGCTTAAAATGTGATCTGAAAATAATGTTACCACTTTGATAATTGGCTACAGCATATCTTTACTAATACACACCTTCCTATGGAAGGTTTTTAGAGGTTGTGGGGGTTTTTTTATTTATTTGTTTTTTACATGCAAGTTTGTATTTTTCATAAGAACCTGAAGTGAAAAAGCTGAGCTTATTTGGGCCTGGTTTTTATGTTGCTTGTTTTGTGGGATTTCATGATTTGGCCATTTCTGTTTCAGCTTTGCTTTTGAAGTCTTACGAAGCATGTGAAATTTTCTACACAAATTATGAAAACACTCATGCATGATGTATCATCAAGTGAACAAATTACATTTCAGTCTCAAAAGTTCTGAATATTATTATAATAGTTTATAGGCACAAAACTAGTATGAACTCTTTAAACTAAAAAGCTTTCCGTTTTGAACACAAGGAATTTGAGGAATGACCTCTACTTTTTTTTTTGTAGTATCTATGAGAGGTACAACATAAATGCTTACAAAAGGCTCATTCACCAGGAGGTTTACGGTATATTTGTATGCGTTGTGCTTTTCCTATAAATTTGTGAACTACGCTTCTAGAAATGGAATAAAATGCCACTTTAATCTTGCAGTTAGAAAATATTGCCATTTTCTCTTACAGTTGTCTCCTCAGGGAAAAGAATTTTGTGTTTTAAAAAAAAAACCCACAAAATATTTACAAGGCTTTTGAGTTCAGATACTATATATTTTAGATGTCTTTAAATCGAACTATGTAGTTTTTCCTGCTTCATTTAGGAATGCAAACTGAGCAGGGATGGAATAGACTTTGTGGCTGTCAGTTAACCCATTTAGTTGGTAGTATCTTGGAAATCCTTAGTTAAGAGGTCATTCACATTTCTTTAAGGGGTCATCGGTTCCCCTTCTGTATTGTGCAATTAAAAATTATGAAAATAATAATTATTGTTGCTGTTAGTCAGTTAAAGCTTTACCGTAATACTTTTTTTTTTTTTTTTCAGTAATTTGCTTCTGCTAGCAAAGAATGGTTGAAAGTTTACATTGTCTGAAAAATCTTTTTGTCAGCTTTGGATAATGTATTCTACATACTGATACAACATGATGTGAAGATTTACTACTTTCGTTGTGGGTGAAGGAGGAAATGTGCTGTTTCTCTTGGCTGATCTCCTGGTATGTTTCCGTACACATTCAAAAAGCACTTTATTTTGTGTCTTCTGTTATAGGCAGAAGGTTCCTCTAGTGCTTCTTCAGGAAGTCAGGCAGCTGATGTCAAAGGGAATCAAACCAGTAATCCACAAATCCCATGCCTGTTGTCAATGCCCACCAGAAACCACATGGATATTACCACCCCTCCATTACCTCCTGTAGCACCAGAAGTATTAAGAGTGGCAGAACACAGGCACAAGAAGGGGTTAATGTATCCCTACATCTTTCATGTCCTAACCAAGGTATGACATTTGAAAATTATGTACTGTGAAATAGTGATTCTGTAAAGATAATTGCACTTACATTTCTGGCTAAAGAGTATCACAAATTTACATCCTTTTTAATGCTTTGAGTTTTGGTCCATTTTTAGTGCTTCTAACAGTTTTTTCGTCTGTTTTCTAAGCGCTGTTGTGGTCTGGTACATTGTTCCAATAAATAGGAGATGGCTGTAATTAGAAGTGTTTACTTACAGAATGAATCATTTTTCCTGAATTGAATATGTGTAGATATTTTTTATATCTCTATGCATGTGTGTATATATGTGTGTCTATCTGTGTATATATATGGGGGGGGGGGGAAGGGGTTTTATATAGTCCATTTCCATCTAAAAAATCCTGCCTTACATGCTTTGGTGTCTGTGCCAAGTCTTTTCTATTTTCAATGTTCAAAAATACTTCAGTTGTTTTCCCTCACAATCTGATCCCTCCCATCCATGGGAGCTAGCCCTGATGGAAACATAGCAGCTATAGGAGATACCTTTTTTATATAATCCTAATTTGTAATTATAGATGACCTCGATGATGTTCTGAATTTCTGTTCATTTTAGTGTGGCAGAACATTTCTGATGGCTTTTTTTTTTTTTTTTGGTTTGGCTATTTTATGTGCTAGCCTTCAGATCCCAGGTAAGCTGCAAATATTTTCACACAGCCTCAGACTCTTTTTCTGCTCAGTGTGTCTGTTAAAAAACATCTGCCTGGATGGCCACAGGAGGACACCTTGGCAAGTAATGGGAGAGCTTCTTACAGAAGTAGGCAGTGATAACCTGCCTCAGTGTGTCTGGAAGCTGCTGAAGTCTGCTTTGTGTTGAACCAGGAAGGAGGCAGAGCAGTGGTGATCCTGCACAGCTCTGTATTTATTTGACTTAATCTAGTCCCAAAAGACATAAGTTCATTGTTCCTTCTAAGTGCAAACAGATGAGTCCCAGAATGAGACAGCTTTAATCTTCTTCCTCGTTAGTGTTCAAAATGCTTAGTACTGTTTTTTGTACATCAAGCCTATTCAATGTACACATTTATATGGCACCTAGCAAAATGGCACTGTCCACATTCCTGTTAATTTGTATTCATCTTAAAAGTCCAATTCAGGACAATAAGGACCATAGTCAGGGTCCATGAAAAGGGTCCATTTCTGCATCAAGGTTGAGCTTTGGCTTTCCTGTTTCCCATGTGTTTGTTTTGTACCATAGCTGATACTGCCTTCATGTTCTTACACTTCCCTTCTTTATCAAAGAAAAGTGGGGAAGAATCAAAAGGTGTATGAAGACCGTTGATGCCAGTTCTGTTTCATACTCTGCATAGCCAAATATTCTTAGTACATTTAAATACTGCTTGATTTTAATATCATATCTCACAATGGGAAGAAACGAATTAAATGTCTGCATTTGAGAAATCCACTCCCAACAGAGAGAAAAAAGTCAAACTAGAGATGGCTGCATCAAAAATAAATCAGTACTGCTTGAGACTGGTTTTTTTTTCCCCGCTATCTGAAATGCTTTTGAACAAGTATGCACAGGAAACCTAAAGTATACCATGGGTACACTGACAGATAATTGTTGTATAATTATGAGATTCTTTAGAAATTGGCACATAAAAGTGTTCCAGGTTATATTGCTGTTATGGATAGAGACCTTTCAGACATACCTAGTACTTAAAGTAGCGTTGTCTGAGTTACACCTGACAATATCCTAATGTAATCACTCCAAGATGTCACATATGGTATTCATTACTGGGACAGTTTAAATGTTGGGGGGTTTTTTAAGTGAAAGTAGCAAAACGGAGCGCTTGCTTGTCAATGTTGAAAATAAAGGCTGATACTTGGGAGCAGTACAGTGAAGTCAGTCATTTTCCAAGAAAATGGTGGGAGGCACAGACACAGAAAACATAGACTCTTGGTACTGTTTTGAGAGAGAATGTTGGAAGGTTCTTTCATGCTTTTTTTTCTGAAAAAGTATAAAATGCTAAAGCTTTATTTATATACGTTCAAAAACAACCTTACTTACATAATTCCCAGTCACGATTTTTTGACCAGGTGTTGGTCAAAAACATTGGTTTTTTACAGTGAGTCCCCAATACTGTTTCAAGTCCTTGCACCAAAAAGTCAGACTGGTGTTTTCAGACAGCATGAATATTTTTAAAAATAACTGTCTGAAATCTAGATCAGCTTCAAATGTGCTCTGGCTGTCTGTAAGCACATTACTGTATTTTCTTGTGTACTGTTTCACTCTTCAAAGTATCCATAATTGAAGATCAATATTTAGGTAATCTTCGCAGATATTCCAGACAAAAAAAAAAAGGTGTGTGATGGAGAAAGAGGTGAGCAACAGGGATAATCAGAACCTGGAGACTTATTGGAGGAAAGCAAGTAGATTGCAGGGTAATCTTCCTCTGGTGTTACCTTCACATACATGAGGTCCACATTGCTGCTGAATCACATTTTTCTTGACTCGATAAGGTTTATAGTAGAGCTGGATTGAGTTACCATGCATATCTAAATACTTTCTATTCACTATAACATGTCGTATTTTTCTGCTTTCTTTTATGCAAAAGGGTGAAATCAAAATTGCCGTTTCTATAGAAGATGAAGCCAACAAAGACCTGCCTCCTGCTGCTCTCCTTTATAGGCCAGTTCGTCAGTATGTTTACGGAGTCCTGTTTAGTTTGGCAGAAAGCAGAAAGAAAACTGAAAGACTTGCTTTTAGAAAGAACAGACTTCCACCAGAATGTATGTACCATAGAATCCATTCTTTATTTCTCTTCCCTTTGCTGTGTTTTCATATCCATTTGTACCGTGATTTGAATGAGAATAGTTCCTAAGATTTCATCGGTGTAGCTAATGCTGGAGGAATTTATGGCTTATTTGATCCATGGATAATCGAAAAATGTTATTAATTTGAGATTTTATTTCCTGTAGTAGTTTAAGAACTGTAAATGTTAACATTTCTAAGCAAGCTCTGGGGTTTGTTTTAAAATGTATGCTCAAGCTGCTATCAGGCTTGCAGCAAGTCATGTCAGTTTGTGATGTGATTTTCAAAGTATATAGCAGAACTTGATTATGGGAAGCTTCTATTCTGTGCATATGCATACAAATTTGCATACTTTTTTCAAAAATGAGAGGTGCATATGTTTAACTTACCCTGTCTTCCCAAATGTGTAATTAAATGTACTTCAGTGAAATTTGCAAGTCTCTAATAATCTTTCAGGGATTGGCATATAAAAACTTGGCGTAAAATCCACAGAAGTCAGGTGTAATGTAAGTAAAGGTAGAGCTGGGTGAAGACAGACTCAACTGTTGCAAACACACTTGTCAAAAGATCCTTTTGCTAATTCAGAGAGATGAATGTTCATCCTCATACTAATCTGGAAGTTGTCTTTTTAAGTCTTTTGCTTCTAGGAATTACTGTCATTCCAGAAAATTCAACCTCCTCATTCTAGAGTGTTTTTCTTATAATGAAATGCATACAACAAAATGATTGAACTTTACAGTAGCATCTTAGAAAGGTTAAAGGAATGCTAAAGTGCTAAGTGGATGGCAGCAGCAGCAGAAGTATTTATATATCGGAGTCTGCTGTCACTAGACTAAATTTGAGAGTCAGATATTTAGAATCTTTAGAAAGCATCATTCGCAGTCTTCATGTGTAAAAGGATAAAAATAAGAATCAGTTGTAAACTTTATGTGCATTTCCTTTTCTCTTTCCATTTTTAATTGTGAAATGTTTTTGTACATTCATAGTCAAGATGATAATCTTCCAATGATGTTTGAAAAACTGTTTATCTTAGCCAGTTATTTTGTGGGAATTAATATTTATCCTGTTTGAATAATATCTCAGCATATGTATTGTCACAAACTTCTTAATTCTTTAAACTCACACAACATAGTAGTATTTCAGGTTACAAGGTTATTTCAGGATTAAAATAGTGACATTATTTGCAGTATTCATTTCTCCTCATTAGGCTTCTGTCCTTAAAAGCATACAACAACATTGGTAGTGGTGAAATAGCTGAGTGCTGAAGGTCTGCTTCAGTTTTCAGAATATTTTTGTCTTGTAAACCTAGAATGTTCTCTGTAGGTTACTGGGGAAACCTATACAATCTCTGTTTTCTCTTCTTTATACTGCTCTTCAGAGGTTTACTCTCAGTGGAGGCTAAGAATGCTACTGCTGACTTGGTTTAGTTACAGGAGCTCTGGCAAATCTTGCTGCAGGACACATTCAGCTACTGACCTACTTCTATCTTAGAACTGACTATGCTCTTAAAAAATACAAAAAAAAAAAAAAAAATTGAACGTCTGCCCAGAAGTTAGTTGCTTCACTGCAAGGCTAACAATGCTAGTAAAGATGGATTTGAGCTAAGATGCAAGCATGTGGTTTGAAAGGGCTGTGTTGCAGGGAACATGTTTATTTTGGTCACCTCTCGTACAAAATAGCGAGAATTGGGCAGGCTGTGCAAGGTGCAGAGAGAGAATAGTGTCTTAAGTGGCAAAAGCAGATTTCTCAGATCAATTAGTCACACTTACTAGCCCTTGCTAACTTTTGAGAACCCAGACTATAATGAATTAGTGATGCTGATTCCCCTTCAGTGTCTCTTTTTTTTTTTTGCTGCTTTCAAAAATGAGTAAATTATGAAACACAGTAATTAAGACAAGAGAAATTTAAGAATTAAGAGATGTTAAGAGAATTAAGTAATTTCTAAAGAAATTTATATTGTCCCTAAGATTTATGTAGAGAGGTTATGACTATATTAATGTCTAACATCCTGTCATCTTTGTTGTGCAAACCATAACCCTGGCAACATAATAATTGTGTGAATAATTTGCAAGTATATTGCATGCAAGGGTTATAGGAGTCTATGAAAAATACATAATAAACTGACATATCAGTATTATTGCTAAATACATAGACAGCAAATTAATGGATCTTTCATAAAATGGATGACTTCTGTCTTTTAAATCATTATTATTTTTACATAGTTGAAAAGCCAATAAAAACCAACAGATCTGTTGGAAGAGGTAGTCAGTGAGGTTCTTCACTGATAATTGTCTGCTAAGTAATGTCTTTGCCATACGTGTCCTCATGTCTGCTCTCAGAGGATATGAAAAGCTGAATCACAAAGTTCTTGATTGTGCTTTTACTGCCAAGGGCACAGCATTGGCTGCGCTGCCCTTCCTTCTGAGAACATGGAAGCCCAGTGTCTGACTTGCTCTTCTTTTCAAGCTCTGAAACGAGTTATTTCCCATGTTTTGATAAAATACATATGTGTAGATGAAACCATCTGCCCTTTCCACTCTGTGGAAAAATGCACACTTGTACAAGCTGTCAGAACTCCTGGTTGGATCCAAAGGTTTGTTATTTTAAGCCCAGCCACCTTGTGATGTACTGTTCTCCATCAAGGATGTATTCAGGCTGATGTGGTTTCTGCCAAAAAGGAAAGCTGTGTCTTGGGCAGTAGCCCCTCTGCAAAACCAAGCATGCTTAGCTCAAGGTGTGCTGTCAGTAAAGATTAAAGGTTAAAAGCGAGGCTTGATTAATCTGCATTAGCTAGCTCATCTTCTAGTGGCATTAGCTACCTGAACACCTCATGTTCAGTTCATGAAAAAAATGCAAAGAGAATACGAAAGCCACCTGAGCTGTTGTTGGCAGCAAAGGCTCTAACAGACAGCTTGAGTGTGCAGAGTGCTGTTGCTAATGACTTTAGAGCCTGTAACAGCATTGACATGTTTACCAACCAGGTTACCCTAATGCAGATTGGTGCTGACCCTTTTCACTTGGATTGACCGTAAAGTGTCATGAGGGTGATGTTCAAAGCAGATGTCAATATACTGTGCAGTTGCTTAGGCTACTTTGAGTATTTAAATCCGCTGATCAGCAGCAGGAGGAAGTTTAGTATGAAAACCAGTATAATTAGCACTGGGATATTGTGGCTGAACACACTCTGGTGCTGACTGTGCGTTGTAGCTAATGTAGTTTTCAGGGTAGATGTTGCTTATCTCCAAGTGGAAGTCCTGGAAAGAAAACACAGAAGGTTCCTCTGAGGACAGATCCTTGCAGTTGAGGAAGACAGTGTTTTTGGCAGCAGTCCCAGTACAGAGTTGTCAAAGGTGTAAGAAATGCCCTGGAGAAATAAGTGGATATGGGCAAGTCCTAGATTCACCTCTTACATTAAATGCTAAATTTGGGTGAACAGTGCTACAGTTACTTGTCAGCTGCTACAGCTGTAGTTCCTCATCCCGGTCAGTCAGAGAGAATATCTTTTGCCACGACAGTGACCTTCGTATTAAACCATTCTGCAAGAAGCATGGTTACCTTTCCCGTAACAACCATTACTTCGTAAAATTTTGAAGCCAGAGTGCATCTCCAGTGTGACCTCTACAGGTGGCATGTTACTGAAGATGGTATGTTTTGAGAGCAAACTGAGGTACTCTTCCTCTGGCCTTAATCTTGTAGGGTTGTGGAAGTTGTCATCCCCAGATTAAAAGCTTTGAACCAAATTCAGACGCTGAAACATAGGACTGCAGGTAGAAAACCTGGGAATAAAACACTCCCTTCTAAACTTGAGGTCTTTATATGTGAAATATATGTGAAACATGCACTTGCTGCTGTCTGCTGTTAGAGGAGTTGTAGAAGCTGAGGAAGTGGTGGTCAGCTGAGGGTGCTTCAGTGTGATGTACACATGGAGTTAGCATCTGCATCTTAGTCAAGAAACTTGAGTGTAGCTAGGAACGTTGTCTCCATTGTCAAAAGGAGGTTGAAGAAAAGAAAAAAAGAACTCCAAAACACAAACAACTAATTTATTGTCAGTTGTCAACAGTGTGGAGATTTTTTACTGCTAACAGAGTAAACTATTCTGCATAGTAGCCTCATTGTGTTTCCTGTCTGTTTGCTGAGAGCTAAGAAGTTTTGGTCCAAAAGTATCTCTTGCTTCCGAGACCTAACAAGTCTTTGAAAGACTATGTAAAATACATCCTTTTATTTGTTCGTGTTTACTGTCACAGGCCTAAAAAAGAAGTGAACACCATTGTGATAAGCTGTGCACAAATAACGGCGTAGCTCTGCTGGCTGTTAAAGCCCATCCTTTATAGCTTGGTGGCATATTTGGTAGCAACCAAAATAGAATGTGATTCTGTAATGAGGCTACCAATTAAATATATCAGAATATTTGTTTTCATTGCTGCATGTTATCTTTGTAAAACTTATCCCAAGCTCTATGAAATGTAGCTATAATGCTAGAGTAGTTTTATTTATGAGAGCATTTTGGGGTGTTCTGCAGCTTCTTGTCTAAATCCTAGTCTTCAGCTCTGCCATGGTTTGCCTGCCCCTAACTATAAAATTACTTGTAAGGCTGATGCCTGGTTGCTGAAGGAGACTTTGTAGTTGTAAGGGCTGTCCTTGCACCGGTGGTACTCTTTCTCCATCTGTAACGGAAAGATTTCTAGCAGAAAGAGCAGGGCTGTGCTCCTGCCGTGAATCTCTCAGGGCTGTAACCTGAAACTTCACTAACAAGCTCCTCGAGTCTTTCCACACTGCATAACTGGGCTCTGAGTTAAGAAGGATGCAAACACATTTTGAGCTGTGTCATACTTGGGGTCATTCCAAGGCCAAAGGTATCATTTCTCAGTCTTGAAATTTTTTTTATTTTTTTTTTTTTAACGCATGTTCTGTTTGGGTTGCCTTCAAACATAAAAAAGGGAGATGATTTAGCAGCAATATAGACTTGAACAGTCCTTTGGTTTGATGTGGCTGAAAGGAAGCTTAGCAGACACCAAAATACTAACCCCTTAATAGAAAGCAGCGCAGTAAATTGAAAGGCTTATGTAAAGTAATGTTTTGTAAAATGTTTAGGAAAAAAAATCCCCCAAACCTACCCATATTTGAGATCTCATTTCATTGCAGTAGTTGAACAACTACAAACAAGTATAACATAAGTTTTAAATCTGATTTGAATAAAATCACTAGGATCATATTGTTCTTAAAAGACCACATACAGAAGATAGTTGTATTTATGTACTATTTTTATTTATCACTGTAGATTTTTGATCAATGACAGAGGTATTTTAGGGGGAAATTGCATTTTCAAATGATGCTGTGTTTTAGAAAAATATATGTAGTTCCTTTATGTTGTATATTAATTTGAAAATATTACTGTAACATTTTTAGCATACACTTGGTCACACGTGGTTAATTTGTAAGTGATCACAATTGAAATATGGTCCATACAGAGTCTGATTTACCAATTTGGCAATGTAATCCAGAACACTAGTATCTATCGCAATCTCAAAGTGATGTTTTTTGGATCAAAAAATCTCTTGCATACCAAGTTTTAAATATACGTTGCTTTTTAACTCGGAATGTTTTCTTTCAACCACTGCCATTTTGTAGTTTCACCGGTCATAATTAAAGAATGGGCTGCTTACAAAGGAAAATCGCCTCAAACCCCTGAGCTGGTGGAAGCACTTGCATTCAGGGAATGGACCTGTCCTAATCTGAAGAAGCTGTGGCTGGGAAAAGCAGTAGAAGACAAGAACCGAAGAATGAGGGCATTTTTGGCCTGTATGAGATCAGATACACCAGCAATGCTCAATCCAACTAATGTACCCACTCATCTTATGGTGCTCTGTTGTGTACTGAGGTCAGTGTTACCTTAAGGTAAAACAGAATGAAGGAAAGGTTTTATTGCGTAGTCACTCTGACATATTTAACTTTTTATTAAACCCTGAGTATAGAAAGTGTTAATTCTCATTTGCCAAGTCACTAGGAGAAGGGGTTTGTTTTTAGAACATTGCTGCTGTGAATCTTAAAAGCATGCTGTATATTCAATGTTTCTTTCTTCAGTCTCTAGAGGACTGAAAGGAGGAGGGAAAAAAATCTTGTGCTGCAAAGAGGCCACTGTAGCATTTGAATTAGTTTACTCTTACCGTACTCTAGGCTTCAACTTACTAAAAATAACATTTAGGGTCTCAGAGGCTGTGTTGGCAAAGTTGTAAAGCAAGAGAGTTCTTCAGAGAACAGCTGCATGGCAGCTTATCAGGCTGCAAAGTTCACGTGAGTGATGCTGTGCCTATGTGTTGGATTCCCTGTGCTAGAATTGCTCATCTAGTTGAGATGATGATAACCAACGGTTTAAGTATTAATTCTATAATTCAGCTTTTCAAAGAGAAAGTCACAAGGTCCAAAATACTTACCTGTTTAATTTTCAGATTGAAAATTGAGGAATTGAGAGATGCTTACGTTTTTGGAAAAGGGGTGATTATTTCAGTACAACTAGCTTATGAATCTGGCAGAATTCAAGGTTAGCATGTTGCGCATGAAAAATTTTAGGCCATTTTTGAGAGTGATAAATGTAAATTTGTCTTCAGTTCTATTGTACTTTGTCTTGTCCTTTGAGCACTAAGACTCCTTTCTTTTTCTCCTTATAGAATAGTAGGTATACAAAACCCAGTCCAAATGGTATCTTAAAGTCGAGCTCCTCATTCATTTGGACAGCATGTTTCTCTCCTGTGGCATGCAGCATATATAACTTGTTGTTCATTAAGACATGATGAGCATAAAATTCACTGACTAGATAATGTCTGAGTAATGTGTTATCTGGAAAACATGTTCACAAGGTCCTTTTAGCATTAGTCTTTTTCATGAAGACCATTAATCTTTATATTATTTTATTTTTAGATGTATCAGAATTCACTTGTGTTTTAAACTCCATTTTAGCAGCCTCTCTTCCCTTTTGTCACTGGAAGCAGGGCTTGCACAACTGATTCACACCCAGTAGCTCTGCCATATGAATTTAAACAAATTTGAACTTCAAATCTATTTCGTGTTTTGGCCTTCTTAACTATTCAAGTCTAGACAACGAAAAAGAGGTTTTTTGTTGTTGCATTGTGGTGGTTTCTGAGGACATAAACTACTACTTGATTTACCTGTTAAAGGAAGTTTCTGAATAATTATGGGTTTTCTCTGTAGGTATATGGTACAGTGGCCAGGGGTTCGTATACTTCGTCGCCAGGAACTTGATGCTTTCCTTGCCCAAGCATTGTCTCCAAAGCTCTATGAACCTGACCAGCTTCAGGAACTCAAGGTAATTGTTAACTATAATTTTCATAATTTAAGAGATTTATTCCCAGCTGATCTATATTGTTAACTGTAGTGGGTGATGTGTATGTGCCTGTCTCACTAAAAGCCTTGCATAATTACCTGTACTTTCCAAAATATTAATCTTCATATTTTAAAGTGTTGCAAAGATTGATAATCAGTTCTGTTTCACTGGTTGGATAAATAACTAAATCTTGAGCATATTCTATACTGCAGAACCTTTCTCTCACAATTTCTTAAGCAATTGTGTCTTGGAAGTTTAAAATCAATGTGCTTCCATTGAAAAGATTAAAAAAAAGAAAAAGATTATGCCTTGTGTGGCTGTTTTTAAATACTAACCTGGGTATTATTTTCATGATTCGGCATTCAAAAGATTTTTGCAGCTAAGTGTAGAAATGGAGAGACTTGCATAATCTTGAATGGAAAAATGCAGGAGGAAAAAAGGGAAAACGGTTTATTAATACTCACAGAATTGTCAATATAATTATTTTGATGTTTTTGGAAGTTAAGATCTCAAAGTTTCTATTTTTTTCTAAGACAGTAGTATTATATGAAGTAAATACTGCTAGCTAATTGATAGAGTTGTTTAATGTGGTATCCTTATTTTAAATACAGAATGTCTATCAATCTGTCCAACATCGTCTTACTCTGGGGGATTTCCCTGTTCAACCTTCATATGCTTACAGCGAAATTTCCTCTTCTAGCCTTTGAGCTAAAATACATGAGATTTTGGGTTTGCTTTTACCTTGTTTGCTCTTCAGAATTTGTTCAGAACCTACTATGAAGTTCTCTGAACAAAATGGTAGAATTTAGTCCCTTTTTTTTCTTAAGCAAACATTTTTCTGAATGGAAATAATTTTGGATACTTTTTTCTACATAACATATCTTAAGCCCAATAGTGTATTTGATAGCTGGAAGCTACGGGAGGTATTAGGATGTATAGGGAACGCACCACTGGCAGTGATCACATCTTACCTCCTGTTTGATCATCAACATAGAGAAGGAGGTGAGATGCTCATCGCCTCTTCGTCACGCGACCTCATGCTGAAGAAGTCATTTCGGATAGTCTTTCAGGTACTGTAGGGCTCAGGAAAGCCTAGTGACCAGTTCTGCTCCCAGCAGTGCCTGGACACATGCTGTCCTTAGTTAAATCAGCAAGGAGAAGGTACTTGTCTCCCAAGTTTGTCCATATTCACAGGTACATACTGAAGAGGGGCACAGACAAAAGCAGCAATTCTAGCATGGCTCTTGAAGAAACAGTGATTAAGCTCACAACAGATTTTAGCTGTTAGGCTTTTCTAAGGAATGTTTTGGCACTAATACCAAGTCTGCAAGAGCATTCTCAAAGCCAGCAAGCGACTGTTTCTCTTCTGTGGGTGACAAGCAGAATCTGGGTTGTGTTCCTGCATGTAGTACCCTCTCAATCTCAGTCTATAAACCAAACCAATCTGCTCGTGGAAACCTAGCATCAGTCACAGAAGTACTAATAAATGTAAGGGGAAGAAAACAACTGACTCCAGAATCTATTTGAACTTGTCACACAGCAAGTAGAGAATTCACATGTTAGCAATTGGAAAGGCAGAGTTAACAGAAAAATAAAATCCTCTTCCCATACACCAAAGAATGAATGCTAACAGCAAAAATAATAAGTAAATAAAATCCAACAGGGAGACATTTGTTTGGTCTTTCCCTTATTGCTGAAAAGGATGTGAAGAAACACAGGATGAAGACAGCTATATGAACACCTGATGAGTTCATGCAAGACTACTTTGCTTCAGCACTTAGGACTGGATTGCTGCTGACATGGATTATCAGCATACTAGACTCCCGAGAACAGCATTTTTGAGTACTCCTCATTGTGGCCAATTCATTAAAAGAAGCCTAAACGTAGATTCTGTCTGTCAGGAGAATCATTCAAATGTTTGCTGGAACTCCCTTTCAAGGTGTTTACTAGATGTTCATGCTGGAAGCCCTGTGTGCTTACTGGGCCTTTCAGAACCCCAGAGATTCTGGTCTAAAGAGGATGGCAGTTGTCTGCATTGTGTGAAGAGCAGTACTTTGTCTTCAGGGGAGTACGTGGCAAACCTCTACCAAGGAATTAACTGACAACGAGTTATCCTGTATGTTCAGAAAAAACGTATGTAGCTCATCTGAGGTGACAGATGTTGGACTTGGCAGAGTATAGCAGAGAGCCTTTTAAAGCCTCATGAGAACTGTGAGAGCTTGGTTCAAGACAGCTACCCCAAGCTCTCCTGAAGTTGGGTAGTTGTACCCGTGGGTATCAGTGGAAATTCAAATGGCAGTTTTGTAGGCAAGGCTGAATGCATGAAAGAATAGCAGCGTGTCAGCCACTTAGTCTTCGATATCCATTTTCAAAACACAACACAATAAACAAATAACATCTAGGGGTAGAGATTTTGGCAAAGGTATTTATAAGAGTTATCAAAGTCTTGCCTCTATGTTAAGATTTGATGCAAAGAGGAGGAGTCCCCACTGTGACAATTGCTGGTCTTGGAGATCTAAGAAAGGAATTTCCAGAGAAAGTGTTTTTTCCATTCCAACACAAAATGAAAGACAGAGACAAGGCAAGTGATAAACAGCATACAATATTTTGTTTAATAGAAATTGTTCTCTTGAGTTTTATTTTTAAATCATACATGAAAAGTAATGTGGATCATTTCCATAATATGTGCTGGTTAACCAAAAGATACAATATTTCATGCAATGTTGTTACTGTCTTCATATGAAGCAGTTGCTTCTCTGTTTTGTTGAAGTCAGACAGAAAGAGCAGCTGAGTTTGAACCCAGCTGCATATCTGCAAAACGATCTGGATAGTCTTTTGGATCTTAGAGGTTGCTTATTCATAAGGAAGGTAATGTAGTTTAATTTTAAAATCTAATACCAAGATCTTGAAAATGTTCCCAAGAAGGGGCTGATATTTTCAGAAGTATTTTACAGAACACCAGTAGTGATATTTTCTTATGCCAGAGCTAAAAATGTATTTGCTGCAAGCAAATCCTTTTTGCTTCCACCACCAGCTGTTATTCACTATTTAAATCTACCTTTGTATCTCTATCCTGCATTCTAAATAAAGCTGTTGTATGCATAAACATTACTTCATTAATAAGAGACGCATTCTAACAGCAAAATCTTGAATGAAGCTAATAGAAAATCCATTACAAAGGAGTTGGAAGGGAAATGTGGTATGTGGGAAATAAAAATGGATGCTAACATTGAGCTCGTTCCTGAAACTTTCTACAAAATATCACAAGATTATTTGAAGTAAATTTTTTAATGAACTTTTCTACTGCTAATTTCCTGTAAGTATCTTTAAAGCTTTTCCTTGCTAAAAACTCTGGACTGCATATTTAGCAATGATCTTAATGCAGCTAATGTATGCATCTTGCATGTTTTAAACACCACATGCCACAAATTAAAAATGAGTGTTTTATTTAAAACTTTTTACTGACTTCTTGATAATGACTTGAGTTAAAACATTAAAATATTAGAAATAATTTCCTGTGCTGTGCTGTTGAGAAAATAGCTTTTTGGTTTTCTCTCTCACCTCTGGAGTGGATGGATGGGAACAACAGCCTTCCTGAGCGTTGCAGTTTTGCGTATACAGGCAATAGATTCTGGTGCATGCTTCTAGCTGAACTGGCAATTACATGTGAAAAGTCCGGATGGCCTTTTAAAATCGCTCTGTTTTCAAGAGTTTTGAAAATAATGTAACTATTGGAATAACTTTGAATTACATCTCATTATTATGAGATGTAACAGGATGACCATGAGCCAGCAATGTGCCCTTGTGGCCAAGAAGGCCAATGGCATCCTGGGAGAAGTGTGTGGCAAGCAGGTGGAGGGAGGTCATCCTCCCCCTTTACTCTGCCCTGGTGAGGCTGCATCTGGAGTACTGTGTCCAGTTCCAGGCTCCCTGGTTCAAGAAGGACAGGGAACTGCTGGAGAGGGTACAGCAGAAGGCTACAAAGGTGATTAGGGGACTGGAACATTTTTCTTATGAGGAAAGGCTTGAGGGACTTGTGTCTTTTTAGTCTGGAGAAGAGAAGGCTCAGAGGGAATCTCATCAATGCTTATAAATACTTAAAGGGAGGGTGCCAGGAAGTTCCATCTAAACGTGAGGAGGAACTTCTTGACTTTGAGGGTGCCAGAGCACTGGAACAGGCTGCCCAGAGAGATGGTGGAGTCTTCAGCTCTGGAGATACTCAAAACCCGCCTGGATGCCATCCTGTGCAGCCTGCTCTAGGTGACCCTGCTCTGGCAGGGGGGTTGGACTAGATGATCTCCAGATGTCCCTTCCAACCCCGGTGATTCTGTGATTATCTTATTAAATTCACAATTTTTTTTTTTTAAACAGATTGAGAATCTCGATCCCCGAGGAATTCAGCTGTCTGCTTTATTTATGAGTGGTGTCGATATGGCACTTTTTGCAAACGATGCTTGTGGACAGCCAATTCCATGGGAGCACTGCTGTCCATGGATGTATTTTGATGGAAAATTATTCCAGACCAAGCTCATCAAAGCAAGCCGGGAGAAAGTTCCGCTCATTGACCTCTGTGATGGTCAGGTGTGTAGTTTCAGAAGTGTGATAGAGTGTCAAGTGTACCAAATTTTCTAAGTGTTAGGTGTGGTCGGTTTGTCAGTCATTTACTTCACATACCATCTCTCTACTTTTAAAAGGGAAGCATGACATGAATGGCTAATAGGTATTTTTCAGCTCTATTTACTCTCCTATCTCTTGTTGATGATTGAGATGGCATTTTGGTAGATTTGGAAAAAATAAACTGGCATAAATTTTAATTTAATTTTTTTCTCTCTAGAAACTGAAACTTGAATGCAATTGTGATGTAATGAATGATTGAGTTGAAAAATATCTCTGCTGATTCATTCAAGTACTGTCTTTTTGGGTCAAGCTAGCAAGACTCTCACAAAGGACTATGCTGCAATGGTTTTACAGTGAAGGAAAATTTGTGATTTCTAACTTATTTTAGACTGTGAAGTCATTCTTATGGTCCTTAAGCTCAAAATCTGTTCACATTTCTTAAAATTAATTTGGGGGTTTTTTGTATCCAAATCATGCAAAGTTATTATCTAACTATAAAACCAGGAAACTGATAAAAATCAACAGCTTACTGAATGACCAAAACTTTTTTTTTTTAAACTTTTTGGGAGGTATGAAATTTTAACAAAACAGCTTACCTCTTCTTATTTCTGACTCGAGGGAAACTGATCATAGATTAAATATTGATGATGGCTGTGGTCCCTCTCAGGCTTGTTAGCCTCCAGGCATGCTTTAGCCTGTTTACGTAGCTTTTATTTTGCAGTCTGTAGGTTTATGATGATTATTCTGTTTAAAGTGAAGGGCTGCATTAAGTGTTCAGGTGACTATAGACGGAGGTTTCTCAGTTCCTTTCTGGAAAACCCTTTTTAACTTGTGAACTGTTTCTGTGTTGCCAACTTCTAAACTCTCTCAGTATTTAGACTCCTATCTCTCTACGTAAAGATTTTCCTGTGAACAATTGGAATGTCCTTGAACTATTAGCAGGTATGCAAGACAGATTATTGTAATTTTCTAGCTAGCTTTACAGAGTTGCTTGTAGTAGTTGTCTACTCTTCTATGTTTTGCTTTCTTCTTTGAATTTATTGTGTAAATGGAGCTTTATACAATTGAAATCAGAATTTTAACATCTCTTTGTGACCTCTTTATTCACAGGCTGAGCAGGCAGCCAAAGTTGAAAAGATGCGTCAGAGCATCCTAGAAGGATTAAATTTCTCCAGGCAGAACCATCCTCTCCCTTTCCCACCTCCACCTGCCATGCCTTTCTATCCAGCTTCTATGTATCCTCGACACTTTGGGCCAGTCCCACCACCTCAGGGCAGGGGGAGAGGCTTTGCTGGTAAGTGATGGGACAGTGGCGCGAAACATGTTGGTGTGAAACGTTACCCTGTCTTTCACATTCCCAAAACTATGAACTAATTCACTTGTTCAACTACGTAGGAAAAATACATAAAAGCAAGTGGCTGGCCTGTGTTGTCATGTGCCAGTCACTGTATTTTGTTGTTACTTTTATTAGCTATAGCCTAGCAATATTGTGTTGTATTGCTGGGTATTTCCATCAGGATTTTTAGTAACTGTGCCAGATCAAAATATTTTTACTGCTATTGTATTAAAAGAGGAATGGATCAACACTGGATGATATGAAAAGGCTCTTATTTGCACTGTACATTGCTTCAAAATGTTTATAAATATTAGGAATGCCTAAATTAATGGACACAGTTTAATTGTCAGGGTTGAAGATGACCTTTCCTCCTCCCCACCCCTCTGTTGTTTTGCTACAGTCATTTAACTGTTGGCACCTTTGAGTGTAAATACTGATACAACCATTCCAGGCTGCTTCTGGAGTTATTCCCTTTCTCAAAATCTCTCCAGTACCACGGCCCATAGGTGTATTGATACTGGACACTGGGAGTAAGACGTTCTTCAGGTGCCACAACTGTAGCCATTGGAGCTCATTGCCAAAAAATTATCGCAAGCATTTCAGTGCTCATTATGCCATAGAAGTCGGGATGCCTGTTCCAAACCCAGGTTAAAGGCCTGCTAATTGGATAAGAGACCCCATGCTCGCTAAGGCAGCAGGACATACTTGGCCAGGGCTTCCTCGGCGGTGGTGGCTTGCCTCCCATGCAGCATCGCCTGCAGGAGCACAGCCCTCCCTGCTGACTCCGGAAGGGTGGAAGGAGGCAGCAGCGCCTCTGCTAGGGGCCTTCCCTGATGCCTGGCCCCCTCACAGCTTTTCCCCTGTCTTTCTTTACCCTGGGTCTAACAGGAGTCTATGGCTTCGGAGGCCCTTATGGGGAAACGGTAGCCACAGGCGCTTACCGGGCCTTCCGGGTGGCGGCAGCAGCAGGACACTCCGGAGCCTTCTCTGGCAATGACAGCAACAGGACTAGCAAGTTTCAGGGCGGTAATTATACCCAAAACCCTTTTCTTAGAGCTTCTGGCAAACGGCTTCCTTCACTTTACAGTTTGGTCTGAGGCTTTCCTACTGACTGCTGGTCTCCCTGTCTCCCTAACTGTCTCGCCTCTCCCTCTCTGGAACCTGCCCAGGCTGCTGTCTGCTCTGCTCTTCCCAGGTCCCCGCCGCAACCCCCCGCGGCACCAGCCTCTCTCTCATGCCTAGAAACCCTCTTCCAAACACAGGATAGCCGTAAAAACCTAACAAGACCATCTGTCTCCTGCGCTTCAAAATGCGAGGGCGGAATCTGTAATCAGCTAAACTTTGCTTGAACATATTAACAGTTGTCTGAAATTCGAGGGCAGTTGAGCTTTTTGCAGAAACACCCCAATGTAGAAATGACGGACTTCAGTGTTACTGCTAACCCGTTCTTCGCTGGCATCAATGTCGGTGTGGACGCAGGCATGAGATTTACTTACCTACCCGCGTGCCCGTTTCTCGCCTCCTGTACGAGGTGGCACAACCTGTTAATTCCAATTCCCCATTTAGGGTAAAATTTTTCCATGTATTTAGCTGTTCTCTCTGACCTCTGAGCTTTTATCCTAAAAGCGAACATACCTCTAATGCTTCCTTGTGTGATTAACTTTGCCCCCATAAACAATGTGCATTTGAAGCTGAAAGACTTGTACAGGGAAGTAGGAACCTTTTTGAACTTAATCAGCAATTTAGGTCCTAGCGTATTAATGTCTGAAGACTAATAGCGGCTGCATAAATGCTGTGTTTTGTAACCCTTTCAGTGCTGATGGTCTTACCAGTAACATCTGGCTCAGTTGCACTTACGTAGATTTCTTGAAATGTATGTTATGCCCCAGTGTTGATTTTTAAGGGCAAAACACAGGTATAGAGATAGGAACAACTTGAAAGAAAATACGTTCATGTTTTAGACAATTGCAATTTTAGCTGCTTTCTTGGGGACAATAGACCTACCTTTTACACTCAGATCAGTTCAAATGCTGTATTTTTATAACAACTTGGTACAGAGAATTCTTCCTAGTAAGCTGTTTATAGCAATTATAATCTGTTTCTTATGCTGATATTTGGTGTTCACTAAAAAGTGCCTTTAAACCTGGAAAAATTATTTCTTCATTAGGAATGCATGAAAAAAATAATCTTCAGATAGCTTTTAAAATTTCATTTCTGATTCTTAATATGCTTATCTGAAGTATGTTTTTAATTACTGAAACTGAAGTACTCATGTAAGTTTCTTTTCAAAATTCATACCTATTTTAAAAAAAGGGGGGAGAGAAAGACTCTTGGAGTTACAATACTTCTGAACAACTGCAAAATGAGAAGTAATCTCCCAGTATCAAAAGAGGGACCTGTATATGTGATAAAATCTGACCAAAGCAGTTTTCCATCCATTCGTAACTTTAATGTTATGATTATGAAGATCAAGGTTTGGTTTTGCTTTTATGTGCAGGAGTCCAACCTATTCCTTCTCAGGGAGGGAAACTTGAAATTGCCGGCACTGTAGTCGGCCATTGGGCTGGAAGCAGACGTGGACGAGGGGGTAGAGGGCCATTTCCTCTGCAGGTCGTTTCTGTGGGAGGACCAGCGAGAGGGTAAGTGCAGACTTCTGGTACTTCTCATATGTAGGTTAATGGTTGGAGGGGAAAAAAGTAAAACGGGGAAAAGTTGGAGGCATTAGGAATTACATACAACACATTTTAGGACACGAGGTAAATTATACCCACTGAGTAGTCAAGAAAAGCATTTTAAGATGTTTTTAACCAGTTATTCAGATGAGTATAAGCATTTTTCTGTGCAAATAAAAGTCATAATCTGAATCTGATATATAGATAGATATGTATATACACACACTGGATTGTTTTGCATGAGGAAACGACATGGGGGCTTTCTCTTACATGAAATCAATAAATACGTTATAGCTGATCAAAACTATCACAGCATTCAGTTACTTCCTTTGTCATGGTAGAACATTTATTAAGTAGTATGAGACAATTTTTAATAACTTCATTATGTAATTCTTCTGTGAAGCAGAAAACACCTGAAGGACCTTTCTAGGTTTAATAGTTCTCTGCTACAGTCATGATGGGAGATGTGCTTAAAAGAATATTAATTTCTTCAGCTCTTCTACTTCATTTCACTACAGCTGAAATTAGAGGTGCACAATTTTCTGAAAAAGAAATACTTTGTTGCCAAAATACCTAGTCCTTTACTTTTAAGATTATATTTTTTCCATGGGCTAAATTGTTCTGTGCCTTACAGAACTGTCTGTCATCTTTAATCAAGATTGTATGTGTTACAGGAGACAATTCCAAAGTAATGTGATTTATACATTATGTCTGTTTTTAACAATATTAAATGAATGGAGTAAAGTAGGTATACTTATGCCATCTTGAGCCAGGAAGCAGTCTGAAAGAATAAGTCTGAACTGCACAAATTCCTCTCTATCCATTAATTAAATCAAATAAGCGCTATAGAGCATAGTGCTAGAGTCAGCGGGAGCTGTTGGAATGGCTGTCTTGGTGGGCTGAGTGAGGACATGGCTGGATCTGAAGCCCTGGGAGAATGGGAGCAGGGGGAGAAGCAGGAGCTGCTGGCGTGGGGACAGGGAGAGGTAAGAACAGCAGAAACAAAGATTAAAAAGTTCAGCAGCAGAAAACAGCATTGATGTGAGAACAGAGCTGACAAATTTAGGGCAAATTTAGGTAGGAACATTGTGTTCTCTAGAATGAGATTTGGTTGCCAAAATATCAGCATCTAGTGCTGTTGTGGACGCTTCAGACAGCCGTCAGCTAGGTGTGTGGGCCAGCGGGTTCCGTGGGACACCTGTGCTCTTCCAGAGCAGCAGCTGGAGACCAGGGGAATGAGCTAAGATGTGTGATAAGGCACTAGGCTCCTTTGAGTATTTTAATCTCATTTCTCAATTTCAGTGGAGAAAATAACATTTTTTCACCATTTAAGTGAGGTTAGTGTGTGGTTATAAGTTCTTCTGTTCACAGATCCTCATCAAAAATGGAATCTGACTTACTACAAAGCTTGTTACTTTTCTTCAGTTTAATGCACTGCCTGCAGTACTGTTTGTGGAAAACCTCTGCATAGTTGATAGTGTCATACTCAAAGACTGCTGTCTGACTGAGGCATCCTGAGTCATGATCTGGAGACAACTTCAGGCTCAGATCTGGCTTACAGTTATACCTACCATTGATTTCCTTTGCAGAATAGCAGCTCCTCCATTTTCTGAAGAAGCAAATATGTGAATCTATGCAAAACATAGTAGCCAGGAACTAACACTTGCAGGTTCTAAATTGAGAGCCCTCCTTACCTGGAAAGCAATCCCACTGAAAGGGTGTTACTGCTCCTTTACAACAGAGGAATGCCATTTTCCAACAGCAGCTTTTGAGTTAGGAGATACAGTATCTGACATTTTCTTTCTGTCAGAGGTACTATCTTTGGGCAGTTAGATTTGGGTGCAAGTTGTCACCTCAGAAAGACAGGAAAACTGTCAATGCCAGATCTTCCTGTTTCCATCAAATCGTAACTGATATTAAATTCTTTACACGTCGAGTTGTCTGTTTGTTGTGTCAGTTGATACTAAAAATAAAACGTAGTAGGAAAACACGCTTATGTTAGTGTTCTGTCTAAAGACAGGTATTTTGAAGATTGGGGTCCTTGTTGGCAGATGCTGTTTCACACTAAAGAACACTACTAGGAGACCACACAGTACATTGTCTGCAATTTATCACTTAGTCCTGCACACTTCTATTTCTTTTTTTACCCATTTCAACAGAGGAAATCATGTCAGGCTTGTTTACACCATTGTCTCATGTCTCTCTGCATGTTCTTATTGTGTAAAATTATACCAGCTGCTTTTTATTGGCATTGATCCACCAATATATTTAGTGTGATTTTCAAAGCAGGAAAAATCTTACTCTGCTCCCTGAAGGGCACGCTTTCACCTTGTAAAAAGATTAGCAAATGGGATAGGTAAGCGCTGTTAAAATCTTTGGAGAGAATGCAGTAAGAGTTACTGAAATACAAAACACAGCTCTTTCCTCTTTCTGTTCTTTGCTGCTCTTTTTAAATCCCAGTATTTAATTTCTGACTTCTCAACGTGGGGATTTGCAATGCATGTGAAAAGACTTGCATGGCACAGAGCAGTGTTTCTCTACCGAGTCAGTTCGGTGTAACATAGTTTTTGCAGCAGATGATCTTCATGCTGAGACCTGCCAGTACCGGGCAGTGCATTTGGAAGAAAAGTAAAGCAATCACATATTTCTAGCAGAAAAAAAAACAAAAAGAATTTTTAGGTGAGAAGTAGTCCTTGACGTAATGATAAGGCAGTAGAGTTTCTGCAATAGATGGCATTAAAATAGTTTTAGCTGAGTGAAAGTTTGTTTTGATCTAATCTAATCTTTATTGAATCAAATCAGAAAGCCACCACCTGGTGTGTCCTGGTTTGAAGCCTCCTTTTGAAAGCATGCAAACTTGATAAATTGCTACGTGTCAGATAGAGCTGAAGCCTCCTTTTTTCCCCTCAGGTTCTTAGATAATTTTGTATTCTCCCATCAAAACTGAAGCAATTTTGTATTTTGCCTTCCTTTCTTCTATCTGATTTCGTCTGTCTAGTATGTTTATACATGGGAAGTGTAATTAAATGGGAGAAATGGCCTTATAAATGGTTCAAATTGCTAGCGTATTTTTTTAAGGCGAATATATTTTGAGCTCTGTTTTTAAAGTGCTGTAAGGATAATTTGACACTTCAAAAATGTTTCTGCAGAGCTTGAAAGTACTCATTTATTGTTTTCTAGAAGTGAAATATAGAAATAGTCATTTTATTGCTATGAAAACAAAAGGTTTGATAGGTTTCATACACTTGCAAGCAGTAGAACCCTGTAATTCTGAATCAGTCATATTGCTTCTTTAAAGAAATGTACATTTTAGTCGTTAGACAGTAAAGCTAGAAAAAAAATCTTCCAGCAAAATAAAATTTAAAGTAGTTTTAAACAAAGCTGATACGTATTTTTCTTTCTCACTTTTCCTCAAAACTTACAGGCGTCCTAGAGGAGTTATTTCCACTCCAGTGATAAGAACTTTTGGAAGAGGTGGAAGGTACTATGGGAGAGGTTATAAAAGCCAGGGAGCAATTCAGGTAATAAAGCCATGTGCCTGACTTCAAAACACTCTAGTTTACAGGCTAGTATGGTATGGACTTCCAGACCAGCTAATATTGACAAGCATAACTTTGAAAGATAAAAGTGTTTCTTATAATGATCTTGCCTCCACGTTGAAGCTGTAAGCTCAACAACCAGTGACGGATGACAGGCTAGTGTTGCATCTCAGTTACAAGCAAACTTTGGTTATAAAGACAGACGTGGAAAAATGTATTTTGATATGAAAGCTGTGCCTACACAGCTCTAACCAGCCATGGGAGTAGAATAAAATTTAGGAAAATGGGAGAAGTACAAGGCTGAAACAAATTAGCCGTTTCTGTTCCTCCCCCCCCAGCTCTTTCCCAGTTTCTTTTCTGGGACCACAGTCCAACCTCATGAAGAAAAATTACTAGCAGTAGAAGGATCTTTGCTGCTGCATGGCTCCAAATCTAACAACTTACTCTGAACTTCTAGGAAATAACAGACCAGTCTTTGCCCCCATGAGCACACAGTTTCATTTTCGGTGACAATACATGAAGCATCTGTGGATCATGGTTTTTGTCTTTTCCGTGGTTCCTTTAAATATAGCTGAAGCAAACTGCTGTTTTGTATTAAATGCCAATTGCTTCAGAGTTATATTTTCCTCCCTTTTCCATTGTTCTTGCTGCTATGCAGTTCTGAATGTTGATGCAAGTCCCAATGGTAATGGATGAGTGGGTAGTGAATAAATGGAAGACTTTCACTATATATACACCGTATGGAACTGCAATTTGTCATGGAGATGTTGGTATATAAGAGTAGCGGGGTGTTTGCAGGTATCAGACAGTAAGAGAAGGGATGTTCTCCAGTGGATAACGAAGAAACTATTAACTTCAAGTAAAACTTGCTGTGCTCTAGGTATAAAAATTCAAATACTTATCTTCCTTGTTAAATTTCTGTGTACACAGATTCTATACGTCTACAAATGTACCTATGTATTTCAAGCTTTACATCTTTTACTTTAAATAGAAGAGAGAAACCACTATGCTAATTATATAGTATCTAATTTCCAAGTACCTTAACCTATGAAGTAAAGGAAGCTCTGAGAAGGAGCTCCCAAATACTCTGGGCTTACTACAGGTTTACATATGTAAATGTAGTTCAGATACCACCTGTAGGTGGATGGTAGATAGTCTTGACAGACAGTCAGCAAGTTTGGGTATTCATATTTTTATTAATGATATATAATTTGGATGGCAGATACTTGTGATCACAAGGATCTTAGTCTAAAATTGCACCTGTGATAGGGAGAAGAAAGATAAATGGTGGCATGTTCTATTGACTGGTCCTGAGCTCATTGGATTTTACGGTCATCAGTCGCTCTACTGTAGTATATGCTCCTTTTACAGAAAAAGGAAAAAGGTGAATTAGAAGGCACGTGGCAGGGAGAACTTGGGAAACTTAATACATAGCAAGTAGATTTTGATACCCAGTTGAGACTAGCCGGCAACAGCGTACTCCTGTCTGACAGACCTGGGCAGTTAAGGGAAGAATGTCTGGGCAGGGACGGATTCAGACATGCCCTCTTACACTGAGTAAGATCCTTCCTGTAGTGGCTTAATTGATACTCATTATGAGGCGATGCAGACAAAGGTTGGAGAATATGACTGAAATAAGTGATTTGTATTTATCAAACATAAGACATGGCTATTTTTTCACAAGATGAGACCTTTTGCTCTTGATCTGGAAAGAAACAAAAATATGCATTCAAAACTTAACACTTAGTAAAGCCTGTAAAGAAGTACATTTACACACGTGATATTCATTGTCCTCGTATGCCAGTCATACACCTATGTGACGTCACCGCAGAATTTTTTGTGGTTTTCTGGATGACAAGGTTTGTGATCCTGATGCTAAAGAACAACAGTTCTTACTCATCTGCAAAATCTTTCAGCAATTCAGAAAAATACCAACCATGCTGTTTCTCGTATGTCAGAATTCAGATTATTACAGTATGAAACTATTTGCTATTCCTTGAGATGTATAAAATGTCTGTATCTCAAGTCATTTCTTAGTACTTGACTTGGTTAACAGTGGGACAGATGAGAACGTTGCTTCTTAGCAACCCAACCTGCTTATTTTGTTTTGTTGTTTAAGGCCTATTATGTTTCTGGAACGCTAAGATTCATTGTTGCTGATACTTAAAAACTAAATATACATTCTAATGCTGCATAAATCTGTTTTTTACTGCTATACTCAGTCTTGTAAGATTCTGCTATATGCTTTTCGTATGAAGTCACTTTCCTAATCTCAGAAGCATATATAGACTAGTATAGATAATATTGCATGGTACGTTTGCGCTTCTTTAAAAACTGTCTGAAAAAAGTTTTGGTTTGTATTTGAATAACATGTAATCATATCATTAAATTATAATGTATATGAACCAAGAAGCAGAGTTAAGCTGTATATTGATTCTCAGTTTCAGTGTTTCCAGATGTTTACGTAGCTCTTACATTGTGAAATAATGGAAGCATCAAAGTTAGAAAGCGCATTTTACCACAGCATCTGAAGGCATGGCTAGAAGGCACTCATACTGAAAATTTTTCTCTTCTGTGCTGTGCTGTTTATTTTCTATGCCATTTCTTATTTCAGCAGTACATGGTACTTGGTATTCACTTGTGATGCTTCTGCACACTGCATGCTGCCTATTAATAGTGTCTTTGTAACAGATTGTAAATATATAGCAGTGGTTCTTCAGTAATTTTCTTCTTTTTTTAAAAAATAGGGCAAACCTCCTTATGCTGCTTCAGCAGAAGAAGTAGCCAAAGAACTTAAGTCAAAATCAGAGGAATCTAAATCCTCAATTGTGTCTTCAGATGGATCCCTGGCTGAAAATGGAGTTGTGAATGAGGAAAAACCAGCTTCCCAGATGAATGGGAATACAGGAGACATCAGGGCTTCCAATCAGTCTGAAAGTGCCTTGAGTAATGACTCTAAAATGTGCAATACAAATCCTCACTTAAATGCACTAAATGCAGACAGTGTTTGCCATAAAGATGATACTCTTGAGGCCACTGTCTTAAAAAAAGAAGAGTAAACTTATTTTTTATAGAGGGTGAAGGATGTTGGGAAGGGTCAGGATTAGGAATATCTGGAAAGAAAGAGAGCCTACAGTTACGTACATTTTTTCCTTTCCGTAAGAGAAAAATGAGGACTTTGGAAATTCGGATCCCTCTTTGATGTCAGAGATTTAAACAACACATTTTTAGTTTTAACCAGTTGTAGTCAAAATGCTACAATAAAACAAAAAAGAAAGAGAATGAAGAGCATTTGACTCCCGCACTTAAAATGAAGTATACATAAAGTTTAAACTGGTTATGACAAAAGCTTGTAGTTTTGTTTTTTGAAATATAAAGAAAACAAATTTTGGCAGTCTTTAAGTATATATAGCTTAAAATATAATTTTTAGTACTTGGCACCATATGTATGCCATTATATTTGATTTTGCATTACTGTGTCACAATAAAGCTTTCTTTAAGGCTTTGATTTCATGATTATGGGGGGAAAAGGCACAACCACAGTTTTTTCTTTCTTAAATTTCATCACCGTTGATGTGGTTCTTTTGTGTTAAAATGTGCAAACTATCGAAACTAAAAATTATAGAGTAATATTGCAGTTCTGCTGATTTTAAATATACATCATACATACTTTACAAGCAAGTTAAATGGAGATAAACTTGAAATCATAGAAGATGCAAATGACCTTTCAAAATAAACACAATGTGTTCTGAAACTTTTTGTGACTAATACCATGCATCCGTGATCAATGAACTATGTGGTTTTGAATCAGACGTAGACCATTAGTACTACTATTTGAGCTAAACTTCTGCATGGTTCATAATTTTTAAAGTGTGTAGTTAATATTATGCATGTTATTGTCCTCTTTCTTCCATTCTTACAAGTACTGTGCCCATTTGCAAAACAAAAAGCTAATAATCAGTAATAGTCCTATAAAAGATGTTAACTATGTTTAGTCATTGACTGATCTTGCTCTAACCTTAAAATTTTGTGATTATTGACCTCTGTTGCATTTATTCTAAAACTTAAAAAAAAAAATTATCTAGCCGTTTTGAATATCAACGTTACCCTGGTGTACTCATTGCTGTATGCATTATTGTTCTCTGTTGCTGTTTTATGCCTTCATATTAGCAAATATGAAATTCTGTGAAAAACAAAAAAAAAAAAGCTTTGATCTTCAAAAAAAAAAAAGTACCCCCCTTCTGTAGCAGGAAACAAATGGCTTGTTCTTGAGAACTTTCCCATCAAGAATTTAGTATAAGCAAATATACCTGTATCATTTTGATGTTTTTGTTAGTGTTTCCAAACTTAATGTACTTCAAAATCAGAATCATTTCTTTATATTCGTTTTCATATAATTCTCCTGATGCTCTTCATCACACATTAGTGATCAGAAATGAGGTGTAATTCCCCATTCCCTGCCCGCAAGAGCTAAGTAGGTATCTTAATGTAAGTTGAAGGGAGTTCTGCCCCAACTCATGGATTGTGCAAGAATGAACTACTGTTGGGTTTGATTGGTTGTAGATGGATTGTGGTGTGGTGTATTTGAAGGCTATTGAATGCAACTTACAGTGCTTAATAAAAATCTTTATTCTTTTAGTATAAAATACTGTATGCCTTTTTTGTCAAATATTTTTTTAATTAACATGTTGTAAATAAAAGTCTTCCTATGCCCAAGTAAAGTGGTTGAGTTAGCAGACTACATGATGTCCTACCAAAAGACGGAGAAGGAAAGCGCCACCCTTACATGCTGTTGGGGAATACCGCACCTGATCACAGCAGTGCTTTCTCCTTTTTACTTTATGCAGCTACTTCAGATGGCCACGTCTAAATGCGAGGTGGTTAATAAGATGCAAATATGACAGAAATAACAGGGGCAGTTCTTTAAAGAAGAAAAAGACCGACCCCAGACGCTCACAGGGTTTGAAATAGAAGATGATGGACAATGCCTGTGTCTCAGCTACAAGGAGCTGAGAACAAATTACTCCGTTATGCGGGAGTTTTCTCTACATCGTGGACCATACTGACATAACGTGAGGAGTTACAAATTTATGCCTTGGTTTTGATACCAGGAGAGCTTTTTTGTCAGGGCACACCCTTAGTGACTGCTGTCTTTCTCAGAATATTCATCTGTTTCGTGCGTGACACATGAAAACCAGTGGTTTGCTCTCCTGGTGTGTCCAGTCAAGCACTGCCCATGTAGATGCAGTTTATGGCAGCGCAGCTGGGGTTTGTGCAGATGACGGCAATCAGTCTTCCTCTGTCCTGCTGAAGTCAAGCGAGCTGGAGCAGAGCTGTTGTGCTGGTATCACGGCAGCTGTCGGGGGGTCCTGCTCTTGAACTCTGGTGGGATTGTGTCCCCTCCTGCCCTGCACTGGTGCCATGTTACTCATCCCACATTAGAGCTCGTCTGTTCTGGAACTACTGTCCAACCTCTTGTTCTGGAGAAGGTTCAAGGCAGCAGTTGCCCTCTTTCCCAGCAGTAGAGAGGATTTATTTCACTTTTCTAGTGTAACCTGGTCACTGGTGTGGAATAAGCAGGAGCAACAAAAATAAATATGCATGGGAGACTTCTCCGATGTGCCACGTCCTGCGAGTGTGACGATGTCACTTCTTTCGTCAATGTAACTATGCCAGCAAAATTGTTTCATGGGCAGCCAAAGTGTGACAAGTTATCTGCACAAGTGTGACTAAAATCAGGATGTGACAGTATAGCAGATTACCTAGTTCATTGGCCCACATGTAAGGTGCTGCATTTACTTTTTCCAGAAATCACGGTGAAAAAGTTAGTCTTGCAGTGACGTATGTGTACGTGACCTGGAGCACCTCTTTCCTTCGTGGCCCATTTAAACCCCTGCCATTGCCCCCGCGTGGCTGAAACCTGGCTCCTTGGGCAGAGCCTACGCTGGGGCAGGAGGAGGACGAGCCTTCAGGTGTTGGTGGATGCTGGAGGGAGTAGCAGCGGGGACGTCCTACAGGTACCGGAGCTCCCTGGTTCCCTGACTGGGAGCATTGGTGTCAAAGCCAGAGCCAGCACTGGGTTTGGGGTATGCCCCCTGTGGTGAGTATGTGCGGTTCAGCCCCGGAGGATTTGGTGGGTGCGCTGGGGCTGAGCGGGGACTGGTAGGCTGGGGGGAACCAAGTGAATACTCGGTGAACCTGCACCCATGAGGGCAAGCACAGGGCTGCCTGTCTTCCTTCCTGTCCCGAGTGCCTTCCTGCAGGAAATAAGATGCCTTTCAAATTAATTTGGTCCTCTTTCAAAGAGTTACACTGACTCTGGAATCGGCAATCCTACAGAATGACCAGGTGTTGCCTGGGCTTGCTCCTGAAGAACGCCTTGCACACGGGAGTTTATACATCAGCAAGTATGTTCTGTTCTGCTACGCGCTGTGTTACATGGACCTTTTTAATGTGCTAATTAAAGTAGTTAACATTTTTTAATAATCTCTTTCCCCCGTGTAGACAGGCTGCCTGCATCCCCTGTACCAATACTGAGCAGGGAGGTGGTGATGCTGCTGACTTGCGTTTTCCTGCTGGTCCCCTCCAGCTGCCTTCATCCCTGCTGCCTGTCCCCGCGGGGATGGGGACGCACCGGGGCTGCAGCGCACGGGAGCGGGGCTTCGGCTGTTCTGGTGCCTGAAGGTTTCCCGTTGGCAACCCGGGAAAAGGTCTCAGGCACAGAGCGTGGAGGTTGCAGGCAGCTCCTTGCCGTGCCGCAGGTCTTCGCATCTACGCACGCCCCTGCGGGTGCAGCATCTGGGATAGGTGGCCAAGGCGGGGGTGGGGGCTTATTGTTATTTATAAAGTCCAAAGGGCTCTACGACAATTTTTATTTCTAAAGTGAAAACTGATGCAAATAAATATGATGGCTTTCAGACCTCTCAGCTTAGACGTGACCGATATCCCATTATCCCTCTCCAAGAGTTAAACTGGGAAAACTGGCTGTTCGGGCCAGGATGCGGCCAGCGTCCACCCCGCGCCAGCGGGCCTGGCTCTCAGCGGAAGGCAGAGCCCTGCTCGCTGCCGGCTGGCGAGCGTCAGCGCTGCTCCCTGGGCTGGCCTCGCTAATGGTTTAACTGCGTTGGTAACGGCTGATGACGATCTGTGTGTGCCGCAGTCAATCACTTCTAGCGCATTTTTTACATCTAGTCTGCAGCGAGTCCTTAAAGCCAGGCGAGTGAGTAATTACTGACGGCGGAGGTGATTCGGGGTGTCTGCGCGGGGGCAGCCCAGCGCGGCCACCCCAGAGCCTGCTCCCGTTCTCGGCTCTCACACGTTGCGTGCAGCGTCGCGTCACGGGCGCAGGAAAAGGACGTTTAAGCGATGTGCTGGTGGTGAGCAGCCGCGCGCTCCCCGCCCACCAGGCGTGGCGAGCAGCGGGGCTGAGGAAGCGCCGCGACCATGTTCTTTGCTGCGCTGGCGGTCGCGCTATTTAAGGCAGCGGTGGCGTCGCTGGATGGCTGCGTCACGCGCGAGGGGGGCGACGGCCTGCCTGCGCCACCTCCCTGATCCGCGTTAAAAAGTCTGGCAGGGGTGAGTTTTTCGGGGTTGGGGGAAGCCCCGCGTCCAGCGGTCCTGCAGCCGCCGGCGGCTCCGGGGGGCTGTTCCTGTGCCCGCCGGTAACGGGTTCCAGTGAGCGCTGGCGAGCAGGGTCCGGCACGCAGGACGGAGCCCCAGCACCGCGGTCGCGGCGAGGACGGGGAATGGGAGAGTGCGGCCGTCGCTCCGGTGCCAGGAAGAGATGAAAAGCAAGATCGTGGGCCACTTCTTCAATGCAGTCAGCGCTTAGGAGCGTCATTATCCAGACCTGAGGCAGATTGCAGCTCCCTCAGTGAAAATCTGTACAATCCTTTTCATGGCGCTGAACGCCCACCGAACGGGCAGAGCCGAGGCCGGTCGTGCCTCCCCGCTGGGTAGGAGCGCGCAGCCCTGGGGTACAGTCAGATCTGCAGATCTCCAGTGTCTGCAGCCCCTCTCCCGGGGATGCCCTGTCCCCACCCGGTACCGCTCTCCCCTGGGAGCTGGCGGGGTCACGCAGCGGGTAGGAGCGGGCTGGTTCTCCACATCAGTGTCCCCTGTCCCCGAGACGTCTGACCCACCCGTGGGTGAGTGCCCCAGCAGCAGCAGCTCTGCCGGGGGCGGTGTGAAGGGCCGGGGCTGCCCCAGCCACAGGGATGCACCCCGATGGCCACCTCAACCCTCAGGGTGGGTTCTGCAGGGTTTAGCAGCCCCCATCTCTAACTGTGACTCAGTAAAAAGGAAGCAGTTTCGCATTAATCATTCCCTTAAAAAGACTGTTGTTTAAAAGAAAATGCGTTGCTTAAATCTGCTTGATAACTTCAGTGAAGCCAGTGGCAGTGTCCACGCAGAGCAAGTGTGTAATTCCTTCCTGCCCATGGTTAGAGCAGGTTTTGCTCTGCTCCGCTCTGGGTGCTGCCCCAAGCCTGCGGGGTTCTTTGTGACCCCCTTTTTTCCTCCTTGTCTGATGGGTTATGGGGCCAACACCCTCCTTTCCTCTGGGCCAGTGTGAGGGTCTGCGGCTGCTCCTGCAATCGCTTCCTCCAAACCTGGAGGGGCCGCAGGTCTCATCCCTGACGCTCCTCTGCCACCTGATCCTCACTTGTGCCTCATCCTATGCCTTGACCTGAACCAAGGGGCCTGTGCTCTGCTCAACCTGCCATGCCCTGCTCCAGCATGGCGGGCATGCAGCAGCAGGAGAGGGTGCTGCACAGGGGGATGCAGTGGCAGGAGGGGATGCAGTGCAGGGCAAGATGCAGCTTGTGCCAGCGCAGCCCAGCTGAGGGCAAACCCATGGCCCCTGCACGGCCGAGCCCCCATCCTGAGTTTTGCCCTGAGACCCCTCTCCTTGGACCAGGCAGAGCAGAGTGAGAAGCTCTGGAGCTCTTCCCCGGGGGCTTTGCCTTCCCATGGCAAAGCAGCAGGTAAGAGCTAAATGCTGTTTCTTTTTATTTGATCCCCAAGTAGAGGATGCTAATGCCGTGAGGAATTCAGGGGTTTGGGCAGGAAAAGGTGTATTTCTGAAAGTGCTATGGGATTGTAATCTCTCTGGTTTGGCATTTAGGTCTGGGGGCTCACTGGTGTATTTTGTGAGATAAATGACCGAGTGTGTGCCCTGGTTTCTGGTTGAAATCACGACTGTTCACACAAGGCTATGCGGACTAATATAGCAATTTAAAAAACCACAAGTGAAGGATGAAAACAAAAATATTAAGTAAAGGTTGGGCAAGGTACTACAGAAAAGCAGGAATGTCATAAAGTACGGACAATATTCAGCTTAACTCATCGTGGTTCTGTTACAGTATTTGTAACAAAACACAACATTTAGTGACCTGCTAGCAGATGTATGAAATATCTGCTGGGTGCGGCTGGTGACTGCAAAGGGTGAAGGACATGGGCAAAGAGCTAAACTGAGGGAAAGAGGGAGGGAGAGGAATGAGGACCTGTGTGACTGCTGCTGTGGGGATGGGGTAGGATGGGATCGGATGGCATGGCATGGCATGGCATGGCATGGCATAGGAGCAGAGGGGATGGCATGGAATGGGAGGGGAGGGGATGGGAGCAGAGGGCTGGCCAGCAGAATGCTGTGTGACTGCTGGAGGGTGGTGGTAGAGCCAGGCGGCTCCCAGGAGTGCCAGCCCGGAGGCACAGCACCAACAGGTGCCCAGAGCCTCCCAGAGGGGACAAGGGTGAAGGCAGAAACCCCGTTCCACAGGCCGGGCTGGGCAAGCGCGCTTGCTGTTGCTGCGCTGGGGGCAGGCAGATCACACTTGGTTTTCATCTGCCTTTTCAGAGGTTGTATCTGGGGGTGATGTCTCAGTGGGGCTGCGGTCACGACGGATTTTGCCAGTTGCTTCGGGCCAGGCAGCACCTTCCCTGCACAGCTCCAAGAATCGTGTCCCCCAGGTATCATTTCTAGTAAACCTTGCCAACGCAAACGTCCTTTTGCCTCATGTCTCCCTCTCAGAGTCATGTTCGTCTAACATTGAATTCTGCTTTATTTATATTGTCTTGTGTTTTATAACAGGCTCGCAGCAAATCAAAAAAGAAAAGTTATAAACACTTTGAAATTCTCTTTTACTCAGTAAACTTCTGGCTTCTTCGGCTTCATAAAAAATGAGCATCCCGATCCCTAATAAAACACAGCAGGGAGAGGCGAAATAAATGTGAATTAGACTGATGACAGCGATGGGCTCGTGTGCATCTTCCTTCTTTACAAAGTTGCAGACTAGAAAATGCTCTGGTCCCGCTCAGACTGCACCGTGTGAGAGACGGAGGCAGAAGGCAGCCCCCAGCACGGCAGCCTGCTCTGGGGGAAAGATAATAAAAATTCGAGCCCAACTGCCAAGTTATGAAACCGTGTTTACAAATTATTTAAATGTTTATAAAAAACACTTTGCATGAGGCTCCACGGTGGCCACATTACTTGGGTAACTGTGGCCAAAATCCCTTTCTAAATAGCAGTTTTTGAAAGCTATTGCCGAGGTTGGCAGCCTGTGTAGGCTGGGGAGAGCCACGGCCACTGACCCAGCGACGATACTCCTGTGCCCACTGCTGCTGAGCGAGCCCTGGAGGAGCCTGGTCTTTTCCCCCCTCAGAAAATGCCTTTTCCCCACAAAATGTGGCAACTGAGTACTGATTTCCAGAGATTGCAACTGAATCTCTTCTCATAGTTTTTCTACTTGCTGCAGCTCAGCCCTCGTATCCGGTCGGTGACTCCCGATCTTATGATGGCAGTGAAGGTCTGGCTGGCCTTGCTCCAAGAACCAACCGTAAGAGAAAGGATTATTAAAACACATTTTAATAAATATTAGCATATTTTTCCCTTCTTTTCTGCCTTTCGAGTTTTTTTATCTGCAGCGCTGCCTGGGGACTTTGCTCTGGTTTTAACTTTGGATTGGTGCTGATGTGCTCAGGCCATTGATTCTATGGTCCTGGGGGGGTCAGACATGGTTTAGGCGCTCAGATATACTGTGCAGAAGATAAATCACAGAATCACAGAATGGTTTGGGCTGCAAGGGACCTTGAAGATCATCCAGTTCCAACCCCCCTGCCATGGGCAGGGACACCTCCCACTAGACCAGGTTGCTCAAAGCCCCCTCCAACCTGGCCTTGAACGCCTCCAGGGATGGGGCAGCCACAGCTTCTCTGGGCAACCTGGGCCAGTATCTCACCACCCTCAGAGTAAAGAATTTCTTCCTAATATCTATTGTAAATCTGCCCTCTTCCAGTGTGAAGCCATTACCCCTCGTCCTATCACTACATGCCCTTGTAAAAAGTCCCTCTCCAGCTTTCTTGTAGGCCCCCTTCAGATACTGGAAGGGGCTCTAAGGTCTCCCCGGAGCCTTCTCTTCTCCAGACTGAACAACCCCAACTCTCTCAGCCTGTCTGGGGAAGGAGTGGAGGGGACAGCTGCTGCTCAGCAGATTAGTTTTGAGGGAGGTGTCCTTGTTGGTGCTGCTGCCCCCTCTCCATAGGCACTTGGGGAACGCCGCAGCTCCTCTTGCTGCCTGCCAGCTCAGTCATACTGGTGGCGGAGGTTATTACACTTTGCCGGGGGGTTGTTGTATCTGCTAATCTGGATTTACAGCTGCTGCATACTGCCTGAATTGGCCGTTGCTATAGAAAACAGAAGAGTTTAATCAGGACTTAAGAAAGAGGCAGTAACTGGGGGTGGCATGAGAGGGATGTGGTGGAATATCACATCTTGGGGGAGGTTATTTTTTTAATGTAAATTGAATGTGAATACCAGCACTTCAGATGTTACATTTGCTCGCAGAGCCTGAAGAGGGCTGCCGAGCCTAACCCGATCCTGCTGGATGGGGAGGAGCTGGTGGCGATGGGCAGCACTGCTGGGGACAGAGTCGGGAGAGTAGCACATGTGCACCTCTTCATTTTTTCAAAACCTCTATCAAAACAACTCCTAAGCACTGGGCATCTCCCACTGTATATGAAACTCAGACACTGAGCAAATGATAAGGTTAGTGTAATATCCGTGCTGGGAAGCAGCATAACTCTTGGAGCACGTATGCAGACTCCAGCCCAGGAGCACCTGGTACGAAGGAGAGCTGATTCAGTAACGTCCTTGCACCCAAAGGCTCCAGGCGCTGCAGCCATGGGTGCCGCATGTTGCTGGTTTCTGTCATTCTGTGATTCTCGGGGTGTGAGTGGTCCCCCCTTGATGCCACCCAACGCAGGTGATCAGGGCTGATGCAGGATAAGGAGAGTGAGGGGTGGCCCCTGCACGGGCCTGGGGGTCTCCGCAGAGCTCCCTCTGCACCAGCCCGGTGATGGTCCCGCCGGGAGGACCCCAAAAATAACGGCAGTGCCATCGAACCACTCAGCACTCCCAACCATGGGCCACGATGTAAACTGGGTCTGGTCCTAGCCAAGCCATGGGGCACCCTGGGGCCAGCGGTGGCCAGGGGCTGAGCAGGGCTGTCGGCCCCCAGGTGCACCCCGTCTCCCCCATGGCTTCTGCTCCCTGCTGCTTGCTTCGCCATTGTGCAAACCTCCTGCCAGCCTGCTCCTGCCTGATTTTTGCTCTTCCAAATGAGGCCCCACTGCCATTCTTAGCTCCCTGAGTGCAGCCAGGAGGCTTGTGGAGGTTTTGCTTTTTTCCCTGGCCCCCAGCATGGAGGGCACAAGGTGCTCCTTGGGTCTATTTTTTTTTTATATTTTATTTAGGTAATTCTCCTGAAGGTTACATTCAGTGAAGAACTGCACACATAACAGAAACAGCGAGTGAAGAGACGTAACCAGCATGATACCTTCTGCCACGTGGGCTTTGAACTTCAGGGCCACATTTAATGGAAATAGTTCTGCTGCTGCAATAAGCGTTGGCTTCTGTCGCTGGGCTTGGTAAAATGTGACAGTTGTTTCACTGCTTTACATCCTGCTGTCAAATATAGGCAAAAACTGCTTCAAAAATATCTCTGTACCCAATGTTCATTAAATTGTGGGAGGCTTTGGTTGCCAGGTCCTGGCACCGCCATGCCCAGCTGCTGCATGAGGCCATGCTGGGCCAGGGCTCCCTGCGGAAAGCACTGACTGATGGGGCTGCTGGCCTGAAGGGTCTGGGAGATGCTGCGAGGCTGCCTAAGGTTTTAATACAGGACTGATTAATCATCCACACAGCTGTGGAACAAGTAACGCATTACATGTTTTCACTGTGAGAAAGGGGGTTTTTTCCATAACACGCAGGAATAGACATAATGTTCTTGGTCCTCTTTTCCCCCAAATAAATATAGACACATAATGACAAAGATGTATCATGAATAAACTATGAGTCCACTAACAGACAGGAGGATTTCTGGCCTGCTTGCTTACCTCAAACCTGCCCGACATCCACCACATAGAACTGGTGCCCAGGTGGAGTTACCGATGCTGCTTCCCACTGCTGGCTGCTTTCCAAGAGCGGGCTCCTGCCCTGGGCTCCTGCCTCTTCCCGCACCTCCTCTCCACACATGCCTGAGGCTACCGCATGGCCCTACGGGGGGGCTACTGCGAATTGTCTGAGTTATTACAACCGTTTTCCCTAAAAAATAAAATATCTGAAAATTTAAAATCTTGTAAGAGAGACTGATAAATTTTTATTGACACTTGATAGGATGGTCAAAGTTCAGATTTTTGTCTGTGTACCCTGTACAGATTCTGGTGACTCACAATAAATACAGACTTTTAATATCAGTACGACACTGATGCCCAATGAAGTAACTTCTCCGTGTTGAGATGGTGTGTGACGTTAGATTGCGTGCTGAAATATAAGGCCAGGGAGAAATGTTTAAGTGAGAAGGTGCATGTACGGACTGATAAATGCAAACTGCACTATGAAGAGTTATGACTATGAAATAAATTCTTTATCTAGTTCTTTAAACTAATTTGTGACATGAAAGGCCCTTTTAAACACTCTCCTTTTACGACTTTAACCATTTGAAATTAAAAATGCTGATTACATCCTCAAATTCTGGCTTCAAACTGCACATCTCATTATTCCTCCTGGTTTGGGGTTTGGGTTTAATTGGATATTTTGTTGCAGAATTTGAACTACCACTTCTGTGTAGTTACTGCAGAGTTCCCCTTAGGACAGCCAGGGGCTGATGGGTGCTGCTCGCCTGTTGGTGCCAACCGAAATAGGACCGAAATAGGACAGTACGGTGTGGTGTGAGACCAAACCAACTACTGCAATAGGGAAATCTGCTGTCAGAGGGGAAAACTGGGAGGGGAAAACTGGAAGGGATGGACACTGTCATCTGCTGACCTCTCTCTTGCTGCAGCTCAGCGATCCCTGTTGTTTCAAGGTTGGTTTCATAGACAGCTTCTTTGCAAACATTTACTTAAAGAGTAGATATGGTCAAGGGAAAAAAAGATAACTTGGTTTACTTCTCTACAGTAGCATGGAAATAACTATCTCTTGAGGGTAGGAAGGCTCTGCAGAGAGATCTGGGCAGTCTGGATCGATGGGCTGAAGCCAACTGTATGAGGTTCAACAAGGCCAAGTGCCAGGTCCTGCACTTGGGTCACAACAACCCCAGGCAGTGCTACAGGCTTGGGGAGGAGTGGCTGGAAAGCTGCCGGGCGGAAAAGGATCTGGGGGTCCTGGTGGACAGCCGGCTGAACACGAGCCAGCAGTGTGCCCAGGTAGCCAAGAAGGCCAATGGCATCTTGGCCTGTATCAAGAATAGCATGGCCAGCAGGAGTAGGGAAGTGATCGTGCCCCTGTACTCAGTGCTGGTGAGGCCACAGCTTGAGTACTGTGTTCAGTTCTGGGTGCCACAGTATAGGAGGGACATTGAGGTGCTGGAGCGTGTCCAGAGAAGGGCAACAAAGCTGGTGAGGGGTCTGGAGAACATGTCTTATGAGGAGTGGCTGAGGGAATTAGGATTGTTTAGTCTGGAGAAGGCTGAGGGGAGCCCTTATTGCTCTCTACAACTACCTGAAAGGAGGTTGCAGTGAAATGGGAGCTGATCTCTTCTCCCAAGTAACTAGCGATAGGACAAGAGGAAACGGGTTCAAGTTGCGTCAGGGGAGGTTTAGGCTGGACATTAGGAAAAAAATTTTTCACTGCAAGAGTTATCAAACATTGGAACAGGCTGCCCAGGGACGTGGTTGAGTCACCATCCTTAGATGTGTTTAAAAGTCATGTAGATACGGTGCTTAGAGACATGGTTTAGTGGCAGCCCTGGTAGAGTAGGGTCAATGGTTGGACTAGATGCTCTTAAAGGTCTTTTCCAACCTAACTGATTCTATGATTCTAATTATGGGGAGAATGTGTCTAAAGCTACAGGGCATCACAAAATGGAAGGGCCTTGTATATACCACCACAGATGACATCTATAGAAACACTACAAAATGGTAAGAAAAACTGGGAAACTCAAAAAATGATAGCAACCCTTCCCTCTGCACTGATGGCCCTGCCTGAGCTCTTTCTGAGCACCACACCAGATGTGGGATCTGAGGGTTCAGTGCTGTGAGCTGTCACTGTTCAAACTGAAGGAGAAGATGGAGGCTCTTCCAAAGTGCCTGCTTCAGGATGTCACCGTTGGTGAGACTTTGGCTCCTGGGCCATTTAAATACTCCTGAAAAATCCCATCCTCTCCCGTGAGCTCCAAGACAGGAGCAGATCTCTTCATGCGATGCAGCCCCTGGACTCCAAGCGCTGTGCCAGCCAATGTGAACGTCCAACTGCTTACTGCCCGTGGGGTCTGCCACCACCACGCAGATGTTTTCTGGATATCTGTTTGGGCCTATGCTGCCGATTTTTCTCCAGTTGGTTTAAAAGTATGTATTAAAAACTCACTTCAAAATGTTGAGAAAGTTAGCTCGATGATCAAATGATGTTTTGCTGAGGCATCTCAGCATAGCTCCACCACTCACTCCTCCCTGCCGGAGGGCAGCCAAGCACCCTCCTTGCATGGCTTCTAGATCAAAATACTCATGGAAAAGTCAGGACAATGAGAGAGCCTCACCAATTAGTTTCTTTATCTGCTAATCCCTGGCAAAATGGTTAGCAAGATGTCCAAGCCACCAGAACAGAGCCACCGAGTCTCCCATAATTCATTTTCCACGCAATATCGGCAATGTCGGGTCTAGCAGCCTCCAGCACAACTTAAGATAATCCAACTGATTTTCCAGTGGAAAGGAGTAAAAAATACCAACACTGAGCACAGCTCTGCTGCTGGAGATGACTGTCACCCAAGGAGCAGTGTGGGACAGCTGAGGAGCCTTAAACTGCTTCAGCCCCATGAGGAGTGTCTGGCTACACCCTCGTAGGTCCCAGCTGCCCTTTGTTGTGGTCACCAAAATCCCCGTGGCATTAAGAGGGTTTAGCTCACCAGCGGCTGCATTGGAGACATTCTGAAACTAGAATTTTGGGCAGTGCTTTGGAAATAGGGCTCTTTTCATGGAGATGCTCATGGGACTTGAGGGAAGGCAATGAGGATATAATTTTTCACAGCTCCTATGGGCTTCGTGTGAGCAAAGCCCATAAAACAGTTGGGAGAGGGAGACGAGCACAGAAAGCGGTGTGGATGACCTTCTACTCTTGCAAGTGCTTCCGTGCTCCTTAAAATGAAAATACCGGTTTTACGAAGGGAAGGTGGCATGCCGGGTTGCAGCTGCATGCATTTCGGGCATGCAGAGGCACAAAGCCCAGTTTCCCCCTGACTGTCCTGTACCAAAGGGCCAAAATAGCTGAAAACTCTGTTTAAACCCTGAGCTGAGAGGTGCTGGTAGATGCACTTGGCATTGCTGAGCAGCGAACGGACTCTCTAATGTGTGTGCAACTCTCACGGTGGTTCCCAAGCCTTTCCTCCTCATCCTGCTTTTCTGCCTAGACTTGCTCTTCTACTTTCTGGGTGAAGCTCCGAGCAATTAATATCATGATAGATCAACTTAAACTTAAAAGAGGTCTGATTTTTAGAGGGCAGATACTTATGCTGCTCAGCACGATGAAGAAAATAGGCCCCTTTGTGTGTCTCGAGACATTCAAAATACATCATTCAAAACAACTGAGTCACGATTTAAAATGCAGGCTTATAATCTTTCCTCCTCATGACCACACCTTAAGCTATGTCAGAAATTTAATTTCACTCTCATAAACATCCACGGTGGACTGGAGTGTGCCATTTCTGATGCTGGTTCAAAGGTAGCTCTGCACAAACACTAGCTGAAAGTCATTTCTGTGGCATGTAAATTCAGCGGGCAAGGCAAATAATTTTGACAGTCCCTCCTCAGTTGTCCAAAACAGGTTCTCCCTATACCTACAATGGCCTTCCCTCTGTAGAAAAACTTGGAATTGAAGTTGTTTGGCCCCTTGAATTTCAGGGAAATTCCTCCACAAGTGATGTCTGAGGATTTTTGCAGACTGATGAAAAAAGGCGGAGAAATGTCCATTTTCTTTTTTTGCTTTAAGATAAATAGAAGATTTCTCGCCGCCTCAGGTGAGATGGACTCAAGACGCTGAATCCATCATAACTGGAATTAAAATCACATCTCAGTCGGGACTCCCTTTGCGAGCACTTTGCAGGAAGCTCTCGTGCCTCTCAGGGAAGTGTGCCAGCGGCCATCGAATGCTCTTGGGACACGGATCCCCCGAAAATGCCCCACAGCACGATTGTTTTAACCACCCGAACAGCTCTTCAGAATCCCAGCATTGAGGGGGAGAGAGGTGCTGCATCCTCAATCTTGGTTCAAACGCCGGGGTTCCTCTTTTGCCTTCGCTGCCGCCGCCGCTGCTGACCCATCTCCAAGAGGAAGCTGGTGTCTGCGGGTATGTGCAGTCTTGGGCATTCTGTGCCCAAACGGCCCCTCGCAGTACCTATCCAGCACCCTCCCGCTTTGATTTGGTCCTTCATAGGCAGGAGGTATTTATTTTTCATCTCTTTGGCGGTAGCAGCCCTACTTGCGACGGTGAAAGGGCTGCCACGGGCAGAGGTGGGTAACTTCGAAAGCAGTAATGTAGTTCTACCAACTAAAAAGAAGGTAATTTTTTTTTTTCTTTCTTAATGTAAATCAACACCCGTGCGTGTTTATAGGCCATCGCCACCCCGGCACCAGGGCGTTACTTCTGCTGGGAGGGCACCACGGTACTTACAGCCACTTTTACGCCCGCCTGCCCCGCGATGCCCTGCCGTTGAAAGATGGCTTTTGTGCCCCGCTCCCGCGGACCCACACGAGGCATCACCCCGCGCTGTTTGCGGGGATGGGGGGAGTGTGTGTGTGTGCCCGCACCCCTTC
>VFFE01007066.1:244425-350857 GCA_008921705.1 Burhinus oedicnemus | reverse complement strand
GGGGGAAGCTGAGCAGGGCGGGCCGGGGCGGAGGACTCCTTTTCGCCTCATTTCTCCCCAAACCGTCCTCACGGAGCGCCGGTGCGGCAGACAATGGGAGGGGTGGCCGCGCTGGAGTTGAGGCGCAACTTCAGGAGCGTGTATTGTTATTTTGCTCCTCTGTGAGAAATGGGGAAGTTGGTGACCGGAGAGCCGAGAACACTAAAACGCACAGAATTAGTCGGGAAGTCGCGTCAGCAGCGTCCGGCGTGTCACGGAGAGCTGCGGCGGGGAAGGGGTCGCGTCCCGAGCGGCTCGGTGGCGGTCGCCCTCCGCCGGGAGCGGGGGTCTCTGAGGGGCTTCTGAGGGGTCTCTGGGGGGCTGTCGGCCGGGGCAGGTCCACAGAGCAGCCCACCAGGCATGTGCCGCCCTCGGGGACGCTCGGGCGGTACCGGGCCGGGCGGTACCGGGGGGTCCCCGTGGCGGAGGGGACGGTGGAAGAGGAGGGCAGCCGTGCGGGCGGGCTTTCCTTGCGGCGGGTGTTTGGGAGGAGGAAGATGGAGCGTTACGGGCTTTGCAGCAATTCTCCCATCAGTGGTGAAAGCGTAAAAAGTGAAATTAAAATCCGGTAAATCACCCGGATGAGCACTTTGTGTGGCAAGTATTCAGTAAGGTTAAACTGTAACTCTTTCCTTTTAACCGTCTCCAATAATTGCCTCAAAACAGTTGATGGGAGGAGGTGAAGGCAAGAGGCGCTGCCTGCTGCCCTTGCAGTTTGCAGATGCCCGACCAGGCCCTGGGTTAACTGCACATCTTCCCCAAAACTACCCATGCACACAAAAAACTATTAAAAAAACTTCACTGTGACATTAGGGATGATGTTCCACCACTGATTTAAAAAGCTGTGTAGAAACATGAAGCGAAAATACTTGTTCTAGTGCAAGTGTTGGCGGTGGGGTGCTCTACACGTGTGGTTGAGGCTTAACGGGTGTGCACTGGCCTGTGTCCATTAAGACGGGCACAGATGACAAGGTGAGGCTGACTTAGAGGCTGGAGAGAAGCTTCAAGTGTTGGGCACTGAAACTTGGAAGACTTAAGAACATGAGAAAATTAAGATTTTCATGCCAAGTGGTGATAGAGTGGGTTCATGAAAAGGGAAACAGCAAAAGGAATTAAGCTGCCTGCATACGGTGCTGAATTTTGCTTAAAAGTGATGAAGAGAGATTAGGTGTATCTGATCAAGAAAATGATTGTTTCCGGGACAGCTTGGGAGCAGTATCTCATGCATGCACACAGAAAAGTATTTCATTTTGTGGTATAAAGGGACAGAATGAAATTGTAGCTCTGTCACAGGGGTGCTGTACCCTTTTAGCTTAGCTCGCGGTAGCATCCAGAGGTGGATTTTAAAGTAGAGAAAACTGAGGAGGAGGAGACTTCTCACCACATCCAAACCTAAGATAATTGTTTTGTAGAAGTATGTTGAATGATATAGTAGAAAACAGCTTATATATGTTCCCGTTTGCTTTTCTATGAACAAATAAATATTCAACAAAGAAAACTAAAAATCAGGTTTCAGTTGTATAAAGTTGTCCTGTCTCTCTTCTAGACACTCAAAGCACTGGTAGTGTTAATGTTTATATAGAAACTGTACTGCAACCAAAACCAAGTAAGTGTGGAAAGCTGCATACCATTAAGGAGGCTTGCCCAGTTTTTTAATCATTTAATCATACTTATGTCTCTTTTTAACATGACATACAGGGTGCATTTCAGAAAAAAAAGTGTCATTTCTATTTGGTTTTGTAGAAGCAGATCAGATGTTTCGTGCTTCCTTTCTGACGGTAGTTTCCAAGTATTTAAAGAAATGTTTTTCATGGTTTTATTCACATAGCAGTCATAGTCTCCCTTGCACCTAAGGTTGGGTAACATCTCTGAGGCAACTTCAGCAGTTCCGATGGTAAATTCATATGATAAAAATATCAAGCGTGTGTTAAACTTTTTTAATGCAGTTTAAAAGTTGGAAACAGGGAGATAGAGCCATCAGCACATGTCGGGCAAGCACTCTCCAGACCACCACCGAGGACTCAGCAGTTTGCTGACGTGCCGTTGACTACAGTTTGGAAATCACTGCTCTGTGTTGCTTCCCCATACAAGTGCCAGAGGGATGGATTCGGGGTTCTCTGGGACTTTCAGATTTCACTGATAGTTTTTATTATCTTTTTCAGGGAGGATTTCTCTTGTGAAGCAGTGTTAGATGTTTCCCTAGAAATCGTTACCTAATCCTGAGGAATGTCCAGGTGGTCCCTCACTGCTGGATCTGCGCTCCTGCATGGCGGGGATGGCAGCACCTCGCTTGCTGCGCTTGCCTGGGCACTTGTCATTGTTGTGATCTTAGGCCTGCATGTGGTGGAGTTGCTGCATTAGACTGTATGGCTGAATTCATACATATGCCTGTAGGTTTCTTCTGATAGACAAAGATTAGGCATCCACGTTGGTTTTGTAGATTGGTAGCCTTTGGTAACCTCACCAGTCTGGTGTTCCTGATCTATAGGAAGAGTAAAGAATTTATCATCATTAGCTCTCTTCCTCTCTTTCTGAAAGCTTTCTGAGCCCCTCTGTTACGACTCCCTATGTTACCCATCATCAGAGACTCTCGGACACTGTTTATGAAGTCTGTTGAGCTATGGAGCCACCAGTATGTTCACAAAATGCTGGTTGTGACTCCTCATTAGATTAAGTTTCAATAATTTCTGTGCTTTCTGTTTGCCTGAGCAGCTTGAGACAAGCAGCTTCAAGCCCTGTCTGGAGCAGATGGAGATGATCTTGTAGGCAAAAGGAAAATAATGCTAAAGCAGACAGCAGGGTTGTTTGAATCCTCTGTTTGTGAAGACCATACCTTCTTTGATGTAGATGTTTGGTCTAATGAAATCCCACACACCTCAACTGCTTCTAGTCCTTTGCTTTGCTGTAAAAAGCCAACCTCAGTGCTTTCCTGGCTCCTCCATCGCTCTGTCATAGTATGTCTATGTTATGTCCTCACCTCTTGGGTCTCCTACGTGATGAGGCGTTCGTGGTGTTGTTCTGTGTGTTACCCAGCAGCAGGACTGCAGGCAGTAGCAATAGCTGGGGTTGTCGGTGCGCCGCAGCTCTAAAGCCTGTTGGTACGGGAGATGGCTCTTTGGACTTGTTGAAGGCAAGGAGAGGAGGAGGAAGGAGTTGCATCATGTGCTGATGGATGAAGAAGGTGAGAATCGGGTAGTTGCTCTGCTACCTCCTCTGCAGGCCTGGCCAGATGAATGGCTTTGTGCTGCAGGCGGAAGGAGATGCTTTCTGTGCCATGTACTGTGCAGGTTTACTTCAGATGATGTGGGACAAGATGGTTTACCAGCTTGGTGGAGCCGTTTGGCCAAAGCATGTTACACCTGTGCTGTATGGAGAGCACTGCCTTCTCCTCTGCTTCTAGGTCCTGATGTCGGTCATGGTCTATGAGGTCGTGTGTGGTTTAGGAGCTGCCTCTTTCAGGAACACCCTCTGTTCCTAAGCACCTTTGCTGCAGTTGAGAGTAGGTTTGCTGACAGGTTGTGACTGTAAACCACTGAGGGCTGGAAGAAGTCATATTTAACAACAGATATCTAAGTATCTTGTCTATTATGGGAGTGTTCCAGAACCTAATATTCAAGGCAAGGCAAGTCTTTTTGTACAAGTTTGTTCAACTAGAAATCCATACTGGGTTATTTATTACAGCTGTAGGTGAAAGAAGGTAAATTATTTATTTTCTCTGCAGTGGATATTTTGTTATCAGTTCTCATAACATTCACCTGGTGTTGTAGGATGGGATCATACAATCACTTGCTAAATAAAATAACAAGTATTTATTTTTCTACTCCGTGTATATTTAAACTTTGAAACTTACTGCCCCAGGCATAGCTGAAGCAAACCACTTAGTAAAATTACAAGAAGTTTAGTTATCTAAAAGTAGTTCATGCAGTTACTGTAGCAGCAGAAAATTATGATGGGTGTTAATCAGAGTGCCTCGATGCACAGAATGAACTCTGTCCAGGTTAAGAAAAGCACTTCTCTGTTATATTGCAAAACTAAAACCCCTGCCTACAGCGAGATTTTATTCTCCTACAGGAGTGTTCATCACTGTAAAATAGGTCTAGTTTTGCCTGGCAGCGTCTAGTTTCTCTCTTTTACATAGGCCACTGGCTGTGGCCAAATTTGGAAATTTGGGTAAAATTTTAAGATGAGGATAATCCTAAAAATACAGTACTGTTTGCTTTAGTATTATCACAGCCGAGGGATTGACTGAGGTTAATTGTACTGTGCACAGAATGATTTCCTTTCATTCAGATAGGAACAAGGTACATAAGTTTTTCCAATAACTAAATACTTAAGATTATTTCAAGTTTTCCTGAGGAGTTAGTCAACATTACAGCCTCAGTTGTACTGGGGGGTTGACCAGAGCAGCTGTCATGACTAAGCCATGCTAATACCTGTACCGGAATGCTTTCCCTTATAGATACTCTATTCCAGCAAAAAGAGAAAACCAAATTGTTTAGAAATCATCTTATAGAGCCCATAAAGCATGCTAGTTATTCTGGGTAAAGTGTCCACATGGACACTTTATGCCTTAGAAGGAAGACAACCCAAAAAAACCAAAACACCTCCTTTTTTAAAAAATATGAGTTGTTAGTATGGAACATGAAGAAGTTTTGAACTTGAGATAAAAACTGCTAAAATCCCTCTTGTCTTCAGGTTGAAATTGCTGTCATTTTAATCTTCCTTTCAGTGATATAGCTTTATTTATTCTTTAAGTTGAAAGCTGTTCAGAGAACTTAAGCTTTTTTTCATTTCAAATCCATTTTATACCTTTTCTAAGATTCTTTTTAAATGTCCAGGGCTGCACAGAGGTAGAACCATGTGGCACACTTGTCCCGGTACCAATGCTGGGTTTGTTGCCTGGTACTATTTTGTGAAATGATTAGCTACCTCTGAAACAATTCACATTTTAGCTCTGGAAGGATAAAATGTTATGAATAACAAGCACAATTAATATTTAATTAAAGAAGAATTTGAAAAGGAGTATGGATTAACGAGTGTTCTTCAGCAGCCCAGACCCTTGGCTTGGCTGTGTTTGGTAAGCAGTCCTGGAAACACCCAGGTGCCTGTTAAGTTCAGTAGTAGCAGGACTGTACCCTTAGCAGGTGCCAGCTTTAATCAGAAAAGTTAAAGCAATGCCATTTTTGAGGCAACAGAAAATCAGTTCTGGAAGCAGAGTGGGGCTTGGTTACCCAGGGCTTTTTCCTTATTGACGGATAGCTCTATAATGAAGGAAATAGATAAAGTCTTGAAAAAATGATCAAAGCAGCCTAACTACGTGTGGGGAGAAACTGGTGAAGAGAAAAAGTGTTTGAGAATCACTCTAAGGCTTTCTAAACCCCATCATCTTCAATATTACCTTAATAATAATAATTCTTTCTGATCAATACACATTTTATAGTAGTAGTGTAGTATATCTACATGGAAAAAGAAGGGTATTTTTCTAGCCTGGATAGCCATCTCCTGTATGGCAGCCTGTAACGATGCAAGCGTGGGCTTCAGCCGAGGGGCGGTTTGTAGGATTGCATAAGGACTCTCATTAAATACTTGGTGCCTTGGTGCAACTGCCACAAGTTTGAAGTCAGCTTTGGTCTGCCGTCGTGAATTTGGGTTACTCTTTTGGATTGCAGCGTGGGCATGTGCAGAGGCTGTGCTGAGGCGTGCTCTGTGCCTGAGCACTCTGCTGAGCCCACCAGCCTTTTGTCCGGCGCGAACACAACATCCTTTCACTGTCAAAAGCAAATGATCTTTTTTGCTCACAGCTTTATTAGCAAAAGTTTATTACACTTCAAAAATATATTTGAATGCTGGGTCACAGCAAATATCCCACTACTAGTGTTACACTTTTATTACAGTATTATTCTGATGAGCAAAACTCCATTAGCTAAATGGCAGCAACTTTATAGTTGTAATGACTTATTTTCCTGTTTGTCAGAAATTTGTATATCTAAAATACTTTACAGTTCCTCAAGACATTTTATTGAACGTGGTTTGTAACATTAAAAGTATCATATAAAGGTGCACTGTAGCAGTGCTAGAGCCTTTTTTGTGATATAGGTGAGCTACCTCCATGAAATCAACTGGATTTTTTCATAGTAACCATTTTATGCATCTTATCTGTGGCTGGGAACACCATAATGTGAGTGTATATTACAAACTCTTATACTCGCTGAGTGATATGAATAGTAATTCCTTTCTAGATTTTTGTTGGAAAACAGTAAGCCTGTGCACAGTCTATTTTAGGGCATTGTGCACAGTCTATTTTATGGCATTATGCACCATCTATTTTAGGATGTTACCTCGCTCTTTGTTATATCTAAATACCTTGCATAGAGAATATATTGGCAATAACAAGGTTTTTAGAAAATTTCACAAAGTCTCTCATGTGAACTCCTTCCTGAGGGGTTTGTCCCCCACTCCACGTAATGGCTGAGTAGCTCAACCCCTTCTGAAGGACACTCTCTGAGGGACAGTGGTGTCCCCGGGACCATGCTGGCTGGGAGAGTGGTGTGGTGACAGTAACATCTGCTTTGCTCTGGTGCTGGGTGCTCTCCAGAGGTGGGATCCCAGCCCAGGGCGCATCCATGGTGCCGAGGGATGGTTTTCTTACCATCTTAAAGAGTGCAAACCCCTTCTTGTTGAGCTCGCCTGGCGCTTTGGTAGAGCTGCTGGAAGAGGCTGAGATGGTGTGAAGAATACCCAGTCAGGAGTCTACAGAGGAGTTCCTCTGTTCGCTTCCTCCCAGGCATGTCCCTGAAAAACAATGGGTGCTGCTTCTCTGGATGAAGCCATGGCTTAGTGAGGTACTTACAGATCTGAGCAGCAGGTGTTTCACTGCAGTGCTTATATGCTTAAAGTTGCACAGCTAACTGGTGTAGGTCTCCAATGGGATATTCAGCAATTTTTAGTATTTTATCCATTAGTTTTAGCAAGTAGTTGAGACAAGCAGAAAGTTAAGCAACAGCATATTTTGACAGGAAAAAACATCAGAATTGTAAAAACAAAAATATTTTTAAATTTCATATTTGCAATTGTTAATCTGATAATCTAGAACTATGTAAGGGCAATTGGAGTTATGGTTGCCTTTATGTTTTTACTGCATTGCTTGTGGATTTCATTGCGTTTTCCTCTATTCGCAAAAAACATGCTACATTTACTCTCAGGGAGAGCATTTTTCCTTAAGGTTTTAATCTGGGAGACTGAAAGGATGTAACAAGTGAAAAAAAAAAAATTCTGCTAGAAGTCATTAGTTGTGATTTTTTGTTAAACCTCCTTTTCTGCTGTTAACATCTCAATGGAAGGTGATGGAAACGTGAAAATTGGCAGGAACACTGTTCCTATGTCATCTGTGCCATTCATTGGTCTGGAAAAGCTGGAAAAGCCAAATTATAATGATTTTAAAAACCCCTGGTTAAGACATGCCCGTTACTGAAAAAAATAATCTTCCTGTGCTCCTTTGGCACAATGACACCATGTCTATACTATGTGTGGACAGCAGAGTCATCTGGTTGACCAGATGATATCTTTGGTTTTTGTGGGATTTGCACATGGAGTACAGTGATGATAGTATGCATTTGTGATTGTGTGTATAAAAATACAGTCATTAAATGTGAGCCATGTGGTTGTGATTTACCCTTTCAGCTTGGACCTGTATTGTTACTGCTACAGTGCAGAACAGTATCTCATTGTACATGCCTTGCGCTGGGCACTGTGCAGCCCTCTGCCCTCTGATGCCAGATACCTCAAAGACTGCAAATGGTTTTCATTATGGTTTTGGATGAGCGCAGAATAACGTGGGAGCACATGAAACAGCCAGTGATCATTATTCAGCAATACAGTCCCCATAGCCAGAATATAAGAAATATTTAATCCCTTCAATAGAACACCTCACAGAAGGCTCCGGATCGGGGCAGGAGGTGGAAGAGAAAGGGCGCAGACTCCTGTTGCTGTTTGGCCTGTGTTTGGACAAGGAGAGTATCTCCTGGATCACTGTGCTATCCATTTGTGATTTTCTTTCGCTCCATTCGAGATCACTAAATAGCCTTAAATACAACTGCAGCAGTTGCTAAGGAATGTAAAATTAGACTGTATCTTGTGTACTTTTAATTTTTTTAGCTAAAATGTGCAGTTTGTTGGCTGGAATTAATTGGGAGCAGGACAACTTGAACATCTAGCTCCTTACAGACTACAAATTTCTATCCAAGAAATATTTCTTGTGGAATTAAAGAATGCTGTTGTGGTGAGGCATCCCGCTGGATACCTGAATGAATAGTAATTGAGCAAAGAATGGTAAGCTTGTAGGGCTGTTAAGTGTTTTTTTCCCCAGTCACTTCAGAAATTAAAGTCTCTGAAGTACCATCAAAAGCAGCAAGACCCACAGGATGACCAAATAGCCTAAGGCTATTCCCACTGTGCATAACCTAGCTAGAAAAGAAGTCTGTAGGCAACCTCTCAACAGTCTCAGCTCGCTCATTCCTGCCCGTTGTGTATGAAACGCCACCTGGAATACTGTGTCCAGCTCTGAAGCCCCCAACATAAGAAGGACGTGGACCTGTTGGAGCAAGTCCAGAGGAGGGCCATGAAGATGATCACAAGGCTGGAGGCTTCTCCTATAGGCTTCTCCTATGAAGGAGGGCTTCTCCTATGAGGACAGGCTGAGAGAGTTGGGCGTGTTCAGCCTGGAGGAGAGAAGAGAAGGCTCTGGGGAGACCTTAGATGGCCTACAGGGGGCCTACAGGAAAGATGGGGAGGGACTCGTTATTGGGGAGTGTACCGATAGGACGAAGGGTAGCGGTTTTAAACTGAAAGAGGGGAGGTTTAGATTAGATCTCAGGAAGAAATTGTTTACTGTGAGGGTGGTGAGACACTGGCCCAGGTTGCCCAGAGAAGCTGTGGCTGCCCCATCCCTGGAGGTGTTCAAGGCCAGGTTGGACAGGGCTTTGAGCAACCTGGTCTCATGGAAGGCATCCTTGCCTATGGCAGGGGGGTTGGAACTGGATGATCTTTAAGGTCCCTTCTGAACCAAACCATTCTATGATTCTATTAGGATACCATTTCCTTACAGCTGAACACAGGACTTTTGTTCTGAAATGGGTGAGTTTACTCTTGTTTAGATGGTTGAGGAAATCTCGAAACAGACTTGTTCTGAGAAGATCCTATGAATGTATAGATTTTAATGCCAAAATGGTGCTTGACAGTATTCTGAACTCTTATGTAGATCATCAACCAACTTTTTTTGCATCAGAACAAACACTTCAGCCAAATGAAAGCACATCTACTCTTCAGGAAAAGTCAACAAATCACTAGAGAGTTGTCCCGATGGTTTATTGTTTCATTATTGGAAAAATCACATATATTTCCAATCTAAGTTTGCTTATTTTAATTTTCCAGGTGTTATTATTTTGTTATTGTTGAAGAGCCCTCTTTCTCAGATTTTTCCATCAGCATTTTGATGTCCTTTTGCTAAGAGAGTCATCTTCTTTAATTGTGAGATGATACAATTGTTCATTTGAGTTCTGCTGAGAAGGTAGTTGAACATTTCTTCAACAGTCCAAGAAATACAATTAGTTTTCTAGTTCTGTACAGAGAACTTTTAATTTTTGACCATATTTCAGTGAATGTTTTTTCACATCTTCCACTCAACAATAATGTTTCCTTTTTGCTTTGTCTGTATTTGCAGTAACTTATCAGGCATAACCAGGAAATACTTGTTATTTGTGTTAAACTTCTAAAGAAGTCAAAGAAGGCTTTACTAGTTATTTTTTTAAGCAACTTGGTTCTGAAATTGGTTTTCGACCTTTTGAATTAGCTCATGAATAATAGCGGAAAACTTTGCTCTGCTCTGAGTTCATAGAAGGAAAAGCCCTCTCCAGTATGGTGAACTTGCAGTGATAAGTCAAAGTATGAGTATTTAAGAAAAGTGAAATCCCTTGACAGCGTGTTGGATTTCGTCACAATCGTGGTGTCGTTGTAGCAGAGCTACAACCCAGGAGCTGTCAGCAATTGTTGGCTGTGGGAACAGTTCATCATGAGTTCTGCAGGAAAGCTTGGTATTTCTCAGGGAGTCTCAGTAGGTATCACGACTCTAAGGCCATACCCAACTGCCTGTGGCTTTCAGGTGTCAAATATTGTGGTAGTTGCGGAAAATGATGTACTGTTACTGCTACGAGGTTCACATTCTCGACTCAGTCTGGTTTGATGTTTAAGAGAGGGTAAAATTTTATGATAAAACTTCAAAATACAGCCAGGCATTAAACAGTGCTATAGGAGAATAATCCTTCCTGAGCCCTGCAAAGGGCACGCTAGAATGGTGAATGTGAAATGTCTCTGAAATACTTACTTATTTTGTAAGAGTCTTGTGTAAGCAATCCTCTAGGTTTCCAAAGAATTAAACAAAATAATGTATTTAACTTCTTTAGAGCTCTCGCTATTCATTCAGCCCAGAGTGTGTGTCCTGATGTACTGTGCCGTCTGCATTTACTTTGTCTTCCAGTTTATGCTTTATAAACAATATCAGAAATAGTAACTTTTTTTCATCCACAGCTGCATCTCACCCTGCGGTATTATTCATAGCCCCCTGCAGTTTTACTCCCCCCATCTTCAAGCAATCCTAGATTACTAATGACATTGCTGTATTCATTGAAACATGCCCATTCCTTCCACAGCACCTATAGCTATCATCTTCAGACTGCCTGCCTCTGCATGTTTTGTAGAATTGCGGAGCATAAAGGTACTCCGGATTTAAAGTTGCTGTGTAAATTCTTATTAGTCAGAACTCTGTGTTAAATGCTTGACATTTATATTTTTAGATGTACTGGTTAAACACAGAGATTAATGCAGAGGACAGAGAGATGGGACTGCAAGGTTTCATCACTGGCTTTGCTCCTCCTTTCCTCCTGCATGTTTGTCAAATCAGTTAACCTCTCTCGGGTAGGGTTTGGTTTAACTCTCTCTCATGCATGCACATTAATTAGTACATCAATATTTTAAATGTAATATGTAACATAATGAAGAAAATGAATAGTTTTATCTCTGGAAGAAGAAGGGGAGTGAAAGTTGTTTGGGAAGAGAGAGTCAGAGGAGGACCAGGAAGGTCTGGTAGATGTGCCGTGGTCTGTGTCGGCTGGCTTTCCTGTCCTGAGGGCTGACTGAGCGCTTGAGCTGCCTCTGAATCTGAATTCGTGTTTACAGGCACCCCTTAGCTCCCCTTCTGCCCAGCACTGACTTACGCTGGGCGACAAGTGTGCATCAATGACCTTTGCAGTATTACTGTTGGGTAAGAGCCCAGCAAACTTGTAATTGCATGGAGTCTTCCTCTCTTATTTGGTATCTTACAGAAAATTATTTCTTTGTGGCAAAATGTGTGCCTTGAACATACTGTGCTCCTTTGCAGCTTGGCAGTGGTACGGCACAGCAGATAAGTGGCAATCCACTGTGAGTTTTCTGAGTGTGTGTCAGAGTATTTAGGTCTTGTTATACGTGCTATTTGAATCAACAAATCTGTGGACAAGTTGCAGTTCCTGGAATGCTGCTATCAGAAATGCAGGCAATGTCATTTGCTCGCTCTTCTGGAGGTTTTTTGGATTTCAGTTGGGGTTTCATTTTTTCTCAGCAAAAGTTACCAGATTTTACTTCTCACGTAACTAGGGGGTTTGGGTCTGATCGGCTGTGTTTTCCTCCTGTGTGTTCACTGCTTACTGTTACTGAGAAGAGATATGTGAGCTGGTTTGCAGGTGATGTGATTTTTTTCTTTTGATTTTCCAGCTGAATGCGGTCCATTGTCCTTATTGGATACTGTGGGTATTACTATCAAGCAGGTGTTTGTGTTTCAGATTCCCTTTTGATGTTTGCAAGCTGTATCATGTGGGGAGTAGATAAGAAAATCTGTATTCACAGGGTCGTTATGGTAGCCATCTTGAGAAGCCATGAGTTCAAATCATAGAATGGTTTAGGTTGGAAGAGACTTTAAAGATCATCCAGTTCCAACCCCCCTGCCATGGGCAAGGACGCCTTCCATGAGACCAGGTTGCTCAAAGCCCCGTCCAACCTGGCCTTGAACGCCTCCAGGGATGGGGCAGCCACAGCTTCTCTGGGCAACCTGGGCCAGTGCCTCACCACCCTCAGAGTGAAACATTTCTTCCTGAGATCTAACCTAAATCTGCCCTCTTCCAGTGTGAAGCCATTACCCCTCATCCTATCACTACATGCCCTTGTAAAAAGTCCCTCTCCAGCTTTCTTGTAGGCCCCCTTCAGATACTGGAAGGCTGCTCTAAGGTCTCCCCGGAGTCTTCTCTTCTCCAGGCTGAACAAACCCAACTCTCTCAGCCTGTCTTCATAGGAGAAGCCCTCTTTCGTGGGAGAAGCCCATAGGAGAAGCCTCCAGCCTTGTGATCATCTTCGTGTCCCTCCTCTGGACTCACTCCAACAGGTCCATGTCCTTCTTATGTTGGGGGCTCCAGAGCTGGACACAGTATTCCAGGTGGGGTCTCACGAGAGCAGAGTAGAGGGGCAGAATCCCCTCCCTTGCCCTGCTGACCACGTTTCTTTTGATGCAGCCCAGGATACAGTTGGCTTTCTGGGCTGCAAACGCACATTGCTGGCTCATGTTGAGCTTCTCCTCCACCAACACCTCCAAGTCCCTCTCCTCAGGGCTGCTCTCAATCCACTCTCCGCCCAGCCTGGATTTGTGCATGGGATTGCCCTGACCCACATGCAGGACCTTGTGTGCAATGCAGCTTTGAGGAAATGGTGTAAAGCTCAGTCCTGCACCGAGTGTGTTCCTGGCAGAGTGCTCCAGTCCCACTTACAAACTGGGGCTGCTCTTAACTCCCATCAGCTGCCCACAGCAGTTGAGGACGGCCCGGGTACTGGGAGATAGTAGCTCTGTGTGCCTTGCTGGGGGGGCCCTGGAGTGGTTCTACAGGGGGACATGGCCGCTGCCTGGCCAGGGCCCACTGCTGGCACTGCTTGGAGCAGGGCAGGCACCCACGATGTGCAGAGGGCAGGAGGGGGACTGGAGCAGAACAAGCAGCCTGGGGAAGGAAATAAAGCTGTCACAAGGTGCGTATAGCTCATCTGCAAGGTAACTACCAGGCTGCTCACCGGCTCTCCAACTGCTTAAGTCCCATATACAATATATATCACTTTTTATAATACTGCTAGATTTTTCCATTTTAAAAATCCTGAAATTTTGGGTGGGAGTGTTGATCTGGCTGAGGAGAGGAAGGCTCTACAGAGGGATCTGGACAGGCTGGATCAATGGGCTGAGGCCAACAGTATGAGGTTCAACAAGGCCAAGTGCCGGGTCCTGCACGTGGGTCACAACAACCCCAGGCAGCGCTACAGGCTTGGGGAGGAGTGGCTGGAAAGCTGCCCTGTGGAAAAGGACCTGGGGGTGTTGGTTGACAGCCAGCTGAATATGATCCAGCAGTGTGCCCCGGTGGGCAAGAAGGCCAACAGCATCCTGGCCTGTATCAGGAATAGCGTGGCCAGCAGGACTAGGGCAGTGATCATGCCCCTGTACTTGGCACTGGTGAGGCCCCACTTCAAATACTGTGTTCAGTTTTGGGCCCCTCATTACAAGAAAGACATTGAGGTGCTTGAGTGTGTCCAGAGAAGGGCAACGAAGCTGGTGAGGGGTCTGGAGCACGAGTCTTCTGGGGAGCAGCTGAGGGAACTGGGGTTGTTCAGCCTGGAGGAGAGGAGGCTGAGGGGAGACCTTATCGCTCTCTACAACTACCTGAAAGGAGGTTGTAGCCAGGTGGGGGTCAGTCTCTTCTCCCAAGTAACAAGCAATAGGACAAGAGGAAATGGCCTCAAGTTGTGCCAGGGGAGGCTTAGATTGGCTATTAGGAAGAATTTCTTCACTGAAAGGGCTGTCAAGCATTGGAACAGGCTGCCCAGGGAAGTGGTGGAGTCGCCATCCCTGGAGGTATTTAAAAGCCGGGCAGACGTGGTGCTGAGAGACATGGTTTAGTGGTGGTTTTGGCACTGTTGGGTTGATGGTTGGACTCGATGATCTTAAAGGTCCCTTGCAACCTAGACGATTCTATGATTTTGTGAAATTAAGTCATTGCTAAAATTAAATTTAGTACTATTTGAAAAATACTCAAAGGGCTGGAATAAGCAGTAGTTGGAGTTGTTCCCTTGTCCTTCCAAAATAAAGAACAGTAGGAAATGATCACTTCAACATAGCATTTGTAATCAGAGATGTTTTTACTCATTATGTTAAAGAAATGACAAGCCAAGACTTGAAGTTTTTAATTTATCAAGCCTATGCTTTTTCTTGGGAGGCTTTCCTCAGGGAGGGGCTGACAATTTTTTTTTGTTTGGTTGGGTTTTTTGTTTGCTTGGGGCTTTTTTTATAGGAGGCGGAACAAGCAGAGTCGTCATTTTATGCTTTGCTAAAAAGTTTTTCACAGATACTAAGTACTTGCTGCAAATGCTATCCAGAATAATTTTTTCTGCATTTTCATGGTGAGAGAGTTGGCAAATGGTCTTACGAAGAAAGCAGGCTTTAAGGAGGTGTTTCTGAACAGTGCTGAAACTGAGTTTAGCAGCAAGCGGGAGCATTTTATGTTTTCAGAGCGCATCTGAGTGCTGACGGTCAGAGTCTAAACCTGCTGGTGGCTGCTGCTTTTTCCTTGGTCTTTCTGAATTTTGTGTTTCTTTGCGTTCCTGAAGCTCGGAAATTCTGCTCGAAGCAGAAGTGTTTGCTTAAGATGCAGGGCAGGGCTGGCAGGGCTTTGCCTGGGGCAAAATGCCTGCAAGAGCGCCAGGCTCTGTCCCAGGTCTTGCTCTTGTCACAGGTCTTCAAGGGGACAGAAATTTCACGGAAAATGTCACAGTCACGTAAGGAACAACGGAGTATCTTAGGGGAAAGCCCGTTTGTGTGGACTGGAAGCATTCACTCTTTAGGTAAGGTTTTCCCTTCAAGGAGACCAAGGCTGAACTCTAATCTTGCGTTGGTAAGCCACAAGCAGGGAAACAATATTAACACTTTATGTCATGTTTGTAAAAAGGCATAAAAACTGTCTGGAGAAAACCAGAAAATTTATTACTTCCCATATAATAACTTAAGTACCTTTGGAAATAAGTGCCATTGGTAACGGTTTGCATCTTCCTACTCTTTTTACCCGAGTTCCCATCAATGTACTGTCTTGATATGTGCAACATAGTTTTAAATTATAATTTTAAAATTATAGTTTTAGAGCATAATGTTAAACATAAATATAATGCTAATTGTGCTTAGGGATATGTATCAGAATGAAAACCATACTTCATCTAAGGCTTTGCAGAAGAACAGCCCAATCTCAGTACCATGTGCTAGGCACTGTAGTCTAAAAGACCCAGAGGCTCCAGGTGTATGAACAATCAAAGCAATTCACTGTGTTTATGGAGACATTTAATCCACGTCTCAAAATGTAACGTGATTACATTTTTTTACAGTTCTTTGGTAAATGGAAATCTGCTTCATAAACTGTGTGCAGTGTTTGTCTATTTGCAGACGTCTGAATCAGCTGAAGCAAACAGCAATTTACAACAGCAGAACATTACACCCATAACAATGTGCGATCTCCAGAGCACGTTTAGTTACTAATGACACTGAATGTTGCTGTGTACTTGAAGTTTCTTACTGCTCCTCTGCACTTCAAAATAATGTGTTATTAAGGAATATTTAGGGCTTCCCATGTCAGTTTGGACCAAATCAGTTGCAAAAATGTGAACTTAGTGGTTCCTAACACATTTGGAGTCGTTTAAAAATAGACTAAAAATTACAGGAGACTGTGACATCTGTTTCCTGTTGGAAACAAATTAATGTCTCCATTATTATTCACCAGGAATGGAATCATACGAACCTTAAGGAAATCAGTTTTAGCAGGTTAGTTTAAATGTTTGAATATATTTGATTTCACATCACTTTTTAAACTTTTAAATGTTTTGTGCTTTTAAGTGACACAAACCCACGTAAAAGATTTGATAAGGAGAGAGAAGAAAAGCATCGTCTTAAATGCATCTAGTTTGACTGCCAGAATAAGACCATTATGGCCCAGGAATGCAACCTAATAGCCACTTTTGAAGCTTCTCTTTTGCTTTCCACTCAGACAGCAGAGAGTACTACAAGATTGTATCTGTTCTGGCTGGCCAAGACAGGCTTTTGCAGCAATGTCAAAAAGGTAGTGAAGAGATTAAAAAAAAAAAAAAAGACATAGGAGTGAATTGGCACATTGGGAATGAGGAGCAGGAAGTTTCTGTTTTAAGAGTTGCTTAGAGCTTCATTGAGATACTATTTTGTTTGCCCATTTTGGCTGAATTAAAGTTGGTGTTTTGGGTTTTTTGGTTTCTTTTTACTAGGGAAATGTTAAAGGTGTAACTAGGGAAGTGCCGGTAGAGCCAGTGCTGGGAGTGGTGGTCTTGGCTACTAGACAGGTCTGCTGCTGCTGCCTGGGGCCATGTCTGCCATCCCGGGCAGGATGCCATGTGTTTCCCAGAAAAGGAGCTGGGAACATGGTTCCATTTAAAATGCCTGCTTAAATCAAATTCTGGTACTTACTGAGTTTACGCGTTCTTTCTTCCATGTATTCAGAAGAGGTTTGGGTCTGTCAGGTGTCTTGCCCAGAACGCTGAAAACCTCTGTTTCCTGCTGTTTCTTTGGTTTAGCTTACATTTCAGTTTAGGCAAACTTAACCTCACAGAGTATTTGTGTGTTACTCTGGAAGTTTGCCTGAACTTCAGCTTTACATGATGTGCATGACACAAGTGTGCCTTGCTTCCATATGAGCAGCTACGAGACCAGCAATTCCTTCTGGCTTTTGGTTAGACCATCACACACTAAACAGTTTTGTAAATCCCACCACATGTCTTCGTAGGTTAAGGTGACTGTGAGCCTCTCTTCCCTCCTTGGGAAATCAAAATCCCAATGGCTGCAGTCATGGCTGCAGTCAAACCGTGTTTCTCACATGAGTAAGCTCCAGTTCACCTCTGCGCCATCAGAGTAATGCTGTGTGTGCGCTGAGTCAGGCTCTAAGACTTCCTCCCAAAATAGAGCTTAAAAGAACAGTTTTGTGAAATGCAATGTTAACTTACAGTGAATTCATTTTCTAGGAATCGATTATCAAATCCCTGAGACCTTGCACTGCCACCATGCCTAATGGGCTACTGGTTTCTGCAAGGCATGATGTCAACGAACAACTTGCTGCAGCACGTGTTGGTGTGATGTGTAGGTATGTGCTCTAAAATTGCTGATGAACAACGATAAACCCCAAACAGTGCAGTACACAGAAGGAATCCGCTCAGCAGCAGTGCCCTGAGACCTGTTTCAGTAAACAGGCTCTGCTGAAGTCAAGAGGGAGGAGAGGGGCCCCAGGATCAAGCCCCGCTGCCTGATCCATTATCATCAACCCGTTATGTCATAGAACTTGTAAAAGTGAAATCAGTCAGTGAAGTGTGTACATTCAGGGTTGAATTACCAGGTATAGTAAATCATTGTCAGTCCATGGACATAAAGGACGCTACTTCATTTTATACCAGCTCAGTGATTAGTCTGAATGCCTGATCCTAGGAAGCCTATGTGGTTTATGCCTCCGGATAGTACAAATATTACTACCAAGTTTTTCTTTCTAAATGTGCAATTTTGGCTTTTTCCCTCTATACATATGGTGTGTATCATACTGAGGTATGTGTGCTATGTGCTGTATCAAAGGTGGAGATGCGCCATCTCCATGGTGGCCATCTTTAGCAGTGAGGCAATGCAGAGCATCACATGGGCAGAAGGATCCTATATTGTCACACTGGGTCATTATTGTGGAGGTCAGCCAGCCAGAGTCACGGAGAACTGCATGGGAAAGACATTCAGAGCACAGCACGCATGTACATATATGCATATAAAGCCAATTTATCATCTTGAAATAGGAATGAAACATGATAAAGTTGTAATCAGATAATTTGAAATATGGTGTTATCTTTTGAAAAATGCATTTGAAGTGCTGAAAGCTAATGAAGTAAAGGTACAAGAGCAACTCAACAACAGAAATAGTCAAGAGTGGTTGGGGGTTTCTGTTAATAATTTCTCATTCTTAAATTGTATTGTTGATGGTTTTAATAGCGTAAGTTCTTCATAAATATGACAGTGAAAATCATTCCCTTTCCTTCTTCCCTCCTTGGTAAGCCATCGGTTCATTGCTGGAGCTTCCCCTGTGAGCAGTACAGTTGGCTGAGATTGTTTGCCATGCAAAACAGAGCTTGAAAGGGTAATGTTGCTGTCCTATCAGGACTGCTGTGTGTATGTCTAAAAAATACATAAAAGTGGTACTGTGAATGAAAATAAGAAACCAACCAAATGTTGATGTGTATTTTTAGTGAGATCTTAGCATAACAATGCCTATGCAAATTGCAATTGTAAGTTACCTCAGATTTAAAAAGAAGTTTATAAATGGATGTCGCGATTAAAGCAAATCAAACACATGCAGTACTCAAAATCGTATTTATGCATATTTTGGTATAAGTGGTTATTGTTGTACAAAGTTAATGATGTTGCCCAGGGCTTTGTTGCTGTTCAGTTTATTCATAATGTGTTTATTTGCATTTATCTGTAGTTTAGTTGTATACATATATCGCACATCTCCTTCCGCTCTTCCAGTATGTATGACTTTGTGTGTGATGTGCAGGATGACCAGATCCTTGATGCGGTGGATACGTGGTTAGAAGGAGTATGTCAAACTCTGCCTTCCTAAAATAGGAGTTTTCTCTGCACAGAACAGTGCACGGCGGCTGCTGGAGAAATGGGCATTTGTTTGCTCATTTAAAGAGCCGCTGGCTTGGTGATGGGGTTGGCACAGTAAAGTGGTCCCTTTTCCAGGGTCGTATTTGTGCACAGATGCTTGTGAAAATAATGCTGTGGTCTCGGCAAGGAAGAATTATTTTCTGAGCCTTTTGAGTGGTTTCTTCAGAGGGCAGAGCAGCTATGACAGTCATCAGTTGTTCTGTTTTGAAGTATTTATGTAGCCTCTAACTGAAGTACTAAAACTTAGACTTGATGGACCTCCCATGTAGATGTTTAATCCAGAAGATCATATACCAGTGTAACTTCAGCATTAAATTTACTCATACATTGCTCTGTATAAATGAGCCCTCAGACTGGTGTCCAGGAAGGCAAAGACATCATTTAATTTCAGTAAGCTTAAAAACATCTGATTCAAATGTATGCCTTCTCTTTCAGAGCTTGATTATTTGCACACCCATCTTTACCAATGTAAGTGCAGATGTGTCTGTCCAGGTTGAAATCCAAACCCATTTTGTTCTCTGTGCATAAGAAGTTTATCTGAACTTTTTGTTAGCAGTGGGACAGAGCCCTGTTTCTTCTCTGCTTCTTGATTCAAATGGCATGGAGGTTTTCTCTTAAACTAGCCACAGAAACTGAAACTTACTCCCCAAAAGAAAATGAGAGTGAGAAAGATCAGCCCAAGGCACAGATTTATGCTACTGAAAACGTGGGTGTTGTAAATCATGGAGAAGCACGGCAGTTGTTCTTAAAGCAAGGTTTGTTGGCCATTTTTTAGCTGTGCCCAGGGAGCAAGTACGTACACAGGCTTGTGGCCACCTGGGTAGGTCTTTCTCTTTCCTTCCTCCTCCTCGTGCACACTCAACAGCTTGCATTCCAGAAGGAGTCAGATGAATTTAAAATTTGGTATTTTTGGTAAGGGTGCTTTCTGTAGGCAGTCAGTTTCTGTCATGGCACCCCACGTGGATGGGCGGCTGGGGTTGCAGAGGGCACATCTCCTTGACAGCCAGGGGCAGGGGGCTGGAAGGGTTTGTGGGCATACAGTGGGGACTGGGGATAGGAAATTTAACAAGTGGGAAGGAAGAAGATACAGACCTAGTTTTTAATGGATGCAGTTTGCTGCAGCTGATTTCAGTGCTGCCAGGCCACTTAACATTAGCTGATGGTGTGATCTATGTGTCTTTCAAAGGGAATGAGTGTTTAGAGAAGAGAGAGAGTGCAAGTTTTTCCTGGCAAGCGGTTGGATTTGTTTGTCTAAACTTTCTGTTAAGTTCTCTTGGTCTTCAGGCTGCAGAATTACTTGCTCTCACGCAGCTGTATCGGAGGGCTGACAGTGCAGATGTGTCTCAGGGAGAGGACTGAGCAGCTTGAGCATGGGTCTCTTGCTTACTGCTGGAAAGACAGGAAAATGTAAAATAGCTTTTGCACATGGTAATGATCTTGTTAATAATTCTAACATACTTGGTTTGCATAAGGTACATTGTTTTTATAAATAAATAGCACTGCATTATGGTTCAGTGTTTTGGCTGGTGAGTGTCTTAATGTATATTTTTCTAATTTTTTTTCCAGCTATCTGGAGTTTGCCTTTAAATTCACATTGGTCTCTTAATCACTAGGCAGAACTGATCAACTGGAAATTTTCCTGCTGTTTACCAAAGCTAGCAAGTTACTTTGAGACGCATCACAGAGTACTAATGGAAACCTTCCAGCCACCCTGGTTACCCACATCCCACTAGGATCCTGTCCTGGCAGTGTGTCAGCCGAAAGCAGGAGTAAATGCTCACCCCATGAGCTGTGGAACAGGCATCTCTAACGCCACCGTGTGCGATATCCCCGTTGTTCTCATCCAGCTAAGCCCTGTCATGCTCAGATTTAGAGCTGGTATGGTCTCAGTGCATGGGGACAGTGTTGCACTGAGTGTCACGGCTTTTGGAGGACAAGCTACAAAATGAAAAATGATTGAGGGATCTACTGGGTTGCAGATGTGAGTTTATAATACGCCGGTGTTACAGATATTTTAGTAAGCTGTGGATATTGCATGGCTGGTTTTGCTATGGGAACAGGGCACGGTTGCAGTAGTGTTTGCAGTAACATTCATGTTGCAAGGAGAAACGAAATGACAGGGTCATAGCAAAACTGCAGTCGATTTGTAAGGCTTTTACGTAATGGTTTCTTCCCTGATATTTATGTGCTTATTTTTAAAAGTTAATTCCTAGAATCACAGAGGGCAAGAAATAAGGAATATGTTTTACAGGGTGGTACTTAAATTGTTTTATGTCGCACTGCTGCATTACAGGGGAAGTGAATTAGTTCAGCTGGGTTGGCTGAACCCGGCTCCCACTCCTTGGTTCTTGCTACTAGCCCAGCTTTGGGTGTCCCTTCTGCCTCGTGTCCTTGAGGGCAACCTTGGGGCTCTCCCAGGAAGGTGGCCTGCCTACTTGGCTACTCGTGAGGTGGTATCCCTGGTAGAGATGCTTTTCATCTTTGAATCCTGGGGATGGCAAAGAAAGCCTGAGGGTGAAATCAAGCATTGTTCCCAGTAGTTGCTGCTGCTGTGGTGGGCTGGTGTCTTCCAGGTCTCGCTCGGACCAGTCTTCCACTGGAGTTGGCCGTGGTAGCCTGTGGGGTCTTGCATATGTTGGGGCTAGGTAGCTGGAAGTGTCCATCCTCCTCATCCATTGTGGATGCATGACGTGTTATATTAAACCCTGAGACAGTGATTGTCTGTGGGGTTTCAAGAAACTGAACAGTGTGGTATTGCTGATTTTTGGGTTTCTGACTTTCAACTTTGGAAAATAATACTTGTTGCTGGCATGTACCAGTTCTAGGTAGGCCACTTAGCGGTATGATGCTGGCAGAGATTTTGGTTGTGCAGTAACCTTGGATTGCTATGATCTAGAAACTTTACTTGTTTCTGTTTGATTGATTTCCTTTTTTCCAAGCTATATAATATTTCGTTTATACAACAATACTGGTTTGTTTTTGCTGAAGAACAAAGAGCACTTGCTAAAAAATGCACTTTTCTGAAGCAGTTTAGACCTGTACTCACACATAAGGTGTCATATTAATGAAAACAGATGAAGGCTAAATCACAGTGCTTCTTTGTGGGGAACAGTTCATGCTGGTTTTGTTACGTGGCTGTAATACAAGACTCTTTTGACAGTAACTTTCATATGGGCTGCATCGTGGAGCTTTTTATGGAGCAATGGGAAATAGTAGAGGTGACTTGTTAAGTGAGGAAGAAGTGAGACACTAATATCATGGAATCATACAGTAAAGCCAGGATGCATTTTTTTCCCCAAGACAATTCCCTTTCCTACCCCCTTCTGCACTGGGCAGAATTTAGGCTATGGTTTCCAGCGTATACATGAAAATAAGTACATTGCTAGCATTTTTTGTTTACTGTTGCACTTCACTCTCAGCATCTGTTGGAGAACGCACTTCATCACTTGATTATTTGCAGCTGATAAATGATGATTTGTGTTGATCAATGCAGTGCGTAATTTTGTATAGAAGTTTTGAAGTGTGTGTGGAGATAGGCAGGGGATTTGTAGCTATCTGGAGAGCTGCCTGCATAGTGTGGTAGTGAGCTGGGAGCCTGAGGGTGAAGGACAATTTTATGCGTGAGTCCACTTTTTGATTTATTGCCACTAAAACAACAGAGTTTAAATCCAGACTGAGCCCCAGGACTAGTAGCCAGCTTGCAAGTGCTCTTTACTCATGTAAAGCTCTCAGTGACTTCAGTGGGAAATGTTCAGTATTTACCCCGTTTGTTTTTTAGATATCAGCCATCAAGAAACTTAGTGGGAGGAGTTATTCTGCTGACAGGAGGCTTTTATTAGGTGTGTCCTGTGAGGATGACAGGGTTGAAGGCATCGTGCCTGTAAAGTGAACGTCAGGCTAGTCTGTGCGGTGAGCTGGTGACACCCACCAAGGCTGCCTGCTTCGTTAAAGAGCGTGAAGCTGCTGGTTTCCTCAGGACAAAGCAGAAGGGGTTAGCTGTCATTTGAAATAGCTGCCATTGCATGAAATCACCTGTCCTTGGAAGAGGCCCAGTCTCTTCTCCTCTGTACATAACAGAAACACTCTTCTGATTCCAGGGCACAATGCTCTACTTCAAGCATATTTACTTTCTCCAACGTATTTTCTTGAGCGACTTCCCATGCTCCTTTCTGCTCTATCATTACTAGGAGCTGAGTTCTTTCTGCTCAAATTCAGTATGCATAGCAGGGTGCAGTTTAAAGTCTTGCATCGGAAAGGTCCATGGTTTCTGCTGATTGTAGGCCACAACTGAGGAATCTCTACTGAAATGTGAGAAGAGCTTTATGAGACCCTACAAATATGTGTACTGTTTACTTTTTACAGTCTTGCGTCTAGTCTTCAACTGAGGTTGAGGTCTGTTGTGCTAAGTGTTGTTTGAGACTGGAAGAAGGTCTGTCCTCAACTATCATCTGTAAGATGGAACCAAACCTGAAGATGTTAATGTCATTTTATAAAAATGACTTAGGCACATTAATGAAGATCTCCATAGCAGCTGGCCATTTCGGTGCAGATGAGACCATTTTTCTCTTCAATAGTGTTCTTTTCCTCTTTCTGTGTTTCCTGGAAGAGTATGTGCATCACCACTGCCCACAAGAACCACTTGGTCAATGTTTTGGTTTTATATATGTAGAGATGGTAAAACCTAGATTCAAACAGTGTGTGCCATCATGTCTGTAAACAAGTAGGCTGGGCCTATTTAGAAAAAAATGATTGAGGAGGCACAACTTGGTGCTTGCAGAAATAAACAGAAACACTGGCACTTTCAGAGATTCCAGACCGGGAGAACATTTCCATCCCATGGGGTGCTCGTGGGCAAGCATTAAGCTCTTTTACCTGAACAAACTGAAATACGCTGCAGAGACACACATGGGAATCGAGTTTCTTACTGCTTTAATCCTAGATCTCGCAGTACTTGGTGGCTTCTTCAAGATCTTGATCAGGACTGGAAAGGACAAATTTGAGTGGAGAAGACCCATCCTTGTGTTATGGTTTTGGAAGCTAATTTAGTGATTGTGAATGCAAGTTTGATTAATAAAAGTTGTGTTTCACTACCATTTCTGTCTTTAACACACAGGGAAGCTCACTGAGAGAACCAATACATTTGCAGAGATTTCAGCCTTTTTTCACTATTAGAGGTACAAGTATACATGGGGTTTTCATGCTATATTCCTCTGTATTGCTTAACGTAAATGTTAAAAGATGTGAAAAGTTGCATCGGTGAACATTTATGAAGAGCGATCATGTTAGGTGTTCATGCTGTTGCCGATCTGTGGGCCTGTTATCTGAAACTTTAGCTAATACCAACCTATTTATTGCAGTGAAAAATTCCTACTGATCTAATGGAGTTTGGATCAGACCACTTTTGCTTATTTAAAAGGTAGTTCAGATTTTCCTTACTGGTTCCTGTCATGTTGCTGTTATTGAGGTTATTGCATCTGTCTCTTGACTGCTGGGTCAGGAGACCGACGTGGGTCCTGGCATGAAGGTCACAGAGCTGAATGCCACCGGGATGGAGAGATGAGTTTTGGGGACCTGGGTGTTGCTGGAGTGTGTGTGGAAAGGGAATTAGGAGGTATGCAGCCCACTCATATTGATTTGCTATTGAATTCTTCTGCAGAGTGCCAAAAATGGTCTGTTCAGGTATATATTTTGAATATTATACCTCCTTCATATTTCGTAACAGAGGAACTTAGATGCTGTCACGCTGAGTCAGATGGTCTTGGCTGGTGTCTGTTTTGCGGTCATTAGCTAACACCTGGCACATCAGTTGAAGATGAAATGGAAACCATATGTAAAGAACAGAAGGTAACTGGTGAAAGGAGTGGGGAGAGAAAGCAAGCAACAGAGAAAAAACATGTGTGCATACTGATTCTTTTTTCACACCTGCAGGCTATCAGCTCACACCTTAAAGTGGGGAGCTTTGTGTCACTCATCAACATGTTTTGTTGCAGAGCTTGGGTACAGTGCGGTGTTTTCGAATGCTTGCATCATGGTGTGGTCTGCCGGCCGGCACGTTGGGCTTTGTAAACTTCTCCAGCTACCAGGTTGTGATGAGCACTTCTAGGTTCCCTGCAATTTCCTCATGTCCACGTAGACTGGAAAAAAAATGCAAGTTTTATTACTGTGTGTGACCGGATTCTTTTGTGGATCGGTGCTACTTCTTTCAGTTGAGTTGCACAAGGAATAAATTGAAAAGTAAGAGGATGATTTTGAGAGAAGGGTTATTTGCATGTTATTTGTTTAATGTACTTCTTGAGCTTTTGGTTTTATATCGCTCTAGCTTTGCAATTTTTTCCTTAAGTTTTGTTTTGTTCCTGCTTTTTACCACCACCTCTTTCTCTGTTTCCTTCCCTCTTGGCTCATTTCCCATCTGCTGTTGGGAAATCCAGTAAGGAGAAGGGGCAGAGCAAGAATCCGAACAGCTGTAATCACACAGGGCTGAGCAGCTTCCCCACCAAAGAGGCTGCGTTTTGCAGAGCCCGGTTTTCAGCAGTGAACCCTTGGCATGGTAACAGGCTATCTCCGCAGATGTCCTGTGCCCAACACAAGTACTGCTTGTGGCAGAGGGTGGAGGGTTCGATCCAGGCTGGCGCTGCCTGAGGACAAGGCAAGAGGGCAACAGTCAAGCAATGAAACTTGAGGACAAACTTCAAAACTAGAGCACGGATTTGGGAAAGAAACCGTGAAGTAGTAAGGTCTAAATTCTAATCCCAGCTGGATTTGGATGAGTCCCTTGATTTCCATTTGCATGATCCCACATGGCAGCCTGGTGTGGCTGAGAACAGAGTCAGGCTCTGGTTATCCATTTGTTACAGGAAGATGATGAATTTTGGATATAGATGGGAATATGTTGCTGTGCAAAAAATTGCATAAGCCGGTCTCTCCTTCTGGTAAAGGTGACCTCTTCAAGGTGTTGCCTTTAATGTCACCCAGATGACAGACATTGCAGTCAGCTGGAACTGTGTGACTAAACATCGGGATCAATCGCTAAGCCTTTCATTATTTTAAATCATATGACAGTGAGATGAAATAGAATTTTGGTTTGGTATAAAATAACAAGCCTCATCTGGCACTTATCACTCCCAGCCCCTATTTAGAAACCTTCTCAGCCTAAATTTATTTGTGATTGCTCTATTCTTATGAGAGTGTTGTCTTTCAGCAGTAGGAATTGGGAGAGCTGGACAGGCTTCTGAAGTCTGCCATGGATTTTCTGCATTTTCTTCTCAGTGAGCCCCACTGAATGACTTTTGGTATTCCAAGACTAAAAGTGGTCTGCAGCCGTGGACGGTCTGGCCAAAAATGGCAAATGCGGACGGCTTGGTGCTTGGTGCTGAGGTGTCTCCACGGGACAACACAAAGGATGCTCTAGCAATGAATTGGCCCTTGGCTTGAAGCTGTAACATCGCTGGTGCACTTACATCTGCCTTAGCTGATACCTCCTCAAGGGTGGTGTGTCTCACTAATGTGTCCTCAATGAGCCTCTGTTCCTAGAGAAGTAAAATAAACTACAAGTGCTATAATGGGCAACTTCTCATCAAAGTTGTGACATTACGTTTTGCTTCCCAAAATCACACTGTATTAGTTGTATGCAGCCCACTATTTCATGTTTCTTTGTTTTCCTTTCTTTCTTTACTGCTATCAGTGGCAAAAAATTCCGCAGTAAGCTCAATATTAATATAATAGCTAATGAAATATGTCATAACCCAGAGTGTATGAAAAAATGTCAACTGGAAAGAGCCAGTCTGGTGTGTATTTCCTTGGTCCGCACATTGCTATAGTGGGAAGAAGTTGGAACATATCATTCATTTTATACTAAACAGTAAGCCTCCTTCAAATTATATCTTAATAAAAAAGAGAACATCTTGGATAGTCTTTGGTTTAGACACACTACATTTTAAATGTATCCTAATTATAAAGCTCATCGCTTAACATTAATTTAATGAACATCCTCATTTATACGGACAAGGTTGGCAAATACGAATTAATGCCATTAAAACCCACAAGTGTCCCAAAGGAAAAAAACAAAAAGATCTATGAAGAAAACATAACCTTATTATTTATAACAAGGCAAAGCACAAAATCACCAGCCGTACATTTTTGTAATTGGCTCAGGGGCCCTTAGCAGATGCTGTTTGGAAAGGACCGGTGCCGTGCTGCAAGCGGCCACTGCCTGCCCGGCGGGTGGCTGGCAGGGACCTGTCCACAGGCACCACTCTTCCTGAAGCACAGCTTGCTTTGAGAAACTTTCAGTCTTAAGGTTCCAGTCTTGCAGGTGGACCCTTGCTTTATTTCGGTCTCAGTTGTCTGGATCAAGGCCAGACCTCTCATTGGCTCCAGAAATGACCACAATGGTTCATCAAGGCCCAAAAATGAGGTCTGAAGGAAGACATCATTGTTTTCTTGGTGGATCTGGAAAAGTGTTGATGATGCACAAAGCTGCTTGGTTTTAAGAAACACTAGCTGTCAGATTTTCTTCACAGGCATCAGTTTCAACACACACAGAAGGTGGATGGTCCACTCACTCCTTAACAAGCTTTGTCATCCTGAACTGCATTTCAGTGAAGTTATAGTAATTCAGGTGATGGGAATTACAGTTACTTGCAATCCAAAGAGACCTGTGGGTACAGTATGTTAACAAAGGGGTAGTGTAGACCTATATGGACCCCTGCGACCCTCACAAATCATCCTCTTAGAGGAGGCTTAGGGTGTGGTAGTCATCACAGCCAACTCATCATATGGGCTTCAGTGGGCTGTGGTTGACAGCACAGTGGCCAAGCTTTCCATCTAGTCCAGCTTGGGTGAATTACTGTACTGCAGACTCATTTTCCTCCTTAAATATGATGGTGATCTGTAGTGTTTAGCCCCTTCTTACTGAGCACAGTGAGGAGAACTTTCACCATCCTTATCCAGATCCCGCCGTACAGTTATTTAAGGAGTGGGAGAGCACAGCTGAGCTTTAAACAAAGATGTAAGCATTCCCACTTGGAGAGCTATGCCTCTTACAAGTGCTGCTCGGTAGAAAAATGTCATAATTGAAGGCCCAGATTGTGGAAAATTTTCTTACAGAACTGTGTTTCAACTTCTGTGTGAACTCACTACATGCTGAAGGACTGCTTGACTCGAGGACTGAGTTTGTCAGTAACTGATGTATCTGATGCTTTATTTTTAGATCTCCTCGGTCTGCCACTTCTGCTGTGTCAATCTCTACCCCCAGACTGCAGGTAGCATTAATCTTTCTTACACTATGAGCACTGTGCGTTGCTAATATTTATGATCTTACTGACTAAAAATGAGAGGCTAATATGTTGATCTTGTATCTTCTGCCTCCAAGTCTTGTCAGTGGTGCAGCTCCATGTGTGCTGGGGTGAATGGGAGTAGTCCTGTCCCTAGATGGGTCACAGTGAAGAGTTTAATGTCTGTCATCTACATGTACAATCGTAGACTCTTAGGTTCCTCTCAAATATGGTAGCTTCTGAGCATTGCCCAGATAAAATCAGTAGTAATTATCTGGTGGACTTCATGGAGCCTGTTTAGGGTCAGGACTGTGGTTACATGAAGATGTTCTTTGTATCTGTCTCTGTAGGTTTATAGGTGTATGGACATATCTCTGTCTCCAGTGGTGCACAGTAAAAGTGGGTTTTTTTGTGTTTTTGGTTTTGTTTTGTTTTGTTTTTTAAATTCTGGTAAGTTAGGTGATAAATTCAACAAGTTCCACTATTGATGTCAGAGGATCCAAGTTTATAGAGTTTTATTCTGGAAACTAGAGTGCCTTGTAGTGAATTAAAAAAAAAACAACAAAACAAAACAAGCCCCTCCCCCCCCCAACTTAATCAGAAGCTAAATGGAAGGGAAAAGTTGGTTTGAATATTCATATGACAAAAGGACCTGTAAGATTGAACTTCCTCTGAAACCCAGGGAAAAGGTATTTGACACAAAACAAAACATCCAGTCATGAGAAAACCTGGGGTAGATCTATGTATATTTGAAAAACAGCCTTAGGATTACTGGCATGCTTTTAACTTGTTTCAGTACAAGTGTTTTTCCCTTTTTTATTTCATTATTCATGTTTAGGTTTCTTTCTATTAATAAGACACAAGCAGATCCAAATTCCGCTCCCACATGCACGGAAGAGGATGGAGTCTAAGAGCAGAAATTGGCTCAGACTATTAAAATTTTTGTGTGAATTTACATTTTGCAAGGCAAATACCTTTTTTGGTAGTTGGAAATGTATTGTTTCTATGGTACCGTGACACTGGTGTCAGCCTCTAGAAGACAGAGCACAATAGGAAATGCACGTCTCAGATTCTTCATAGGAGTTGCCATTTACGTTACTGGATCAGGAAATGTGCAGTAAAGATGTTTCACCATTTATTTGTGCTAATGTTTTGTCTTCTACATGGACTTCCTATCTCTTTGGTACTGTTTTAATTTTGTAAATTTATACGTTTTACTTAAAGCAAGAGTGAGAGCGAGACTACACCTCTGCTTGTTGCGCAACCTATTGCTGCTTCACAAAAGCAGAATCGTGTCTCTCTCTGCCTCTTAGCTACTCACGGAGCGCAGAACTAAGGCACTGCTCAGGTGTTCAGGGGATGCTCAGGCAGGGGATGACAGCCAAGGGTGTGACTCCATTCCTGGCCACCCATTCCTAATATCAAAGCCAGTTGCATTGAAGAAGTTACCTGAAGCCAAAGTGAGTCAGCACGGGCTGCGCAGTGAAATGATCTATTGGCATGCCCACCATTTCCGTGGTGAATTTCTTGCTTTTTTGAAGGCAATATTTTGAAAACTAAAGCAGTAAAGTGACCTGTAGCATGTTGAAATGGGCACGGAGACACCTGTGACAGGACATTGAGCTTTATATTCAAGCTGGTGGCTTGTTGTTTGTCTGGAAGGGCATCCACAGTGTTTATATTGCTGCCTGTAATTTAGTGAACATCCATCTTTAAAAAACTTCTTTAAAAAATTTCCTGATGAAATACTGGGGTTCTTGGGTACTGTGAGGATGCAAATGCCTTTGGAAATCTAGAAACTTAGCAGTGTCTCCAAGAGTACAAGCTTTTTGGAGCATGGACTCTCAGGAGCAGCTTCAGTCCATCTGCATGCCAGCCAGGCTGAGGTGTCTACACGTAAGCTCTCCAGCAGCAGTTTTAGGTCGGTCAGTTTGAGTACCAAGGTGAGTAGCAATTAGCACCAGCTCCACCACAGCCTAGAGCCCCGTGTAGGTGCACAGGGTCCTAGGTTGGGTTGGTACCCACTTGCAATGGAGTCATATCCTCCATTATTTTCAGGGCTGCAAAAGCTGAGCTTAACTTTTTCAGTGAATACCTAGTGATTCTTTGAGCTCCTTACATTCCAGATAGCTTCAAAAACTGGTGGATTTTGCACAGTTATGTCGAACATGTTCAATATTCAAAGTTAAATGTATCCTGGTTGGTTTGATCAAACTGACAGACAAGAAGTGGATCAGCACTGATTCATTAATAATTACTTTTAATAATTGTATGAGTTAAGTGAGAAGTTATTGGGTTATCAGCATTTTTCAACAGCTGTACTAATTCAGCTTCAGAGGAGGCTGTGGAAGAGTAACCCAGGACACCCTGGTATGCCCCAATGCACCCTTGAAAAATAAAGAGGCAAGCTGTTTGCTCAAAGGATCCTTCTCTTCTCTCAGGTTGTGTTTTGCCAGCCGAGGACATAGAGATCAAAAGAACTTAAAACCCATTGAAACATCTTCTTAAGAGTGGAACGGCGGTGCCTTTCAAGTTACACAGGGAAAAAGCTTCTTGGAGACTACTCTAGGGTAGGAACAGTTAGGAGAAAGACAGGCATACAGTCAGTTTGGAGGGAGGTTTATTTTAAATAAACAGCGCTTGCTTTCAGGAGGTTATTTGGCCACTGCTTACAGTTTGTCATTGCTCCCGGAGGGACAGAATTGCAGGTCTGAGCGTGCATGAGGTTAGCTGAGCTAATGATGGCTTGCAGGACAGTGCTGCCAAAGCGCCATGGCTGAGACTGGTGCCAGGCTCTTGTGCTAGCTTGGGTACTGCAGGCGGTGCAGCTGCACAAGGGCCAGGTGCAGTTTTACTGAAGAGATAAGCAGGCTGTGGTTTCTCCGCTTCTTCCACCCTTGCTTCACAGTGCAGTGACAGCCATCTGGCTGCTCCACCTCCCCGAGAGCAGAGTTTGGGCTTGGATGCAGTGCTCCCTGGTGTGATCCGTCCGGTGGAGGAGGTTATATGAGCCTGGGCAGAGCATTTGCTAATGAGGCTGTATTGTTCTAGCACTTCAACAAGCTGTGTGGTGCCCTGTGAACAGACTGGAGAGAGTCGTTTGATTCCAACCTCAGCAGAGAAGCAGTAGTTGAAGCTCTTGTCTTGAAATCCAGTGTCCACAGAGGAGGTCAGGAGGACCTCCAGGTAACTTCACCTGGTAACTACAGCACGAAGACGCTCTGCAGGTCATAAAATCTCTCTATGTGTGTCTGTGTATCATGATTGCACAAGTATAACTCCTAGGTATAGGCTAATAGCTTAGATTCAGGTTGTGCAAAACCTCTGGTTTACAAGTTAAAAATGCCTTTTCTGGGGATAGTCTCAAACATAAATCTACAATCTGCTTTTTCTGTGAGTTTTCCTGACACTAAACACGTCATGTAAAGATTTGTGGCTCCTAAGCATAGGCGGGGGGTGGGGTGGGTGGGTGGGTTAAATACAGCAGCAGGAAAATTGAATTCTTGTGCGAGTTGATGTTTGTAAAATACTCTCTCAGCTCATCCTGGAGGCTTTCTTGATAACTGGGTGAGAACAGTGAAGTTGGCTGGCTCTTGCAACAAGGAGGAATTTGGCATGCACAGGAGAAATCACAAGGCCAGGAGGAAGGTGTGGACTGCACGGTGACCGCTCTTCAAATCCCAAACAGCTGCTGCAATAAAGAAACGGTCTTGGGTGCACCAGGAAAACGCTTTGCAATAAAACTAATGCAGCGAAGTTATTAACTTCAGATCTGGATAGTTTATTAAGGGAGAAAATGATATTACCATCTCAAGTTGTAATACTGTCAAGTTGTTGACAGCCATCAAGTTGTTGTCAAGTACATGGGACGGATTGTTGATAATTACTAAGTATTCATTTGGACAGGTAGATTTTATTCTACAACAGGGTCATGTTAGCACCGCTGCAAATATTCAGGTTGAGTAGTTGAGGGCGTATTGACAGTATTGGGTTCAGGCACTGACATCTCTGCGTAGCTGTGTTTGTGCCTTAACGAATATGCCGGTATACTTGTAATCACTGATGGCTCTTCTAAATTCAAATGGCTTTTGAGTTGCTCCTCCTTTCTTACAAGATCAGCTGGCCAAAACCTAGACTATTTCATATCTTCTTGCGTTTCTCCAGGTGTCAGAAAAAAGAGTCTGCTAATTCAGCATGTTCCAGGGACCCCTTGAAATCATTGTCCGTTTTTAACAGACTTGATCTAAGGACAATAAGCCTGATGTCAGTAGGCTTAAATTTGCTCTACGGAGGACGTCAGGAAAATATATAGCACTCCACAGACCAGCAAAGGTTGGGAAACAACTTTAAGTAATTACATTAGCTAAACATGACATTAAAAGAGACAGAGATGTTTTTGTAACAGCTCACCAGGGCTCCAGTCCTTTTTCTATATGTTAAATATGTGAAGATCATGGTTCTCTGCATTACTCCAACTGGGAGAACTGTATGTTTTTTAAGAAAGGAAAATTAAATTAGTGTTGTGTTTGATATGTTATTGAGCACTTTTGTTACCTAATATTAAATTAGGTAATGCAGGCTGGTTCTTTGGACCCAGGCATTCCCCTGTGCTGGAGTAATTCCCAGCTGAGCAATTAGAGCAATCTTTTGGTCCTTTGTGCCCCAAGAGCAGCCCAGAAAGACTAGAGCAGCATCCAGAATCTGGCTCATAGTTGAAATACAACTGCAGAACTGAAGGAAAGAAAAATGCAGCCAAATCTCTGCAGCTTTGTAGGGAACTTGGCTCTGCAGAGCCTGAAAGGGGCCGGGAGTGAGACAGAGGGCTGGAGAGTTGTGGTCGGATGGCTGAGCTCACTGCCTCTCCATGTAACTGGGACCGGTGATTTAGTAAGCATCAAACGGTTTGCGCAGGTCCTCCACTAATAGGAATATATAGTAACTAACATATGGCTCAGAGGCTTCTGAGAGTGAATACCACTAATGAAAACCAGACCTGGGCTTCCAGGTGGCTTTGGGGATGCTTTTAAAAATCACACCCCTTTCTTCAGCTTCATGGCAAACAACCCTTTTTCCCATTTGTTTGTTTGTTTGTTTGTTTTTTGTATCAGTTTTTACTACTTCTTACGGGGTGAAAAATTACAGCTTTTCTTCTAACATGTTCCTTCCTAAGGTGAAGCAGTGGTGGAGCGTGCAGTGTATTTTAAGGACTTATCTTCTTACTGTCAACTTAAAAGAATCTCCCTTATGCTATTTTGAATGTAGGTAGAGGCTGAAAATGGGTTTTATGCATCTAAGTAGTTTAGCATTTTATGCCTATGAATAGCAGCAATGCAACCATGTAAAAATAGTAACTGCAGAGTGATCTGAACTTTTGTTTCCTTTGTAATGTCTTGAGATTACAGAAATCACTGGGGACTTCAGCGAGTGGATCAGATATAACGCGTTCAAAAAACAGGATGTCTTTTTCCACAAGAGCTAACCTGCTCACAAAAATAGCAACTCAGGACGGATTATCATTAATAATGTTCAGTGTAATAGAGACAAAACTATTATACCTTAGGGAAATATATCCTATAATAATAGCCTCAGTTGCTAAATGTGATTTGTTTCTGGTGTTTTTAAACTTGTTTTATGACTCAGGCTTGAACAATCCGGGTATTGCTGATGACATAAAATCTGTAATTCTCTGAATGTAATTTGAGTTCTCAATGTCCACATTTTGTTTCTATGCTTACTTTTATTTTAGCTTTTCTTGCAGTGTGGGGTGCACCTTCTGAAATATGTTCAACTTCTGTCTTTAAAACCCTGCCTGTGATTTTTACTCTCCAGAGACCTTGGTGTGGGTTGCCACTTTCAGCAAGAGCAGCAAGCCCCTATCCCAAGCAGCCGAACATTTCACATCATTGGGGTTTGAGAGATTTATGTTGAGATCTTTGCAGATATGGCTCTGTGATAAACATGTAGGTGGAACGTACACTCGAATGCCTATATACTGCAGACGTAGGGTCTTCACAGCAGAAATAGGGCAGATTTTTATCTCTTAATCAAAGAGGTGCCAGGCACCTGCACTGGTGAGTGAAGTCCCTCAGCCATTTGCAATTAAAAAAATATTCTGCAGCTGGCTTAGTTGGCTGTAACGTTTGTTTTTAAGGGAGGTCCCAATTTCACTCACTTTTACAAATAGTTTTATAGAGGTCAAGTAATTCATGCTTTCTCCCAGAGGGCTTATTCTCTGCTGCATACCACAATTGCAAACAAGTTGGGGAAAAAAAAAATCACAAAATGTGGTTCAGTCAACCGAAGGGCAAAGTTTATCCAAGACAACAAAACTTGTACAACTGGCTGAAGTGCAGGGGTGAAGAAGCAGAGAGAGCAGCTCCTTGCTGTGATTCAGTCCTGTTTGCATTTCTCAACCGGACTGTAACAAACAGATTTACTCTGTTCTTCTTTTTAAAAGGAAAGGGCACCTATTTTATAAGCAAGCTGTTAACTTCCAGTACAATAGCAAACATCAAAAAGAGCATGCAACACCCTCATGCCCCAAAGAATTCCCAAATAATAAATAAGGTAGAAATGGAGGTACATTCCACCCTGTGGCCCTGAGACAGCACGGCCCTCTCTCTGAGTGCTGTAAGAGGTGGTAGGACCAGGCTTTTCACATCAAAGGAGAAGCGCATCTCAAGAGGAAGGAGAGCATCACTTGCAGTCCTTCCTGATTTCAGCAGCAATCCTGTTGTGCCTCCAGCCCTCAAGCACTTGAATGATTTTGTGGCTTTTATGGGCGTGACAGCTATTCAGAAGCGCGGGTGGTGCTTGAGTAACTTGCGTATGTGTCCTGTATTAGCACAGTACTCCTGATGTACCCTGTATGTACTTGTTTGTAGCCTGGTGGCAGTAGTTGTGTGGACGTTTCCCCGCTAAGACGCAGTCTAAGGTTGCACATCCGTAGTTAGCATCCCTTAGACAGGATGAAGTCACCAAGGGTCAGTCTCTGCTGGCTACAGTGCTGCACCTTCTCCCGCATCTTCCTCCAACATCTTCAGATTGAAGGAACGTGGTCAAAATTGTGTAGAACAGAGATGAAGCCCCTTCAAGATTTTTATAAGCTGGTGGAGGCTAATTCTTCATGTTTTGAGTACACAGTATGTTTGTTCTACACAAGTCCCAGTGTTGGGCCCAGACTTGCGGAAAGCCGAATGTAAATTTTAGTTTAACAAGTACCCATGAAAATATGTGGATTTGTGAAAGAAAGGATAATGTCATAAGGAAAACATGTATTTGTAAATTCCCGCAGGAGAATTTACAGGCAGTAGAGACAAACCTCTAAAGAAAAGCTCTGTGTGTAGGTAGCACAACCCAGCAGTTGCACAGAGATTCTCATCTTCAAAGCACTGAGCAAATGTTTGTTAATTATACTACAGCAGCCTTCGAGGCTCTCAGGCAGGTATTAATATTACTGCATTACAGGTGGAGAAATTGAGTCAAAGAAGTGAGGTCATTTAGTTGAGATTAAGGACAGTCATAACAACCCGATGAATAGTGCAGATTTTCCTTGCCTTTAAGTTTGTGAGTTGCTGAAGCTGCTGTGCTCCTAAAGGGAACCACACAGATAAAGTTGTGTTTTGAAAAGGTGTATTTCCCTCTAAATTTATGTTTCTAATGCACCGAGACTGAGCATATGTGAGACACCGTGAAATACTAGCTAACCAGTATAGCTGGGGTTATCTCTCATGTAGACCCTAATTCAACAGGTCCCATGTATTGGGCACTTGGTCATGTGCCCAAGCCAGCACACATGGGTTTTCTCCTACCGTTGCTTGCTGTTGGGTCTCCTGCTCAAGTGACACGAACCTGTGTGTCTTTCTGTTCTCCCAAATGACTTTTAAACTCGCTGTTTAGCATTAACCATATCTGACAGCAGGCTTGAGGTCTCAAAAATTGCTGTATGTTTTGTGAAAATACATGGCTGATTATATGAGACAAATCCTTCTGCTTATGAAAAGGCTTGTCTGTTTGCTCCTTCGACACCGGAGAGCGTACATGGAAGAGCTCTGGTCAGAGTTCACCCCATAACAACCACCGGAAAAGCAGCACACGGGACTCAAATCCAAAGAACAGCTTGTTTCACTGCTCTTGAAACAGCTTCTTTCTTTCCGTTTCCTTGCCTTTCCTTAAGATCTCTTGCATCCACAGTGTTGGCTGTTGCATTTCTGGATGCTGTGATGTGGATGGAAGAAAATGCTGTCATGTAACATTGGCCTGGCATCAAAATGTGAAGTGTGGGTCTCTCTGCTGCTGGGAAGTCCTGACGTTCCTGCAGTACCTATAGTTTTTTTCAGGTGGTGGAGAATTCTGAAACTGGAGGGGTATTTTCCTTACAAATGACACCTTGTTGTTAAGGAAGAGCGTTATTGTGCAACACCTGATAAATGACACACCAAGAAACCAGTTTTTAAGGGATAGGGATGAGCTCAGGTTAATTAGTAATTATGACCTTTGTTACCTATAAAAATGCTGTGAATGCCTCATCTGCACTGTGATAGCTGCCTCACCCAGGGCTTTGATGCTTTATCCTCATGTGCTGGGGTGGAGCAGCCGCTTGCTGCTTGGGAGCCAGCAGCTGGCCCTGAGCACCCTCCTGCCTGTACCCGTGCCAGACTCCGAGCACACTGGAAGGTGCGCCCATCAGCACAACCCTCTGCTTTCCCGGCTTATAGACCACTGACACCACCTCCAGCTTCTGCAGGAAGAGAAAGGAGTGTGTCATCGATCACCACTTTCCAACACTTAATGCGATGCTGGTATCCCAGGTGTGTGACTGGGAATAAAAGTTACTTGGATTTGGACTGATTCAGGGAGAGAAGGAGAAGGTGGTTGTGTGAAATAAGAGTTGAAGTGTCATTTTTTACCAGTGTTAAAATTCCCTAGGCCTTCAGCATGCTTCAGGTGAAGTGGTAATGGTTGAAAACAGATTTTAAGTTAAATACACAGAATCATAGAATCACAGAATCACAGGGGATGGAAGGGACCTCTGGAGATCATCTAGTCCAACCCCCCTGCCAGAGCAGGGTCACCTACAGCAGGTTGCACAGGATGGTGTCCAGGCGGGTTTGGAATATCTCCAGTCAGAGACTCCACCACCTCTCTGGGCAGCCTGTGCCAGTGCTTTGCCACCCTCAAAGTCAAGAAGTTCCTCCTCATGTTTAGCTGGACCTTCCTATGTTCAAGTTTGTACCCATTACCTCTTGTCCTATCACTGGGCACCACTGAAAAAAGACTGGTGCCATCCTCCCAGCGCCTTCTCTTTAAGTATTTGTAAGCATTGGTAAGATCCCGCCTCGGTCTTCTTTTCTCCAGACTAAAAAGACTCAAGTCGCTCAGCCTTTCCTCATAAGAAAGATGTTCCAGCCTCCTAATCATCTTCTGGTTTAGGTTGGAAGGGACCTTAAAGATCATCTAGTCCCAGACCCCCTGCCATGCGCAGGGACACCTCCCACTAGACCAGATTGCTCAAAGCCCTGTCCAACCTGGCTTTGGCCAGTCCAGTGATTTGTTTGCTAGTTACAAATTCTGAACACTATATTTGACCGTGGATGTGGCAGGCACTGCTGTACTGGGCAGCGAGCTCTGAAGACCTGTGCCCTGTGGTAAGCTGTGCTGTTGGCCTGCTGGTAACCTGAGCAAACCTCTCCAATCCCACCAGTCACAGATTTCCTCATCTGCAAAAAGGTACAATTGTACTGACCTTCTTGGTTGTTAAAGCATACCACATGGGGAAAGGCAGGCTTTTCCTCACTCCAGAAATTGGGACCTGTAGTAGAGGGCTGAGGTGGGAGCGAGGGTCCCATCTGAAGTCAGTGTGGTCCATGGCCGTGTAGCGAAGAGCAAGGATGCAGCATCACCCCCTGGGGGCATGCAGGTGCCCAGCATCCTGGGGAGCCATCTGCATCCCCATCTGTGCTGGCTTGCAACCTTTCTCACAAATGCAATTCTCAGTCTGAAGACCTTATATTTCATGTTTGGGCTATGTTTGAAGAGTGCTGCTCAGGAGCAGAGGAAATGTATGGCGTTGGTTTGTTTTCAGAAGTTAAGATGTTAGCTTATTTTTCCTTCTACTCTGTTTATGCACTACTAGATTTTATTTTCTTTCCCATCAAGTAGCCTTTTGTTTGGTTGTTTTGTTTTTTGATATTTCTCTATATTTGTCTTCTGGTTGATAATGGAGATTACATGGGTTTGATAGAACGGTTACTATGTGAGTTAATTTTTCTCCTAAAATTACTTAAAATGTCGTCTCACTGAAGATGACAAATCAAGGGCCTCTTAAACATTCATCTATAAAGCCAGTTCCAATTTACGCACCTTTTATTATTGTTGCCTGCATAAAAAAATTGTTGTTAACTTTGTCAGAATACTGAAATCTGAACACCTTTTCATTGTGAACACAAAGCAATTTTGTTTTCAAGTGGCAAAGGGCAGAGTTTCTAATAAAAATTTGTAGCCTCTGCAAATGCTTCTGTTTGTGCTAATTCTCATTTAAGTCATTGTAAAATGTGTGATATATCAGCTTAAAGAGCTGCAATATCAAAGGCTTTACTTTTCATTATTATTTTTTTCTTCCTATAACAGTTTTGGTAAAATTAAAATGCATCAGTAATAAAGTTTCACTTTTATCTCATGATCCAATTAGTTTTACACTGCCTCAACCTGAGTTAAATTGCTTAAATACCATTTAAAAATCAACCATTAAGTTGTTATAAATCGTTCCAACAGGATGTTCTTGCATGCATAATAATTAATCTCTTATGCCATCCTTGCTGCATTTGGGCAAAAAGGTTGAACAAGTTTTCTATAGGTCGAGCAGGATGTTTTCTATATGTAGAGAGGTGCGTGCTGGCTGCCGCTGCGGGGCTGCTGCTCCCGCATCCTGCATCCCTGCCCTCTGCATGGGCTCCATCCCTGGCTCCCAACTGGCACCTCATGACTGCAGCCTCTCATGCATTAACACCAACGGGCCAGCGAGCGTGGGGCTTTGCAGGATGTCCGGGGGGAGTTTTCTTTCCTTGTTTCCTTATCCTTCACCAAGTAAAAGTTTTCTCCTTCTAATTTGCTTTGGGAACCTGATGTTTTCCCCAAGAAGAACGTGTTTGGTCCTGCCAAATGCCTTAATTGTCATACAGTTAAAAAGCAGCAACTGGAGGTCATTCACAGCCAGCCAGGGTCACCCCTAAATACTTCACTTTGTACCTGTGCGCACCTCTGAGTAGGAAATCACCAGCGTCATGAGGTCCCCCTGCTGTATGACCAGGTGGATGTGTTTTGTGATCTCTCTCGCAGATGTAAATGCTGTGCTATGTGATTTGTGAGTTCTTGCAGCCGAGCGGGATTTTGCTGGGATGTCAGCACACTGTTTTGGGGGGTCTGTGGGCTTTGCGAAACGGATTCTTGGACTGCTGGCAGAAATGAAGCAAATAAATCTGCTCCTGCTGTTGTTCACAAGGCTGCTTTCAGCTCTGCCTCCTGCCACTGGCTCCTCTGCTCCCTGCCCGTCCTTCTGCCTTACCAGCGCTCCTTTGCTGAACCTCTTCTGTCCACTTTTATCTCATCGGTGGATCTGGATAATCACAGAAAAGTGCTACTGAGAGCTTTTTCCAGTTCTTCTCTATCGCTGCTGAGGCGTCCAGGGCTCGTATTGACAGATCAATGTGGGACTGGCTGCAGCAGGGCCAGCGGCTGGAGAAGGCTCCCAAGCACGCTGCCTGTGATCCCCTGCTGTTGGACCCAACCCAGCTGATTGGTGTAGGGGGTCAAAGACTTGGCTCGAGTCTCTTTTATGTTTGTGTTTCACTCAGGCAAATGGGGCTGAAAAAAACTGGAGGGACCAAAGTGGAGCTTTCTCCTGAAAAAAAAAAATAGATGCAAAATGCAAAGCACCATTTGTCCTTGAATTTGGGGGGTTGAGGGGAAGGAGGGTTCAGCTGCTATAGATGACTTGGTTTTCTTCAGCTAGAGAAATGCTTTGATTCTATTCTATTGTTAATTAACAACTCTGAGATAAAATATATTTGTAAATTAAGCAGGAGACCGCTTCAAGACTCTACACTGACTTCTGCCAAGGCTGGCAGTCTCCTGGTTCTCATTCACAGGTGCAAATGCTCTGGAGACCAACCCAAGGGTAGGTCACTGCTGCAGAGCTGATGCCCCCCTGCTGCCAAAACCTTGCCACATAAAACCAATACACCTGGCAAGAAACGCTCCTTCCTCTTCTGGCAGGAATGTTCTTGAGGGGTTGTCGCTGCCAGTCTGTCTTTAGTGCTGGAAATGCAATGTTGTATGCCTGTATTCATGTGGAAGCCCACAAACAGTTCTGCTGGTGGAAACACCTGGCAAGTCAAGCTCTATTTTGTTGAGAAAAGGGGCACAAGCTGGCACCGGTTCATATTTTGGTTAAAGATCACCTGGGGCTTTTTCAATAGGGTGATCTCTTGGGCAGTCTACTGGCAATTTCACATCCAGTGAGGATAGCAGCTTCTGCCTATGAGTAGCTGTAAGTGGCCAAACCTCATTCAAAAGCTGTGGTGTCGTTGGAAAAGTTGACTGCATCTTTTAGAGGACTGTTTTGAGTTTGAGGTCAGTTATTTTTACTTTTCCATTTTGTTCTAGTTAAATATTTTCACTTGCTCTCAGAACAATAGCTCCCACCACACTGAAGCCTTCACCCAGTGCAGTAGCTTTTCATACCTTCTCCTGTAGCAATCCATGCAGCGCCCAAGGGTCTCATCTCCTTAGTTTAGCTAAATATAGACTTTTCAAGCCCTCGTACAGAGCCTAATCCATAACTTTACTAAGCTTAACAAGCTGAATCCAGTGCCATAAGAAGCTGATGCAGCTTTATGGGTAGAGGGAATCCTCTACATTCTCTTATGCTTGCTCTAATCTGCCAGGGTTTATTTAAATTTTCTACTGCTTAATCTGGTATTTTACTGCCTGTACGTACTTGACTCTGAGGACTGGATTGTTGTGATGATTTTTCCTGTCTGCAAAGTTACTCTTCAGTTTTCCATGCTGTCTGCCCAGGGAGATCCAATAATTTGGTATTTTTTCAAGTAGCTGTTTAATAAAAAAAAATCAGCCAAATCTGCAGTTGCTTTTACACGTTCAGAACTAATGTCCTGTTCACAGCCTGAACTCCCAAAAATTAGTTTCTCTGGCTTTGGTTGCTAAGTGTCTCTCCCCCTGTACTCTTCGCTTTGGAGGGAGCTGGGTCCCATACGCGCACTGGTGGCTGCAACAGGATGAAAATATCCACTCAGGTTTCTGGCAGAATCTTATTTTGACAAAACATTTACAATAGTTGTAAGAAAAACATTTGGTTCCATACCTTAGCCAGGTTGGCTTTTTCCAGCTTGGTTGCATACTCAATATGGGTGTTGTTGGTGCTCTTTTCTACACGCAAGGGGACCTGTGGTTTGTAATGATGATGTGCGCAGTTACACATCACTGTGTGCCTTGGATTCAAAAGTGGTTTCAAACCCACCTTTGTACCCAGTGAGGGCTGTAGTGTGTTTCAGCAGTTACTGCTCCTGCCCCAGCGTGCAGGTGGTTGCCTGTGTGCTCATGTACAGTGTGTGCGTGCACACACGTGCACACCCCTTGCCAAGGTCATCACAAGAGCTCCGAGCTCCACAGAGCCAGGGAGATAGTTCACAACAGCAGCCACCTGCAGGGCTTCAAAAAGTGTCAGAGGTGGGCATGCATGACTGTGCATTGTCCTTCCTTTGTCTGGGCACCTTTCTGTCTGCCAGCAACCAGGAGTTTAGGGCCTTCCTGCATTGAGACCCTCAGGTTTAGTAATTACTGGTGTGTCCAACCTACGTTAATTTGTCTAATTATTTCACTTGTCATTTTGGACCCTGTGGTATTGTCCTAAAGAGCTTGAACACAGTGAGAAGGGTTTGAGACGTTCTGTAAGTTGCTTGACAGAACTGACCCACCCTGTTGCCTTGCCTGTGGGAGAGGACCAGACATCCTCTCCTCTGCTTCCTATGGGTCAGAGCCAGCAGCTAAAAACTCTGAATTCGTCTTCCTGCACTAATCACCACTTTGCAATGCTGGCGGGGTGTACGGAGGCTGAATGCTGCCATGTGAATGGAGATGGCATTGCCATATGCATGGAGGTGGCACTGCCATGACCCGTGCCCGAGCCCTTTCTCTAGCAGAAGAAATGTATTGATGTTTCCTGCTAACTGAAGAGCACTGAGAAGGCATTTCAGGCTGCGAAGTACAGAAACTCCGCAAGTGCTCTTATCACAGTGTGATCTAGCCTTGTTTGTGCAGGTGGCTAAGGTAAAGCTACCTTTGTTGCCTCTCATGGCTCCTTTTGCCTAGCTGAGCTCTCACGGAGCCATGACAGGAGGGCCATATCTCACAGCACCCAGCTGAAACTCTTTTTTAATGTGTTGCAAATGCGCCTTGCAGCCTGGGCAGCTTCACGCTGAGCAAGCAGGAGCAGAATCCTGTTTGCTTTCCCTCTGTCAGAAGGAATAGTGCTATTCTGGAGTTCGATCCTTTGGCTGGCTGCTGGGCACTTCAACTGCACAACAACTTCTTATCTTGGGTACTTCATTCCTTTGCAGTTTCGTTTTGCTTTTCCTCTGCGCTGTGTGCTGCCATTGGATTGCATTCACGCGGAGTGCCCGCAGGCTGTGCTGTATTGTTGCGTATGTTGTGCCATCCAAAAGAATTTCGGTGGGTGTTCTAAGCAGCTGCCATGATACAACCCATCTTCTTGGCAGCCAGAAGTGCTGTGAGCTATGTGTCTTCTTTTCTTCCTCATCTTCATACATTGTAATAGAGATGGAATCTATAGAAGTCTTGCATATGGTACATGCCTTGCCAAGATTACTCTGGTCCCCAGCAGCTGTCCATACATGCTTGGTAAAGATGTGTTTTGTTAATTAGGTTTACACGGAATGGTGCTTGGAGAACTCTGGGTAGACACAAAATGCTTTTCCTGGGAAAAAAATTTCTTTGGGACTCTGTGCCACATTTTAATGGAGGTCCACAGTGAGTGGTAGTGGGCTTCTGACTGACACCTTTTTGAGCACCACATCAGGAATGTAGGCTGCAAAAAATCCAGTCTGACTGTACTAGTGTAAAAAGCACCTAAGCTTTGCTTTGATCTAGCCGTTTGCAGTCAGCATAGCTGCATGGTAAATGCACGGCTTGGTGGGGCTTGGGTTTTTTTCATTATTGATTGTGTGCTTGCATGTTTCAAGATGGACTCAAGCTAATGTAATATTTGCTTTCATATATTCCAGCTGTGTGGGTGTTGAAGAAGAAGAGGCACCAGATATCGACATCTATCATTGTCCAAATTGTGAGAAAACCCACGGAAAGTCTACTTGTAAGTATACTTGCACAGCTGGTCCTCAGATACATAGCAGATTCTGTATGTTTAAGCAAAAGAAGCTTTTTTTTTTTCTTCATTACAAAAACACACCCCAAAATATCATGTGTCATAAATACTAGAATTCAAACCATGAGGTGAAAAAAAGATGTAAGGGGAAGAAAACCATGGGTTGGATTGTGGAGCTTTGGATGCAGCTCGCTGCCCGGCCTCAGGCAGTGTGCATGAGCTGATGCAAGGCACCTTACCTGGACAGCTGCAGTCCCCAGTCCCTCTGTGTCCTGGTGATGAAAATGCTGCTTCCTTCCTCACACAGAATTAAGAACTGTGCAAGTGCTTAGTACTGTGGGCTAGAAAAATCCTACAGATACAGCTAGTTCTAATACAGTGAGTTTTGGAAACTACATGGTGTTTTTTGTCTTTGGATTAGAAGAATGAGAAACAGTATGTTACGCTTGGCCTGGATATAAAACTGTAGCGATTTCATCAGTGGCAGTCAAAATTGTAGGATGCACCAAGGGTGCCAATTCTTGCAGTTCTTTCACAGGAAAATGTTCTCCTGAGTAAAAGTGACAGTTGATCTCAGTGGGAGTTTTGTCTGGGAAAGAACTGTAGGATGTGTTTGCTTTGGTCAGATGAATTCACAAATTCTTACTATTATACAATGGGGAAAAAAAAGAAAAAAGAAACCAATCCCTGTAAAAGATGAAATGCTTTAACTGAAAGCCATTTATTGTAAATAAGCAACAATGATGCAGAGGTTCTTGCTGCTTTGCAACCTTACAGCAACACGCAGAGGAAGAGCTCTGTGCTTATCTCCCAGGAGCTGGACAAATCATAACATTCCTTTTCTAGTGCGAAACAAGGCATGGCTGGAAACTGACTTCTGTTGTGTTAAAATTCAGTAATTTTAAAAACAAGCAATTATTTCTGCACTGCCTTAAAAGTTCAAGTTTAAAAAATTTCTAGGGAGAAAGGGGAGGAGTCTGAAATGTTTGTTTGGGGGGCAAAAATGGGGATCATTTTTCCACTTTGACTTTTTTCAAAATTAAGCATGAACCTGAATGACCTGCAGCTGTTCCTGTCTCCCAGATGATCTGCTAACAACTTTGGCCCAAGCAGGGCACCCACAAATTGGGAAAGCTGGCAAAAAAACCCTTGGGAGGCTTGTTCTGAAAGACTTAACAAAATCAGTATGTCCCCACAAAATGTTTTGATTTAAAAGTCAGTCTTTCTAATGTTTTGTTGGAAGATTTCTGACAAACGCACTGGAAATTGGTCAAACAAATAACCACAAATCATCTTCAAGTGAACAGTTTGGTATTAGAATGGGTGGCATTGAACGGGGGGGTGACTGCAGATAAACCTGGGCTGTTACTGACCCAGTATAGAAGCAGCAGCACAGGATTTCTCGCCTCTATGAGTTTTGTATAACATTGAGATGTGTCTGATGCTTTGATTTCTTTCACTTTGCTTTGAATTATGAATGATGAAAGGCATCCACTTTTCAGTGCGAGGGGAAAAAAATCAGACAGAAGCAGCAAAAGTCTATAAACAAGAACTAAATATCAATTCTATAAAAACTGTGGTGCATAATCTTAGAATTCAAGAAATGGCAGTTTCGAGAAGATTACAAGTTTAATATACCACTTAAGATGAGGAGAGTTGAATCGACGATGGTCTTCTAATGCTTTAAGAAGGTTTTTTGCTATCCAATTCTTCTCGTCCAAATAAAAATCCAACTTGGCAGTACGTCCCTCAATCTGCATCGTGCAGCACGGCAGAAAGTGCTTCTGGAGTGCTGTCGCTAGTTCTGGTCTTCTCAACGTATGAGGTTATCAACGTGGTAGGAAAACAGAGCATTATATAACTCTGCAGTACAGCAATCCGACTTTGTTTTCTGCCTTCAAATGCATTGCGGAAAGTTTAATGACGTACAAGACCCATCATCAAAGTAATTGAGTGTAAACATTTCGGGAACGTTTAAATGTTAGTTGTTGATAACTTTACCTTGAGTTTTGGTGAAGTGCAAGATCACAGGTTCTCAAGCTACATAGCCTTTTTTGCTATTAACTCATGGAATCGCGGATCTTGTTGAAAAATGAGGCTGTTATCCTGTAGCCCCTCCTCGCGGAGTGCAATAAGCCAGGAAATTAAACGATCAGTTAAATGAAGGCAGAAACAGCTTGGCTTAACGCATTCATTCCGTCAGGCATTTGCAGGCAGGGTGTCATGCTACACAGCACTTGGGCTGTGTGGGGACTTCTGTGAGATGATCACTTTCGTTGTTTTTTAATTGTTACAATATATATTTAAACTCGTTATCTACCAGTATCAGTTTTGAATTAAATGAGTAAGTGTTGTTCCAGAGCCAGTAGTTCTTTGGTAGGATTTAATTATTGCAAGATTAGCAAAGGGAAACACAGACACCAATTGTCTGTTATGCAACTCGTCTGGATTTAAAAATATATGTGTATTTCTGGAACACACATTCCACAATATATGTTTTCCAGATGTCAAAGTTAAAAATCATTTTCCTCTTCTTACATTTTTCCACTTTACCAATGCGGCTTAGTGGCTACTATTTCAGAAGATTGCTTCCTGTCATATGACACTTTAAGCCATTTTGATTTAATGAAATTTGTAGGGACTCCTCTTTGGGAAAAATTATACACATTCACACAAAATTTTCTGACATCGTTTAAATAAAATGTAAGTGCTTTGTTTAGGCAGACTTGACTCATTTTCATAACGTGATCTGAAATGTTTGGTTTGATTGCTGTCTCATTTGCAGCAGTGAAAATCAGGAGAAATTCTTTGGAATCGGTGAAGTTACATAAATGCAAGCAAACCAAAGTCAGGCTGAAACTGTTTTTAAGGAGTTACAAACTTTAATATAAATCAATAGAGAACTAACAGGGTGCTTCTAGGTATCCCTTCTTCATAAATACATTTGAAATAATACGAGTATACCTTTGAAGTCTAGAATTATTTATTTTGAGATACAGTTTTCATAAAAATACATTTCCTTTTTCCTCCAGAGGAGTTTCTGTAGAAGGAGTGGGTATACTTTCCAATGGTCAAATTTGCATCAGAAAGTTCTCAAGAAAAAGAAATCTGTAATCATTTAAGAAAAAGTGGCCTTTCTGGCCAAAGCTAGTATTTGTTGCATATGTAAATGGGTCTTTAATGTGGTGTTCATGGTAAAGGTGAAACATAAAAAGAATGGCTGAAAATGGGCCAAATGTCAATTGTTTGATGTAGTATAATGGACTAAAGCAGCCGGCTTGCTGGTGTCCAGGAGATGGCACTTCCCAGGGAGCATGCTGGTGGTGGAGGCATCTTTGCGGCCTCTATGGGAGAGGTGGGTGGGAGATGTGGGTGGGAAAGGTGGATGCTTGCCAGTGCTCAGTGCCGAGGGAGATAACTCCCCAGTGCTTTTTGAAGAGTTGCAGAAAGTGTTCAAGGCCGGGCTGGACAGGGCTTTGAGCAGCCAGGTCTAGTGGGAGGTGTCCCTGCCCATGGCAGGGGGCTTGGAACTAGGTGATCTTTAAGGTCCCTTCCAACTGGAATCGTTCTATGATTGTAGAATTCTATGAATTTCTTAATTCAGCACTGATTTGCCGCTTTATTTCTCAACGCTCTATGCTATCTGAAATGTAATATAAGAACATGCTAATATGATAAGCTCTTTAATTTTCACTGTGGCCAGCGCCACCTGTTTCACTGGGACTTGTGTGAAGAGTCCAGGTGTTGGTTGGGATCTGCTGAGAGGGGGAGGAGGCAGTCAGCAGAAAGGGAAGGAGGGGAGGAAGGTTTGGCATTCATGTAGGACTTGTTTCCTTTGTTACCAGCAGCACTGAATTAATACACTAAGCCTGAGCGTCATTAAGATAAAGAACTAGCAGCTTTAATGAATATATCCAGCTAGGCTGGAGAGCTCCATGGAACTAATAGAACCGACATGCTTTGTGCAAAACCTGGGATGGATTCGTTGGGAGATGTCTTTACTTGAGTTGTTCCAGGGTTGTGGTCGGGAAAACAAAGTTAGATTTTTCCAAACCTCGTGTCTTATAGCTGTGGCCTCCGGATTCCTTTCTTAATAAAAAAGTGTGTGGATCTGTGTGTATGTGCACGTGCAAAGAGCGAGGAAAGAGTGCTGTCCGTGCATGGTTACTGAGGAGTCTACTCCCTCCCCTCGCTGTTTTGAACAGTAAGAAAAGCCCGAGATCTTGATTTTGGGGTAAAATACTGAGTTTCATGATTTAAAACAAGGGCAATAAATGAAAGAAAGCTGTGACATACAAAAGTTTTCCTAACAGAATCTTGAAACGGTATGAATATGCACTTGGGACAAAAACAATTTACCACCGAAATGAGCATGTCCGGACAGGCTGTGGAAGCAGGAACAGCTGAGAGAGATTGTGCTGACTAAGAGAAAAAGCTGGACCAGTTTTTCTTGCTCTGCGTTATCTGGCTGTCAAAGAGGCAAGGCAGAACTGCATTGATGTTTGACTGACTTACTTGTGCTTATTCCAGCTGACCCTTGTTCCACAATGAACTTGCCTGTATGTCTCACACACTGGGAGCACAGTTAGGGGCCCTTCAGTCTCCTGTCATCAATTTAAGGCCTAAGCCTGACTCACCTTTCAAAACCTAGGAATACGAGTTCTAAAAATTGCATTTGTGGTGCCCTTCCATCTTTTTTTTCCTTTTTCCTTTTTCCTTTTTCCTTTTTCCTTTTTCCTTTTTCCTGTGCATGCCGTGTGCAGGGCATAATTCAAAGCCCATCAAAATAGATGTAAAATCTTCCACTGCTGGACAGACTTATAGACTAAGGTAATTCCTGACAAATATATTCCTAAAGATCTATACTGCATATTGAGAAGGCAGAAAAGTGGCTTTCTAGGAGTTTTATGATAAGGATTAAGTGGGTAGCCTGGCAAGTACGAAACGTCCAGAGCCTGTGTTTGCGTAAGCCTATGGTAGCTGTGCAGCTCCGTAATTATCCGTCTGGTTGCCCTTATGTTACAAAACGAACACTGTTCAGTATGTAATAGATCTTCAGGCCACAGTATAATTGTCTAATGGTGAATTGAGAGCAATATTAAAATTTGCATTGCAGCATAGTGGGGGTTTCCTCCTCTCCGCTGGCATAAGAAATGAAATGAAGATTTGTCCTTCCTTCAAATGTCTTAATAATTACCTTCTACTTAACGTATGGTACTGTCCAATTCATTCTTTTTCAGTGAAAAAGAAAAGAAATTGGCATAAACATGATACTGGACAGACAACAGAGGTCAAACCTGTACAGAACGGGAGCCAGGTCTTCATAAAGGAACTTCGAAGTCGTACGTTTCCAAGGTAGGTTGTTCAGTTGCACGCACGGATAGGGCTGTTGAGGTAAAGCAAAAATAGCCAGTTTCCCATAGAGCTGCTGCTGATCGCTGCTGAAGTTTAAATGAGCACTGGTTTATTGCAGATGTCCCAGGCTCTTCCCTTTTTTATATTTGTGCAGCCATATTAAAATCGTACTCTTGACTGAGCCCAGTTCCTGTGGATTTCCATAGAAGCTAGTATTTGTGAAGACAAGAACAAGAATGCGTTTGGCCCCTACAACATTCGCCTGCATAAGAAACTAGGCCTTTTATTGCATAGAATTACCCAGCTCTCAAAAATACTAATGGTTTTGCTGAAGTCTGTCTCCATCTTGAAAAGAAGAACAATGACATCCTCAGTCGCTACAGTCACAAAGGCTGTCTTCTTTGGGGTAATGAATAGGGCTAATTGTTAGGTGACATGTTCCACACTTTATTAGGCTGCTTCACAGACATTTGTAAGAGTGGTGATTTTCTTTTGGTTCTTTAATGCAGGCCTTAGCCAAATAAATGCTTAATTATTAATGACTAATTATTTTAGAAGAATCCTTGGAGACTGGTGAAGTGTACTTGGTGAACACAAAACTTCTTCCTTTTTACAGAGAATTTAATTTCACATTTAATTTCAGATATGGGTCTTAGGCTAGTTAAGAAAAAGGCTGAAAATACCTCTGCAAAGTGTTTGCAGTGCTTACAGTGCTTTCACTGAACTCAGGACCCAGTGTTTTTCCTTGCTTGGCTATTTTTATTTGGGCCTGCTAGATTTTTGCCTTAGCTTTTTTTTTTTTTTTTTTTTTTTTTTTTTGGCATATACAGAGGAATTTGACAAGTTTCAAAGCTAATTTCTTAAACAAAGTTTAAGGCCTAGGCAGAATGATTTCAGTAACCTGGTTGCACTCACATATGCAATAGCTCTGAGTCACTCCGAAATTGTAAAAAAAATATGGAACCCCAGTTTTTTTGTTTGTTTCTCACATTAATGTGCAAATAAGAAAATCCTGCTGCCAGATTAAAGTTTCTGAGAAAGAAGGGTCTGTAGCCAAAAGGAGTGCCTGCAAGATTCAGGCCTCCGACATCTACACTTGCACCGTTAATAAAACAAAATTGTGTTGAGAAATTTTCTCTTCTGAAGAAAATGAATGAAATCTGCAGATGTTCACGGAACAAAACCCAACACTCATCAGTCAGAATGTGATGAACAGAAAAAGAGGGTCTCAGTTCAGAGACACAAACGTCATTGCTGATTCACAGCACACAACAGTGAATTATAACCCACGGTTAGTCCCTTGGTGAGGCTCGGATCAAAAGGAACAGTGAAGAGAGCAAAAAGGAAAAAATATAATTCATGTCATGCGGCTCCTGAATGTTTAATACAAAAAAAAAATGTTACAGTAGCAACAGTAGTAATGATAATGATTAAATTGATGGTTCAGGTACTTCAGTGTAGGTACCAGACTCTCCATTTTGGCGTGATCATTACTAGCTGCTCTGGTACTGATCTCTCTTTACGACTGTGTGTAAGTTGTTGTGGCATGTATAGAACCATAGAATAGAATCATAGAGTGGTTTAGGTTGGAAGGGACCTTAAAGATCATCCAGTTCCACCCCCCCTGCCATGGGCAAGGACACCTTCCACTAGACCTCGTTGCTCAAAGCCTCGTCCAACCTGGTCTTGAACACTTCCAGGGATGGGGCAGCCACAGCTTCTCTGGGGAACCTGGGCCAGTGCCTCGCCACCCTCAGAGTGAAAAATTTCTTCCTAATATCTATTGTAAATCTCCCCTCTTCCAGTTTGAAGCCATTACCCCTTGTCCTATCACTACATGCCCTTGTAAAAAGTCCCTCTCCAGCTCTTCTGTAGGCCCCTTTCAGATACTGCAAGGCTGCTCTAAGGTCTCCCCAGAGCCTTCTCTTCTCCAGGCTGAACAACCCCAACTCTCTCAGCCTGTCCTCACAGCAGAGGTTCTCCAGCCCTCTGATCATCTCCATGGCCTCCTCTGGACCTGCTCCAACAGGTCTGTGTCCTTCTTGTGTTGGGGGCTCCAAAGCTGGACACAGTATTCCAGGTGGGGTCTCATGAGAGCAGAGTACAGGGGCAGAATCACCTCCCTCGCCCTGCTGGCCATGCTGCTGGGGATGCAGCCCAGGATACAGTTGGCTTTCTGGGCTGCAAGCACAGTATAGAAGCAAATCAGACTTTAACAAGTACATGAGAGATATATGGGCACTGTAAAGTAAGTGCAGAGGTTTAGTGGTAAATCATGGTTTGCTTCTAAGTCCTTAAAATCTCCAGCCTCGATCTTTGCATGATGCTGGCGTACGGTACCAGTGCTCACATAAATGAAGAACACTCCTTTTAATTAATTATTAATTAAATTTGCCTCCAGATCAGCCATTGCCGATGCACTGTGGCTGGGATGATGCAGAAATAAGCTGGGTTTCTACAGCTGATCCCTCCTTGCCTCCGGCCATCGTGTTCTCTGGGGTTCAAACCCCACCGGGGAGACCTGAGCCGGCCCATACCAGGGCTTCCCCTGCATGGTGGGGCTGGCAGAGGAGCCCCCACAGCGAAGGGTGCCGGGGGCTTGGCCACAGGTTGGGCTTCATGGGGTGGCCAAGGCGGTGAGACCTGAGCCTGCCAGACACCATGGTGAGGACTCGCAGCCTCCTCCCCTTTCCCGCCGATTTTGGGGCTATATGAAGACTTGAGCTGTAGTTCGGAACTGCTGCAGGAGAGGGCAGTCATGTATTAGCTGTACCCATGTGGGGAGGTAGTGTTTTTTGGGGTGAACCCTCAAGGTTTTGCTGTTACCCCCACGGGCAGCCATGGCCCCAGCCTGCCGGATGGTTTTGGAGCGCAGCTGACATACTACACATGGCTACGGGGCGCTTGTGATGGTCATTCATATACAGTCACTTCTAACTCTGAATTCAAAGTGTTCTACTCTTGAAAAGATGTAGAAATAGGATTTGAATTTCCCTTGCAAGTTGTGGATGCAAATAGCGGTTGTCTGATGCTGCTGCCCTTTTCTCCCTCCCTCTGATGCCCTCCCAGCAGCTGCAAAATAATCTGCAGAATATTTCCTGAGCAATTTATTTGACTACTTCAAAACGATTTGCAGAGTAGTTCTGGACAATTTATTTGAGATTATGTAACGTTTTTAATCATGCCTTCTTTAGAGTGGAACGTTTAACACTGATTTCTTTAACATTGATTGCTGGTAACTCAACAGATCCCTATAGTGGAGCAAAACGGTCTTTCTCCGTAAGCTGTTGTTTTAGGAGTTTCCAGTAGTTGGTGCATGAGGCTCAAGCGCATTGATTCCGGATGATTTTAGTGTGGCCTGCGTGCTTTGCAATAAATGGCTTTTTGGCTTTTGTCTTACGCACCTAATTTGCATATAATTGTTTATTCATAACTTTTTTCCTTTCAGTAGTGAAGTGCAGAAGAGGCCAAACTCTGCGTGGAAGCACCTCACCATTGAATCTGTGCTTACTTTTTCAGTGCTGAAGATATAGTTGTGAAAGTGCCAGGCAACCAGCTAACAACAGAGTATTTGGAAGAAAATGGCTTTGCAGAGCCCATCCTCGTCCCAAAGAAGGATGGCCTGGGTTTGTCCGTACCTGCACCCACCTTCTATGTCAGCGATGTTGAAAACTATGTTGGTGGGTATCTGGCAAGCAGGTGGCATTGTACTGTTTGGAACTCACCTGCTTTTAAAAATATATATATATATATTATTTGTATTAAAAAAAGTAAAATGTATTGTAAAATATTGTCTATGTCTTGAGCTATGCTGACTTCAATATTTGTTCTGTAGTGGCAGCTTGTAATTAGCAATTAATTCGCTCTTGTTTCTTGTACCAACTTGTGTATCCTCCAGTGAGCCTGAGCCAGACTGCATTGTACTCCATAGCACTGCATTAAAAGAAACAATCATGGTAATATAAAAAAATTGTTTCTTCAGGCCAGGTCTTAATTGATTACTGCCATCTTGCTTTGTATTGAAAGAATGACTAGACTGAGACTCCCACTCTGCAAAGGGTTTTTAAATATTTAAAAAATGTTAAACATCTAAAACATTTTAAACCTTTAAAAATTTTTAAACATTTTTAAATTATCACTGCAGTCAGTGAGAGCTATTTTCATTGCTGCTGGTCGTTTGGATTTGTTTTGGCATCCTTCTGTCTCTAATCTGAGCAGGGTATTGTACTGCATCTTCTCACAAGTCATCGCATCATCCCACCTTGGAAAACACACCTTGGCCATGAGCCACGGAAGTGTCTGAAGTTGCTTCTCTTCTCTCCACATCCTTCTTCCTTTAGCATGTGTAATCTTGTCTCTTGTCCTCTCTCACTCCGTCCCTCCTCTGTGTGTCACTTTCTATCTGATTCTCTCTCCTTCCAGTCTTCTGGCAAGGCACTGTCCTTTTGGAGCCGTGACTCCAGCTCCAATGTATCTGTCTGCGTTTCGTGGTCCCATTATCTCCTTAGATACCCTGCTAACCACCCCCTCCTCCTGCACTCTCCTTACCAGGCCACTGACCTGTTCCCCAGACTGGAGGGTGCTATCACCAGCCACTGGTGTTCTTGACTGTATCTATTGCTTTTGCAGTGATTGTGTGCAGTGGGATAACTATGAATAAAGGAAAATTCAAGACCCCTAATTTTATTGTTGTCTGTATCCTGTTGCTTCTATAGGAAGCATATTTTCCTTGCCCATCTGCTACACTTAGCAGATCTTCTTGTATAACCTAGGTGATCCATATAAATCTGCTGGCTTTCTCTCAGCTTCTAGCTGAAAGAATCTACCCTTCCAACAAAACAGTTAGTGAAAATCTGGAGGGAAGAACACGGCTTGTTTAATCTAGAGCTGGCACCAGACTGAAAGTGAACGGAACAAATCCATGTTGGTCTGACCTCCATGGGGTTAGTTCACTTGAACTGGCTGGATGGCCGAGCCCAGAGAGTTGTGGTAAATGGCGTTAAATCCAGTTGGCGGCAGGTCTCAAGCAGTGTTCCTCAGGGCTCAGTTTTGAGACCAGCCTTGTTTAATATCTTTATTGATGGTCTTGATGAGGAGATTGAGTGCACCCTAAGTTAGTTGCAGATGACACCAAATTAAGCGGGAGTGTTGATCTGCTTGAGGGTACAAAGGCTCTGCAGAGAGATCTGGGCAGTCTGGATCGATGGGCTGAAGCCAACTGCATGAGGTTTAACAAGGTCAAGTGCTGGGTCCTGCACTTGGGTCACAACAACCCCAGGCAACGCTACAGGCTTGGGGAGGAGTGGCTGGAAAGCTGCCAGGCAGAAAAGGATCTGGGGGTCCTGGTGGACAGCCGGCTGAACACGAGCCAGCAGTGTGCCCGAGTAGCCAAGAAGGCCAATGGCATCTTGGCCTGTATCAAGAATAGCATGGCCAGCAGGAGTAGGGAAGTGATCGTGCCCCTGTACTCAGCACTGGTGAGGCCACAGCTTGAGTACTGTGTTCAGTTCTGGGTGCCACAGTATAGGAGGGACATTGAGGTGCTGGAGCGTGTCCAGAGAAGGGCAACAAAGCTGGTGAGGGGTCTGGAGAACATGTCTTATGAGGAATGGCTGAAGGAATTAGGATTGTTTAGTCTGGAGAAGAGAAGGTTGAGGGGAGCCCTTATTGCTCTCTACAACTACCTGAAAGGAGATTGTAGTGAGATGGGAGCTGGTCTCTTCTCCCAAGTAACTAGCGATAGGACAAGAGGAAATGGGTTCAAGTTGCATCAGGGGAGGTTTAGGCTGGACATTAGGAAAAAATTTTTCACTGCAAGAGTTATCAAACATTGGAACAGGCTGCCCAGGGAGGTGGTTAAGTCACCATCCCTAGACGTGTTTAAAAGTCATGTAGATATGGTGCTTAGAGACATGGTTTAGTGGCAGCCCTGGTAGAGTAGGGTCAATGGTTGGACTAGATGATCTTAAAGGTCTTTTCCAACCTAAACGATTCTAAATGATTCTATGAACGGGATTTCCCAGGCAGGGATTTATCTCACTGTTTCGTAGGTTATTACATTGGACCTAGAATGTCTCTTAGAAACAATCTAAAGTAAGTAGCAGGGGACAAAACATCACAACTGAGACTGCCAAATGCATCATTACTGTTCTGGCGTCTCATGAAAAAAAACAAATTGAGGTTATTTTTCCTCTCCTAATGTGAAAAAAAGCTATGAATGAAACACTGGGAGAGGAAAAATAAGGCCAATTAAAACTGGAGGGAAGAAAGACTGGAGAGATGCTTTTCTTGCTGAAAGGATATGAGAGTCTGCTTAGGAATGGGTACTCTTTAAAGCTCTGACTTTCCCCTGTGTTGTCTAGTGTCCCCAGTGTTAAATTCCACTAATTGACTAATACCTTTAGTATGAACACTGGAGGTTTGTATCCAACAAGGTCTGTCAGAGGAAATGTATAAGTACTAGCAGCTTATTTTCTGTACTCTAATATGGAGGGGATGGGTTTTTGATAGGTGTAATTTTGGGTAAAATAACAAAAAGTCAATTTTTTCGTAGCACACCTGAAATATCATGTTAAAAAAGGGGAATTTTCCTGGAAAACTCCTCCTTGAGTATGGGTTTTGTATGCAAAAATTTTAAATAGACCATAAGAGAACTTACAGTTCTGGAAAATCAGCTTGACAAGATATCCTGTACAGTATTACACTCTGTCTACAATCACGAGACTTTTACAGCGTGGTGGGTAGGGCTTGCTCTGTGGATATACAGGTATTTGCATATGATTTTCACCACACAAATAAAGTCCATAATGAAATTAATACATTCAAAATAACATTAATACTTTAAAGATGAAACTGCAGAAATAATTACGTCAGGGGCATGAATACAAAACCACCATTTTATGCATATGTTTTATGTATATACAAGTCTTTTATACATGTATGTATATGTGTATACATGCATAAACAACAGGGAATATACAAAGGCTTAAGAAGATAAGAAAATCAAAAGATTGAGACGTTTCTCAAAATGTTCACTCGCCCTCAAGCATATAAAATGGGGTGAGTCATGCTGTCCTTCAATCTCTCTTTTTCATTGAATTAATTTTTAGGACCAGAGAGGAGCGTTGATGTCACTGATGTCACCAAACAGAAAGACTGCAAGATGAAGCTCAAGGAATTTGTGGATTACTATTACAGTACAAACAGGAAAAGGGTCCTCAACGTGACCAACCTGGAGTTCTCAGACACAAGGTAAGAGTCCATCCTGCGGCACCGCGTGGCATGTGGGATACGTGGCAGTGGGAGTTTGAACAGCCTCTGCCTTCTCCACTGGTTCCCTCTTTAGGAGGCACTGCTTTAACCACAGGGTAGCAGCTTCTTGTTGCTCTGACTCTCCCCTTGGTCCTCCAAATGCAGCCAGTACAGGCAAAGCACAGAAATGAAAGCGCTTTTTGCTGTACGAGGAGAATGGTACATAGCAGACTAAATGAGCCAGCATTTGTCCTGGTAATTCACACCTGCATATCATCAGCATTCACATATCACAACAGAACATCTTGGCACCTTTCAGTTCTATTTTAACTCTAGTAATATAGGTGTAGTTAATTCCTTGTGACTAGATACTAGTGATTTGTAACTAGAACATAACTTGATGCTTCAGGAGTGAATTCTCTGCCCTGTCCTGGTGGTGAATGAAAATGTAGTATGTTCCTGGTATTAGGTACTTAGATACAGCTTGACAAATACTGGTAAGACCAAAGAAAGGAGGACAGAGGTGACCACAGAGGTGTGGTAAAACTGTATGTGTGTTCCTGGGAGAACAAGGACATCGGGGGTCTTACTTTTTAATATTCTGTGTTATTTTTCTGGTGAGATGGGAATCCTGATGGATATAAGGCAGCTACAGCCCTTCCTCCAGCTTAAGGAGGAAAAAACTTGAAACATGGTGATCTCCTCGGAGCATTCTTTTTTAAAATGGATTATATAGTGGTAAGCATCCTACTTGTATAGCACAGGTTTGAGTGCGCCATATACTGCTTACTGAAATGCTCCATTTAAAGTAGCAGGGAGTAAGTAAATAGATGAGGTGTGGCTCTAGGTATAGCGTCACATGTCACTGGATGTCCTTGAATGAGGGCAAGTTTGAAATTTCTATAATTTTGTAATCCTATACCATGTGTTATAGTTCTAGTTTCAGTGCTTTTGCAAGTTATCCTGTAATCTGTATGACAGCAGTTCAGAACTAGAGCAATGCTGACTTGTTGACAGAAAGCTGGGGGCTGTGGCAGTGCAGATCAGCTCTGAATTTAAGGCTGAGGTGCTTTAGTGATGCAGTGAGGCAGAGGTAATGGTGCTGGCTATGTGGATATCACCCATCCTCAATGACAGGAAGCCTGCTATTCTCCTCATGTTTTGTATATTTCATATATAGGATAATTAGCTGATGTAAATGCCTAAACATTCAAGTTATTGCTTTGTACTTTATATAGCTGTATTCATCACCTGAGCTGTGCTTTTATTCCAGAAGTAGGCAGATGCATCTGTAATCTATAGGAACTTCATGCAACTGTGCGGATCATTTCTACAGTTCTTTTAGTCCTTCTGGTAGCTAGTACTTCTAGAAGGGAAGTCTCAGAGAAGGAAAAGATTCATTTACATACAAACACTACCCAGAAGATGATGAGCGTCAACATAAAAATAAAGAATGGCTGTTTTGGGGAGCATTCCATTTTAGCAAGAAGACTTAATGCAGCCTTAAAAAAGAAGGCTGATGAATAATTACAAGGTCATTTTTTTTAAAGCCATTACCTTTAGTCCTGTAGTTAGTGTTTTAGTAGTGCCCACCCATTTCTGCAGAAAGCATGTCTAGTAATTACAGGCTTCAAAGATTCCCAGTATCTTCAGTTGAGATTTTTTTAGCTTTCTGCCATTATCCCAGAATAACGGGAGGTCTTTTGTTCTGAAGGACTGCTGGAGCTGTCACTCATATGCTGCTAATTTAGACATTAGCTAGCAAATATTTTATTTCTTAACATAGACAGTGACACTTTAATTGAATGTACTACTCCATTTTCCCCTGACATTTTAAAGGGAGCTATTGTTATCAGGTGTTTGACAGTAAGCATAAATGACACATGGGAGCATTTAATTTTAGTGTGAAGTGCAGATACTTTTACTGACCTGATATTTTAGAGTATCCAACAGTGAACCTCCAACCACTGCAAATATTAGTCCAAATTTTGGATAATTTAAATATAAAAATTTAGCACATTTTAGGATTAAACACTTTTAATACCTGTTTATCATGCTACTACATTGTCTTAGCTGTGACATATAGTATCTATTATATGTTTAATATAGATATATAAATTATATAAATAGCTATATACAATATGAATATATGCTGAATGTAAATAAATATATTCATTTGTGTAAATTATATAAATGAATATTATATATGTTTTATTTTAAATCTATTCACATTGTCAATCCAAATTAGACTTTTTCCTTCTTCGGAGCTTTTAATGTAATTTAGTCAGCCTAAATAAGAAGATCACTGTGATTTTCAGGGTCAGGTCAAGACTTATTTAGTCCTTAAGTATTAATGTTATTGTTATTAGGATTTTCAATACTAGGCTTAACTTGCAAATTTTTAAAATTTGCCAGACCATTTATGTAAGACAGCACATATTCCATGCTCTCTTCTGAAGGGTGCAGGAAAAGTGGCTGTGATAACAGTGCTGTTGGTAACTGAGCCCACATAGCAAGAGACAGGGACTGGAACAATACAAACAGCATATACTTGATCATAAATACTGCTCCTGAAAGAAGTAAAATGATCGTTGCTAAGTCATTATACTTAAAAAGTCTTAAATCTCTGTCTGTAAACAGTTTTCACAATTTTTCTGAATGAAGAGCAGTTCCACTAACACATAAGGAGCTGCTTCAGATTGCCACGCAGGTCACACTCTGCTTTTTGTTCTATCAGAGTCATGGAATTATAGAATCATAGAATGGTTTAGGTTGGAAGGGACCTTAAAGATCATCTAGTTCCAACCCAACTGCCATGGGCAGGGTCACCTCCCACTAGACCAGGTTGCTCAAAGCCTCATCCAACCTGGCCTTGACTACTTCCAGGGATGGGGCAGCCACAGCTTCTCTGGGGAACCTGTTCCATTGCCTCACCACCCTCATAGTAAAAAATTTCTTCCTAATATCTATTGTAAATCTCCCCTCTTCCAGTTTGAAGCCATTATCCCTTGTCCTATCACTACATGCCCTTGTAAAAAGTCCCTCTCCAGCTTTTCTGTAGGCCCCTTTTAGATACTGGATGGGGCTCTAAGGTCTCCCCAGAGCCTTCTCTTCTCCAGGCTGAACAACCCCAACTCTCTCAGCCTGTCCTCACAGCAGAGGTTCTCCAGCCCTTGGATCATCTTCGTGGCCTCCTCTGGACTCACTCTAACAGGTCCATGTCCTTCTTATGTTGAAGGCTTCAGAGTGCTTGTGCTCTTTTTTAAAAGAGATGCGTGTTTGTTTTCGATTTTCTCTGTAAAGGATGTCCAGCTTTGTAGAGCCTCCAGATATAGTTAAGAAGTTGTCGTGGGTGGAAAACTATTGGCCTGATGATGCACTTCTGGCTAAACCAAAAGTTACCAAGTACTGCCTGATCTGTGTGAAGGACAGCTACACAGATTTCCACATAGATTCGGGAGGAGCTTCCGCATGGTACCATGTGCTGAAGGTGAGGGGTTATTTTCTTGCAGTGTATCTAGAAAGGAACTAAATGAACAAAGACCACCCTAAAATTCTCTCAAAAACTCAGATCTCGGGTTTTTTTCCCCACGGTCCTTTTGTATCTGTAAGAAATATGCAGAGCCTTAATTGCTGTAAGTGGGTGTGCTCTCAGCAGCGCCAGGGTCTGCTGAGCGAGGAAGCCCCCTGGAGTGTGGAAGTTGTCCATGTGTTTTCACTGTATTTGGATTTTGATATTTGTTTAGTGTCACCTAAGACCTGAAAGATATTACGTCCTGCTTTTGCAGGATAATGGAATCTGGCACTGTAAACTTTTTGCAATATCAGTCCCACAAATCTAAGCAAATGTGGTCAGCTAGTGATTCTGTACAAAGCTGACGAGTAAATTTTATTTCAATAGTGTTAAACTATGTAATACTATATATTTCTTTAGATTAATATTTGTGTGTGCGCTTGTGTGTGCATGAATCTGTGCCAGTGCAGCAATGCTTGGTTTGGCTACTTTTTGCTAATTTTATATTTTCTAATTCAGGGAGAAAAGATATTTTATCTCATCAAACCAGCCTCTGCCAATATTTCTCTTTATGAACGCTGGCAATCAGCAGCAAACCACAGTGAGATGTTTTTTGCAGACCAAGTAGATAAATGTTACAAATGCACAGTTAAACAAGGACAGACGCTCTTCATTCCATCAGGTGAGCAGGCTGTTGCAGGTGAGGTTTCGTGCTCGTTTTAGAGCTGCTGAAATAGCATGTCTAAAGTGCTAGAGGGTTGTGATTTGACCACTTTCTCTGACAAAGTATGAAGTCTAATTCTCAGTAGAAGTATAATTTCATATGCTTACAGAAAAAAAAAACCCAATCAGAACTTTTACTGCTTTCTATCAATATTTTAGCACCTTTTTAAAAATACAACTAGTAGGTAGAGTGCTCCACTCTTGGTCTAGCTGGGTTGCAGTAACTCATGAGTTCTCTCTCTGTGTCCAACCATGAAGACCTGCGTGTCACAGATTTTTATGGGTTACTTCATAGATTTGGGCTTTCATTGCAGGTTAGGGATGGTGGATTTTGTTTCACTGAGTTACTGGGAGGATTTTGATAAGGATAGGAAGTTGATCAGCAGATAGCGCACAGTTTTAAGTGAATGCGGTTCTACTCCTGCCCCTGTCCCTCACCTTCCTCTCGCCATGAACAATTATTTTCTCATTTGCATTTCTGTTACCAGCACTCCCTGTTACCTGTTGAAACTGTAATCTCTTTGGGACAGGGATTTTCTCTCCCTCTATGTGCCTTTAAACGATGCATTGCCCACTCGATCCATAATCTAAGTTGAGGCTTCCAGGCAGCATGAGTAAGTAACAGCACTGGTCCTTGTGTTTGGGAGGCAGCATCCAGTAGTGCCATTTTGCTGTGTGTGAGTATAATCCTTGCACAGAATGTTTACACACTTGAATTTTACTTTGACGGTAGAAAGTGGAAAGTAGGTACTTCTGTCATGGCCATATGTGGAGCAGATGGTGGGATAAACACCGAGCATTTTATAGAGATTCACTAATTTAAGTAGATTTTTTTTATGAGAATAAGTGTTTGGAAAACACCTGTTCCTGGTACTGCAATAAAGTCAGGAGCTGTCACAGATTTTTATGGTGATGAGAAAGCAGGCACTATTATGTAGCTGCTGCTGCTTTTCACAGTAACAAGAAAGTAATGTCAGTGTGAGCCGTATGTCCCCGTTAACTGTCTGCCACCATTGAAGGTAGTCCTGGGACTGGGAGTCAGAGGTGTGTAGCACCTTCCTGAGCTGGGCCTTCATTGTGCAAAACAAACAAGGGACCAGATGCAACTTTGTCCAAAGCATATGCGGTTCTAGTGCTCATTTGGGCTGAAGAGCTGTATTGGTACCTAGGAAGAAAGTTGCTAAGTGAAGTATAAACATCATGTTGTGAATAAAGTCTCTGTTACTGTGATTCCAGTTTTTATCCTCAAGACTCTTCTCTTTCTCTTTTAGGTTGGATTTATGCAACTCTAACACCTGTAGACTGCCTGGCCTTTGCAGGACATTTTCTACATAGTCTAAGTGTTGAAATGCAGATGAGGTAATCTGTCTTTAAAATCTAAAGTTAGGTAGAGGCTCAGTTTTTAATAAATTGGCCATCTTCTCTCCTATGAATTAGCCTACATTTGCAGTAATGTTGATGTAGCTCTATTGGGCAATTTTGGAAAGTGTACCCACGTTTGTCCCCTTGGACTGTGTTCTCCCATGCTGAGTTATTCCAAGCTGTCTTTACACCCTGTTGCATAGCACATGGAAGGATAGGCGAGATGCTTGAGTTGATGTGGCCAAGTCCTGAAGGAAGAACTGTTAAAAACTGTCAGGAGTTTCAACCTAGAACATGCCATTCGCCTTCTGGATAAGCCCCCATCTGCTCAGCTGGGTTCTTTACCCAGTGTAAGACAATACAAGTAGTTCTTTACTGATGCTGGACAATTAATGCAATAAAACTATCTTCCATCTCTATGGCGGAGTTTCTTACTAGTGTTATTTTTGTGTTTTGCTTTTGGTCTGATGCCGGAATATGTGGTTGCAGCACAAAGAAATGAAACACTGCAAAATGAACCTCGGGCATTTATAAGCAGTGCTTGTCACTGTGCAACATACTTGTGACCTGCTATGCTTTAAGTTCATGTGGCTTTGTATTGCAGGGCATATGAAGTAGAAAGACGATTGAAAATTGTCAGTCTGACCCAGTTTCCAAACTTCGAAACTGCATGTTGGTATATGGGAAAGCATCTACTAGAGACATTCAAAGGTAAAACTGCATTTCTTTGCCTGCCATAGTGGCGTAGCTTTGGGAGCCTGAAAATAGTTACTCTTACTTCCTGCTGATGTGTCACGTAGAAGATGGACAGGTGGCCAAAATCAGTCTTGTTCGTATTTGAAAATTACTTGTAACATACCAGCAGAACATGCTGGTCTGGTCCAGCTCTCCCCTTAATATCCTGCCATCTTGCTCTAGGAAGGACCTTAACTATCCCTCTTACCTGTGCCTAAGGGAAGGTTTCATCTTCTGTATAAAATGTATTTAAGTTGCCCAAGAGGCAAATAATGTTGTAATGTTGTAATGTTCCCCGTTTTAACCTAATGAACTACACGCTCTGTCAGCCTGAGGCATAGAGTAGCACTTCCTTCTCCCGTCATTCTGCTGATCCCAGTCGAAGTATGTGGGCAGGTCGCATATACACAGGGCCACAGGAACATCAGAGATGCGGCCAGCAGGAGCACTGAGAATTAAAGCAAAGTTTTCTGTGAAATTCAAAATCTTCCAGATCAGATTCCTTCAGACTTGATCCAAACATCCATGTGTGTATGTTCTTTACAGATTCGGTCTCACTTTGCTCTTCGCCTCTATTTCACTTATTACAGAACATGTCTAGAGACACCCACCAGATCCTTTTATAATGAGAAATATGTGTCTAATTAATAAGCAAGGTGAGGGGTCCCTCTGAGTGTCACCTGGAAGGGGCCCTGTGTGACTGACTGAACAAAAACTGGAATGAGGGGAGAAGTTTAGGCCAGCTTGTACTCAGGCAGAAGTGAAATGCCTTGCCCAATATAACCTTTGTTTCCACATATTGGTACTTGTTTTTTCAGTCAGAATAAAAGAACCGCTGATGGTACCTTTTTATTCCCACAGCCTAGGATGTATGAACGTGGAAGCTAGCTTGAGTATGGGACCAAGGAAGGAACCGGAAGGATTGCCAGTGTAGACATAACTTAGAGCAGCACAGTGTAGGAAGGCTGAGTTGGATTTATGACACAGTAAATATACTCTTTATTACCATCAAGCTATAATAAGGATTCATTTGTGGTGACCAACTTTCAAAGAGTCAACTTTCACAGTTAAACTTTTTCAAATTAAAGACTTTGTGTAAAATAACTTCAGCTAGCAGTGTTTGAATGCCATTGTTCTTTTCCTCTGCTTAGGTTTGCATAAAGCTGGGCAACAACCTCCTGCTCACTTACTCCAAGGAGCAAAAATTCTCAATGGTGCTTTCAGGTCATGGACTAAAAAGCAGGTAGGAGAAGAAGCCGGTTTTGATACTGTGTGTTCCTCAGGTTTGTCAGTCACTGGACCAGAGAGCAAATGCTAGAACAAATAATAACTCCATAGCAAAACAGCTAATTCTGAAATCCCAAAGAGAAGGGACTGGGAGAACAGGGAAGGAAGGTGATAGCTGGGATTTCATAGTGCCACACAAGGAGTCAGCGGGAAAAACGATACCACCAGAGCTTTAAAAAAGTCAATTCTGCACACAGCCAGAAGAATACTGAATGAATGTTCTCCCTGGCTCTGAGCATTTTCATGTGCCAAATCAATTAAGCAGAGGTTGTGAATGGAAGCGAGGCCTAGAACAACGCCTTCATTTGTGTGTGCACAAGGTGCCCAGTTCCTGCAAATCAACACGTTAATTGAGCCAGGAAATACATATTGGCTGGAGAGAAGGCTTAAAGGGATTTGCAGCCTGAATTTCCTGCTGCAGTCATTTCAGAAGTGTTATTCTTGCGTGTGTTGCTCCTAAAGTTTTGGGGAATTAGCTGCAGGAGACAGGCCATTCAGTCATAAAATGTGAACAGGGGAACTAGCAGCTTCAGGATTTTCAGACATTTTAAGAAGGGATGAGCAGCTGAGCACACAGCGTGGCATACGCAGCTAGGTCAGTTAGGTGGCTGTCCCAGATTTAAATGTAGTCAGGGACTTGACTGCTCCCTACTGCAAAAAGCCTGAATCCAGAATTGCTCCCTGGTTTCCTGCCGAAGGACTGGCTGGTGTGGAAGCTCTCTTCCCCATGTCACCCTGTTTATTTTTCCACTTGCCATGCAGATGAGAAGTAGTGAGTCAAATGAAGTGAGGCTGTGTTGGCATTTAGGTAAAGTTGAACTTTGAATAACATGACATGTGAATGCAAATGTTGTTAGTCCCGTCAGGGAGCTCCCAAACCAGTCTGTTAACAAGGTCTATGCCTATTACACTTATTGAGGACACCAGCCTAAGACAATCTCTCCTTGTAGATGTAGAAAAGGAATTTCTCACAGATTCTCATGTAAGGGAGTGAACAAAGTGATGTTACAGTTCTGAAAATGAAATAATATCTGAAAAAGACTATTGACTTTATTGTTCTCACAGGACAACTATTTACAATAACATCCAGAAGGAAAAAAAAAGTGTATTTTTTCCTTATTTGGACTACTGATGCAGTCAGTATTGATTTCAGTATATTGATGTTTCACTTAATGAGTGTTTTTTTATATTTTTGGAAAAACCCATGTGCAGAAACAGCAGTCTGGCTTTGTTCCGTTTTAGGCTTTAGCAGAGCATGAAGATGAGCTACCAGAAAACTTCAAACCAGCACAACTTATCAAGGACCTTGCCAAAGAAATAAGATTAAGTGAGGTTTGTGATCTTTTCATGGTATTAACTATATTGTGGGTCTTTTAATAATCTAGGCAATAAAATAGATGACTTGAAATAAATTAACCTGTTTTTCCCTCTTTCTTCATTAAAAGAATTCATGTGAGGTTTCACAGTAGGGGGACTGCTCAAGACTTGTCTGTGGCTGACTCGGCATGTATTCGGGCCTCCTGTTTGCTTTCTTTTTGGCTTTACGCTCTGTCTGCCTGTCCTACATCCTTCCTCCTCCACCTTCTAGCTGGGCTGGCCACACTCCCCTCTCCATCCTTATTTTCTCTTTCACTTTAGCTACTCCCTACCCAAAAATATGATAGAACTCAAAGAATGCTGTTGCCATTCTTGTGATCATGCTCCCTGTGTAGTATCTCCTTTTCCTTATTTTCATTGCTCTTGTCTATGATATTGTCTGAGCTTGGGACTCTATTGTTCTGTACATTGTCCCAATAGAAAGCCTTGCTCTTGGCTGGCTTCTAGGCAGAGTTACTATAGGAAATGCGATAATAATAATAACTCCCTCCTCCCCATAAAAATCAACCAAAAAAAACCCAAAAAAAAGGAGGTTTCATGGAGGTATCATCCATTAAGTCTGGTATCATATTCCACTTAGTGGAGATACGTGACAGTGCCAGGTGACAATAGCTAGGTCAGTTGTTTTAAGAAGACGTTGTGTTACATTCCACCCCTTTTCTGGCTATATCCAAAGGCCTCAAAATTGAAATCTATCTTGTCCTTTTATCCTCTTTGATGTTGTGTGTAAGTTTTCTGATTGCCAGAATGGCAAGTGAAGCAGAAAATAATTTCTTTTTAATTAGTTAGACAGTATTAATTGGGCAGCTATTTTACTGCTTATTTTTCCTGAGGGTATGAAACATGATTTTGCTACATTTATCACATCTGAGTTAAATGGAAATGGTTTGTGCTCAAGCTGATTAGCATTTTAAACAAAAGACCATTGATTTTATACATTTGTTTGTGTGACCCATTTAACAGCCCTACCTGGTGATACTACTGGTGAGAGTTACATTCCTTATGAAGCCACTGGAGTTTCTCTAGGCCAAACATGTGCTTGAGCTGGAATTAGTGGTGAGCGGAGCCTTACTGTGGTATATCATATGGTCTTCACTGCCTGGCCAGCCTGCCCTGTGAATGCAGTTACCCTTTATTGAAGGGGGGATCTTCAGGGTTTGTTTCTCGAAGGAAGGGAGGGTGCAGGGAAATATCCAACGTGAGACAGGGGGGTCTGAATGCCTTCCCATTTTGTGCTAAACTACAGAATGCTTCGAAAGCCAGCAAAGCAGACACGAGTGCCAACACAAACAGTGACGAAATCTGTCCTATGGAGAAGGAGGAGGCACCATCACCCATCCAAGTGACACCTCCGCCCCCACCTGTAGAGAAGCTCCCTAAAAAAAAGACTCCCAAAACTGTGAAAACCCCCAAACAACTCAAGCCATCCAAACTCCCCAAACCTCCCAAGCCACCCAAACCCCCTAAGCCTCCCAAAACACCAAAAGTTAAGGGAGAAGGAAAAAAGAAAGGAAAGAAGGCAAAAGAGAGTCCTCCGCCAGCCATCCCGAATCTCGACTTGCTGGAGGCACACACGAAAGAGGCTTTGACAAAGATCGAGACGCCAAAGAAGGGGAAGGTGGGTCATACAAACTAAACCATTCTATGATTCTCTGATTCTATATTTTAACCTCTCCCTGTTCTCTCGCTGTAATAAAGATAAAGTCATTCCTTAGGTCTCATGAAAAAAAAATAATTTAAGCAACATAGTGTAAAACTCCGTCTCCACTGAAGTAAATGGAAGTTTTGTAAATGCTATCGCCCTTTTCTTATCTGACTTTTACCTCAAGTTGATTTGACTGTTTGCTTGGTTATTCATTTGATATGGAGCCTTCAGGAAACCTGTTGATTCAAGCAAACTAATGCCAGTTCCCAGCCCAAACTGAGGCGAGATGAAAATTAAAAATAGCTTTTTTTTTGCCTCTTGAACTATTTTATTCTTATTTCAAGTCTTATTAGCACTCTTGTGTGCATTTCTGTAATGTTATCAATGATGGAGTTCATTTCTAAAGCATCTTATTTGTGTGAGATTCTGCTCTAGATAGAGTGAATGAAGATAAAACAATAGTTTGCTTCCATTTTTGCTCATGTAGGACAAGTTTCATTTTGATGTCCTTTAATTCGACGTGAATTTTGCTGCTGACTTCAGTAGGGGCCAGGATTTCATTGAGGCATTGACAGAGTAATGTATTGTACACTGTTTGTTAAAAAGTATCCATCAGTCTTTTCTAAAATGCTTCTGAATTTCCTAGTAGTTTGTATGCAGTTTGCAAAACCTGTCCACGGAGCAACAGACAGGGAGATTAGTATGTTTTTACAGTAATCTTGTATATTGGTATATCCAGGAGAAATGCAGCTAGTTGTCTGCATTCTCTGAAGCAGGAATATTTGATTGAATCTCCTATTTGGGTTCAAAAAGAACGAATCAGGAGAGGGGTTTTCAAAAATATATCATGTTATATTCCTGATAAAAAATGTGTTTCTGTAACATGCCAGCGCTCCATCCTCATTAAAAGTACATGCTGACTTTTTCCCCAGGCTGCAAAGAATGTTCTAAGTGTTCCCAATAAGGAAACTGCTAGTAAGCAGAATGAGGTGGAGAAATTTGAAGTTCGAGAGCAAAATAAAAGCAAAACAGAAGCCAAATGGAAATATAAGGTAATATCTCCTGTTAAATTCTGCTGCTGGTTCTGCCACATAGTGATAAGTCAAGGGTGGAGAAGTGTTCATAGGTCTACCTAAGCAGAGAGTACAAGGCACCAATTTTCAGTTCCCAAAGAAAAAATTTTCAGCAGAAAATAATCAAGTAATCACTGATAAAGGAGGCGGGCAGATTCTTCAAAAGCATGTGCTGAATTGTCCATCTTTGTTGAAGCCAGTGGGAACACTGTTAATTGTGAGATTTTTCAGTGCTCATCTCTTTTGTAATTCTTACTTTAACACAGTCATACTACTTGAAGTCTGGAGTGGTTCCAGAGAAATCAATAACTAATGATGGCATAAAAGTAAAGTTAATGAAATCTGAATTATGCCACATGAATTAAAAGCTTGCCTTCCTGGAGGGCTAATGTAGGATGAGTAAAATTCATTCATAGAATAATACATTTTTTCTCCAGATACCACCAAGGTGACACTAGGCTTTCTCACAGAAATAGCTGTCTGAATTTTGCCTGCTTTGTGAACTTCTAATGACAAACGTGCAAACAAATTCCCCCAAACAAAACAGAAGTACATGCTTTTTCACGTGGGGAAAGTACTAAAAATCATGAATCATTAACATTAGAGATATCTAAATCTTTTGTGTTAAAAAATTATTAGATCAATATGTACCAATTGATTCTGCAGCCAGTACAGCTTAGGAAAGTATTAAAGTGACACTTAAAAAATAATCAAAGGCTTTCTTTGCACTGGATCACTTTGATATTACATTATTAAATTCATAATTCAAGCTCTTCGGAAGGTGTGAAAGAAGCAAGCGGAGCCTGGGAATAAAATGCAGTTGTATTTGTGAGGTTACAGGCATTGTGCTAGATTCTGTCCTTCGCCACACAGGCATGACGCTGATGAGCAGCGTGCTTAGCCTGTGCTCTGATTCACGAAATGTCTGTTCGTATTTTATATCAGTCTGTGACGGTTTAAGAGAGCAATATTTAAATTTGGCACTGTGTTTGTGGCAGGCATTGCTTAAACTGGTGCTGAAGGGCTTCCTGAATGGGGACAAGTCCCTGAACCAAACTGCATGTAGTCTAACGAAGAGTATCGTCCTCTATTCCTTACCACATTTGGAGGAACATATTTTTCCCTGCATATAGATCAATGGATTCTCTGAGGTTACCTAGGAATCTGAAATATCAACAACTCATTCAACCAATTTTATTGTTTTGTTTTGGGTCTTTTGCCTTTCAGAACAGTAAACCTGATTCGCTTCTGAAAATGGAAGAGGAACACAAATCGGAAAAGACGCCTTTATCAGGAAATAAGGACAACAAATTTACATTCTCTTTCTCTAATAAGAAGTTGCTTGGGTAAGTAAAAAATATGACAATACACATCAATTTAAAAAAGCAGATTAAAAAGTCTTGTCATTATTTATGGGTTTTTATACAAGAAGGTGAAAATCTGCCTTTCTGGTCAATGTAGAAAATACACTTAAGCAAAAAGTTCTTCACTCTAGAACTTGATTTTACCTAGAACCCAGCATAGTTGGCCATAACAGCAATGACCTCTCTTTGAAGCTGGTATTTTGCTTGAGAATAGTGTTCAGGCAGTGTCTCATGTTTTGGCACTTCAGGTTCTTACTAGTTGAGTTACATTAAGTGGGTTTTGTGCAGATCCTACTTGGGGTACATTTTTAAGAAACTGTTAAATGAACTCTGCATACCAAAGTTCTATGCTTCATGTGCATTACGCGTATCATGATACACCTTGAGACAGCTTTAAATAATAGAGTGCGTATTTGAAGCCAGCCAAGGCTACTCTAGTTGGCATCATGGTTTGAGATATAAATCGTAGGTGTAGAACTGTGCTTCTAAAATATTTGAATTGCTGTGGCACCTCTGAAAGTATTCAAGTTGACTGAGATTTCTATATAAAGATAATCATTGTCTTCCTCTGTCAATTTGCAAAATGTTTTCCAGAGTATTGTTACTGATTTGTAATTTTATTTTTGTTTTCAGTTCAAAGGGAGTCAAAACCCAGCTGAATACTAGTGTGTTTGGGTCACTGCAGAATTTTAAAGAAGATAAAGCAAAACCTGTACGAGATGAATATGAATATGTGTCAGATGATGGTGAACTAAAAATTGATGAGTTTCCAATCAGAAGGAAGAAAAACACTACAAAAAGAGAACTGCCCTGTAAGAATATTTCCTTTTTTTCTGTAGCTGCACAGCAAAGTCTTACATGTTGATTGTCCAAAATCAATGTGAGTTATAATAAAGAGAGCCATGGATTTGAATTGCTTTAGAAGTTATAGCTTAGGGGTGGCTTAGGAGTGTTATCTTTTGAAGGGAAGAGAACCATGACTTTGTTTTTCTTTTTTTTTAATTCAGTTTTATCAGATAAAAAAGACACTCTGCAGCACACTCCTGTTAAGAAGCCAAAGGTGGAGTCAGTATCATACAAGGTATGGTTATTATTGTACCCATCACAAGCAAGCACCCGTTGTATGTCTCTAACAGTATGAGGGGCAGTACTATAATTACAGTAGCGAAGCCTTCTCCCAGGCTGTTGTCACATCCTCTCCTTCATCCTGCAATCACAGCCTGCCCAGAATAGGTCACATGCAGATATTGCAAGGACTAAGCATGATTTGGTACTGTGGCTTGAGCTCACTCACGTCACTTGGCGTTTCACCTTACTAGAAGCCCTCAATACGTTTTATGTAGCAATTAAAGGTTTTGTTTGCTATCACTTAGCAGAGCATCCCTCTGCCCATCTAGAATGCTCTTGACTCAGCATGATACTTTAGTATGCCCCTAACTCAAGGCGGTGTCGATGTGCCTGTTGATAGGTTACCTTCACGGGGCTGAACAGCACAGGCATAATTTTGCTCTGTGTTAGCATTGAAGGTCAATGCTGGAAATTAAATGACACTAAATGACATTAAAATTAAATGTTTTGCCTAACTGTGGTTAATACAAATTCATATTATGATGTCTGAATCAGTCAGAAAAAGGAAAATAGCTTGTTAACACAGAACTGTACGTCACTGAAATATTTGGCCCTAAGAAGTAAGGAATCTTCTTCATCCTCGTTTGCCTTAACGATGTTCAAGAGCAAGTCAGTAGTTGACATCTGGAGACTGGTGCAGAGGGAACAGGGCAAACCATGCTGGTATCTCACTGTGCAGGAGCTTAAGGAGGGAGGCCAGTTCCTGGAGACAGCAGTAATTAGCGGTCTAAGCAATAAAGGCTGGGGACTTTAGAGGCCTGAAAGCAGGGCAGGAAAGGGGAAAAATGTTGTCTATTATACTCTAGACTACAGTGCATAGAGGTACCAGCCCCAGAAAGATAGTTAGATGCAGGTAGCTTCCTTCAGTGGCCTCAGGTGCTACTGTTAATATGTGTCTATTCCATTTCTCTGTCAGATCTTCCTGTTCTCTTGCAGTAGGGATGGCAGAAGTGGGTCTGTCCTTCTGTCTGGATTGGCTTGTTAATAGTCTTGCAAGATACAGACCCGTGCCCTGATGCTTAACTGGGCTGACAGAGCTATGGCCACACATTCGGTTCTTTTGCTACATGGGGCCGTGGTCTCAAGAACAGGAGCAGGGGCTGAGAAGGCAACACAGCACCTAGAAACACCACTGTTACAGTGGTTTGATCCCATGTGCAGGATCAGATCTCAAAGTTGGTTCTCCAGGGTTGGAAAGGGAAAGAAAAGCCTACTATGGCTACAGGCTGCAAGGAAACATTTTTACTGTGTACCTGGTTTGGGGTTTTTTTGATTTTTTTTTTAAATGAAAGCAAATTACAAATGCTAGCCCTGTGTCTTTGGAGGAACAGCAGACTTCAAAAATGATTGTGTCGTTCTTGTTGACTAACCTAGTGAGTTTCTGTTTTTTTTGAGCCATTTCCTTGTTTTTGCAGAGCGATGACTCGTCAGATGAAGATTTGCTTCACATTGACACAGAGGCAAAGCCAGGGCGTAATTCCAAAGTAAAGAAAGAGAGTGGAAGTTCAGCAGGAATTCTTGATCTTTTGCAGGCAAGCAAGGAAGTTGGGGGTTTAGAGTATAACACAAACAGGTATGCACCAAGGGGTGTTTTTTCCTCTTACCCATGAACAAAAATTGCTCTTTTGTGGTTGTGTGTGTGCAAGTGAGAGAGAATTAATTTTGCAGCTCAGTAACTGCTTTTTCTCCAGTAAGCAAATTCTTCCTTCATCCTGTGATCTGGAGGGAGAGGTGTGAAAGTGTGTGAGAAAGATTTTGGTGGTATAATTTAAACAAATAGCGGCATTTCACATCTGTAAATGCTGAACATCCATTCTAGCAATAATACTATAATAGATGAATCATTCAAAAGGAAAGGAGAGCTCAGTGAATGCAGCTTGAGGGTATGAATAATGTTTTTTAATGTAGTAATAATGTAATAAAGTAATCTAAATGACCGGCATTCCTTCCATAAGGCATTTTAAGGTGCCGCACAGTTCCCCAAATACTGAATGTTTGAAAGAAGAAAATAGGAAACCATCTACCCTCCTGCACACCCCTGGTCATCATTCTTGTCCCCACCAAAACCCATGGCTTGGAAAAATCAAAACTCTTTCATGGGTACTTCTATACCTAAAATGGAAGTGTTTGCCTGGGCTTGGTTGTGTTTCATATGGGACCACTGTAGGTGGAAACTGAACTTGACACTGGATGTTTTGGAATATGGTTAATAAGGTACAGCACTAGATCTTTTAGTAATCCAAACAATGAGCACTGAAAAGAAATGCAAAACTGGAAAATACGGTTCCCAGACTCGAATGCTGCAGTTCAGGACTGTCTGGGACAAGGGTTTTGTTTGGGTCCATCTCAAAACAAATGTGCAGGTTCACTACCTCCACTCTTGACAGGCCAAGTCTGATCTTAAACTACTGAGAGAGCAATTAGGTAAGAGAAGTATGTGTGTCATTTCAAAAGAAGCTAGTGGGACTCTTCACATATGGAAATGTCTTGCTTAACTCAAACCTTAGGAACAAATCCCCAGGAAGGAGTTTTGTGAATGTCAACTGTGTTTATGGCTTCCATGCACAGAATGGTGCTGCCGACATGAACTGCTACATCTTGTGCCCTGTGCTCCCTAGCAGTCTCCTAATTAAGTAGATCTTTGCTGCAGCAGTCTTCACTGAATGATGTGTCCACTGTCTGTGGAAAGCCAGAGGTATTCACCTAAGCACGCTCCACTGCTCCACAGGGACCACAGCCTTGATACTTTTGGAAGCTCTGGGCTGTTCGTCAATTCCTGGCACAAGTTTCTAGCCTCTAAATATGGCTGTTGTGCAAAGGAGTTGTCCTCTGAAAGGTGAGAATGGCAGGCTAGGTGGTGATAGGGAAATGATGTGAAATGTGCAGTAAGGCTATTCTTGTTTGGCATTTTAATAAGCTGGTTCCATCTCCACTCTGCCTTCATTTGAAAACTACCTTCGCCAGGCACGCAGGACATGCTGGTTCTCCAGGCTGGCTGCTTGAAGCGGCATTTATCCTACTCAAGATTCATACAGCAGATGTTACATGGAAGCATGAGGTGTGTTGTACCATTTTATACGTGCAAAGCAGCAAAACCAATCTACTTTCAGCAGTAAAGCCAGATACCGCATTGCTGGGGTACCCCAACAGCATCTTTTTCCTCCCTGCTTTCTCTAGGTCCACTTTGGTTATACAAAACCCCAGAACCTGTGCAGGACGTAGAAGTGGCTGTAGGAGTGGTCTGAGAGTTGGGAACAGACTGGACAAAGAGAGACTGGTGCTGTCCTTCTCGCCCGTGCTGTGCCCTTGCTGGGTGTGGGGTGTGCGTGCCCCAGGAAAAGTGCAGCTTGCAAATCTGAAAGGACCTGTTACTGTGGACTGAGAAGGTCCCCTCAGAGAGGAAGATATTATCTAAACCTGGGAAAGATTGGAAATTAAAAGCTAGAACTCAGAATTCCAGAAGATACGCCTCATGGTCAAAGGGGAACATATGGAATAAGTTACCAAGAGAAATCATAGAAGCAAATTTTGTCAGTCAGTTTAAAAAAAAAAAAAAAGGTTTTTTTTATGTTGAGAGAGAAAATGGAATCTTTTAAGGTTGCAGTGCAGTAACAGAGCTACAGAGAGGCAGTGCTGCTGAACCAGAAACATCTCCTGGTTCAACCTTTCTCAGATTGCTAGGCAGTTGTCTCTTTCACAGCTTAGATGGTTGCAAGAGAATAAAGCATATTGCGTAGACTGGCTTCAAGCAGGGTGCCTCAGTTGTGAAGTACCAGGCAGCTCTGTGAGAGGCAGGCTCGCCTTTGTGCATTAATGTTTAGAGTTTATTACAGTGACAGGGATCCTCATCTCTGTGTGGAACAGAGGTGTGTGTGCACGGTCTCCTGTAAGAGTTCTCTGTTCATTCCCAACAGGAATGAAAAAAGCCAATGATTTTAAAATCAAGTAACATAGTCATGACGTATCCTTAGAAGGCTTATCTTGACAAGGCTGCTAGTTCTAGGGAAGAGATCTAATCTCAGTTTAGTCCTGGTTTTCCTCCATTGCTGCCTTCCCCCTAGCAAGGAGTGGTTGATGAAAACAGCCAACCACCTCCTATGATTGCGGAGAGTATGGGGAGAGGTACCGATGTGTCTGCAGCTCCCAGGAAATACAGTATTTTCTGTTGTCTGAGCTCAGGTGGGTGAATGGTACTAGATTCTCCTGATCTCTTGAGATTTGGCCCTGTTTCTGCATCTGCTCTTCAAAAGAAATAATTGCATTGGCACTTGTTGTCTGTTTGGCTGTTCCTGTGAATTCCTTTTCCATTCTGTGTTATGGTGCATAATGGAACTCGTGTTTATGTTGAATTTACACTTATATTTTGGCAGGTAATTAGACATGTCAGCAGGTAGTTAGGTGCATCTAACTCTGGGAATAAAGTTGCCAGTGTAATATGACTCTCATGCTTGAAGTTTGGTATAAAACAAGAAAATTTGTCAACCATTTTAGGAATTAAAAGAAATCTGCCTTTCCCATATTTACACTACTAACCGTTCCATCTATAACATATTTTGCCACCTGCTTATGATGTGCAGAAATGCAGGGGGAAGCGATAAAAACAGGTTAAAGAAATGGTCCTCAAAGATTCTCTTCCTTGCTTGAGAGGTGTCTTTTGCTATCTGCCATGGGTTAAACTGCCATTCAGTAATGGAGCAGGACTCAGGCCTTTCATTCTTCCTGCCTTCGGCCTGGGCTCTGTACCCAGTATGTTTGTAGACTTTGCAGTTTCTGAAATCAAAGTCGCAAACGCAGTCACAAAACTAAACTCTGCATGAATTACTGCACTGTGTGTGGTAGTTTAGTGGGAATGTGTCATATCAATTTTGGCTCTTGTATAAACAATAAGGCTTTGCCAGTGTGTGTCGCAGCTTGATTGAAAAAAGCTCCCAATAAATGAAATTACTATGTTTCATTTCATAATTATGCTAGGCTTTTGAAATGGCCCTAACGTGTTTTTGTTAAAAAATGGAAGAAACATGATACACAAACATACTGTGTCGCAACATAATGCCAATGTGGTTGTGTCTCAGGAGCAATTTCCATCTTTCTCTACTTTAAGGCAGATGAAGGGTAGGCATATTTATATATGTATGTTGTGGATACTCCACGTAGCAGTAGTGCAGGTAGGTCTATGTGGAATCTCCTTTGCTCATACAGTGGTCTGTGCAGATGAGAGCCAGCTCTCAAGTGGGAAGCATGGAGCCCTGTCAGACCAGCGCTGAAGCTGCTGAACCTCAGCGGTAACTCAGGAAGCAGGTCAGGGCTCTTTGTGATAATGACCTTATCTGAATTGCGTGAAACTTTATTCTGTAAAATATTTGCAGCTGACCAAACCAAATGCCCTGATGGCATTACCTAGACTGCTCTGGAGAGCTGCATTTCCCATACTCGTGTCAATGGTAGCAAGATGGGGAGAGATAATGACAGAGGGCCTGCAGAAAGGCTGCTGTAAATGTCGAAACAGTCTGCAAGAATTGAAATGGAATATGGAAAAAAGCTTGGAGGGGACTGATAGTGATGTGATCTTGAACTGAGCGAAGTTATTTGTTGTTTCCAGGTCTGATTCAAAAATGGAAGGAAATACTGTGTTTGGACTTGAAATTATTTGAGGTCCATAGTTTTATACAACTGCCACTTCTCCAAAATATTGATAAATCCTTACTATCTTGGCTCCACTTCTTCTTTGTGATTCATTTGCATTTGGCTGCAGGTAGGGTGAGGGGAAATGCAGAAATGACAGGGAAATACTATCACAGAGAGAGGCTGGTGATTTATTGCCTTCCACTTACATGCACAACTGTTTTTCAGTGGTTCTTATTTGAAGTATTCCAGAATAACGGCAGGTGGAAGGGACCTCGGGAAGTCACCTAGTGCAGCCACCAGCCCACAGCACAACCAGCTGCGAAGTTTGACCTGGATATTCAGGGCATTGCCCTGATGAGTTTTAAATATACTCAGGGCTGGGGATTCAGTGGCCTCTCTGTGTGAGCTGCTCGGCAACTCTCAGTATCGACCTTTTCTTGTGTCGGGTTGGGATTTCCCCTGCTGCAGCTTGGGACCGCTGCCTCTCATCCTATTGCTGTGCACCACTGAGGAGGGTCTGGCTCTGTCTTCTCTGTAACCCCATGAGATAGTTCTTGTTTCAAGTTAGTTCTTACTGCCATTTAGAAAATGCTTAGTGGTTCCTGTGACTTTCCTTTGCCCTTATCTATTTTTCCCTTAACCTTAAGATGAGACTGGGCGATAGTTATTCAGAGGCGAGGTGAGACTTTAGTGAGCTGTCTCTCGTCTCCGCCTTGCCCTTTGGTGCCTCCAGCCGTCTGTGGAGGCATCATGGAGAATGGGGAAGAAGCCACCCCTCAATGAGTAATATTCTGCTGAAATTAATAAATTCAGTTTCTGAATATGAGGATATAGGTGAAAGGCTCGGTAATTGCTTATGAAAGGAGATGATCTGCGTAGAGATGTTCAACCCTCAGAGAGAGATGGCAGTAGTAGAACTGGTTGTGAAGTGAGGCACCAGCTCCCTGCATGATATCCTCTCCTACCTTCAGGGTGTTGGGATTATTCCTGGGCCCAGACAGCACAGAGGGCAGCCTCAACTAAGGAGGTAAAACCTTAGTCTGTCTGTGCTGAATTGTGTGTATTCTTGTCGCGTTCATGGCTGTTTGCCTATTGCCACCCGCTCTGGAACATGCTGTCAACGAAAGGATGCTCTTGTCAAGACTAGGCAGGCAATACAGGCACTGTGAAAGCCCCAAAGCGTAGCCTGAAGGGATGCTTTGTGCTCTCCTCCCTGACGAAGATCCTGCTAGCAACTGGCAAGCTGTTCTGGGACACTGAGGCCCCGAGGCTGAAACCCAACACAACAAATAGTTGCAGAGAGCACTGTGCATAGGGCGCAAAGCCATCTGTGCCATACAGAACAATGTCTTCTTCCTCGGGTTCCCACTGAAATGAGTTGCCCTTCCCTGCTCCTCATCATGCTGTCCCGACCAGCGCTGCAGGCTGGTCAGACTGGGGGAAGATTTTATTTGGGATGAGTTTTAACAGCAAATTTTCCCTTCTGTTATGGTGCTTCTCTCTGTTAATAATGTGAAAACGTGCTGCCAGTTTCAACTCTTGGGAGCAGCAGCAGAAAGGCAGTTGCTGGTGCTGATGAGGCACGTGGCTCGTTAGCAGGCTTGTCAGCCCAGGCTGCTCGGCATGGGTGCAAGCTTGGCCCATCGGGCTCTGTACTGGTTGTGGATGGGAGCTGGGCCTGGCAGACCTCAGGCTCATCCTCCACAGCCCAGCCCTGGGGGTCATTCAGGAGGCCACTGCGCTGCTTTGGTCATGCCTTTTTGGCCATCTGGGTGGTTCTTTTACCTGCGGATGGTGGTGGGGCTGCACCGAGGTTTGCCGCGCGGTGCTGGGTGTTGCAGGAGAAGCTGGCAGTTTCCAGTGGAGACCTCTTTCAGTCCCTGAGTGCAGCTGAAAATCACTAGATGCTTGCTAGGCAGCAAACAGTTCTTGCAGTAAACATATCTCTCAATTATGTGTCGCTGTCTTTACACGAATCAAAGGAAACAATAAAATCCCAAAAAGGGAGGCCATGCAAACTGCTGAAGTGGAGCCCACTGCAAAGGGCACAAAATGCTACCGGTCAGTTTGTTAAATTGTCCTTTTCTGTGTTCATCCACATCGTTTTTTTAGCTTGGGGAAAGGAAAGCAAGGCTGCGGGATTTGCAGAGCAGTGGCAGGGTCTGTGTGGTCGCCAAGGGCCACCTCGTTGGGTGCTGGAAGGGTCCTGGCCAGCCAGCTGCTGCGGAGGGAGCTCGGGGGCAGAAGCACTCTGGCTGCTTTGCTTCTGCTCCCGCTCTCATTTGACGTGTTTTTAAGTCATAGTTGTAACTCACAGATAGTTTACTTTCATAAATATTTTTTGTTTAGATCATTGCTGAAGCTACAGAAAGGGGATATGGCCTTTCAGAGCTTAAAAATTGCTTCCTGATTCTTCTTGAATTTTTCTTGGCTTAGGAAGCTGAAATACCTCTAATGGAAGTACACGCAAGCACATGCCCTAATGAAAAACACTTTGCCCTGTATGCAGCTCTGTCTCTTTGAGACATTTCACCCACACGTTCAGGTTGTGATTTGACTCTCAGAACCACTGGTTTTGATCATTTTCCAGAATTTATTTGTTGAGGCTTGTGTTGCTTAAGGCAGTTCCTCTCTGATTTGCCCATTTAGTGGTCAGTGTTTGATGGTCTGTTTGCAGTGTTTTGAGAGTCCAGTGTTTGCAGAAACAGTTGGGGGAAAAAATTGAGAGAAAATATGTTAATTTCTTATAGATGGTGCAAAATATGCCTTTGACGGGGACATGTCTAAGGCATCTGGCGTGATAATGAGGGATTAAAATGTCTCTTCCCTAAATAAGTTTTTCAATGTTCTTCTATTTGTTGAGTTGCTAGCTGCTAACACCAGTCTTAACTCATTTTCAGGATTATTTATAAATGCAATTAGTGCCCAGAAACTCTCATTCTGTCTTCTACGTTCCTCTGTCTGGAGTCCCGTAATGGTTTGAAGTGGATTAATTTAAGATCAAATAAGAGAAGGTGATGTGGTACTGCTAATTTCCTTGGGAAATGCTGTGCATTAGTGGCTTCTTGCGTAACTGTAAAAAAAGTCATTACCACAGCAAGTTTTTTTGCATTTCACTATTTGCCCAAACTCCAAAGTTCTGGAAATATTTGATGATGTATTCTGCCCATTGCAGAATTAATGTCTGGTGTTCTCTGACAAGATTATCATTCTTCTGCATTCTTCTATATTGTGGGGAGCGTGCTTTCCCACCTCACTACGTGTACATGCCAGTCAGAATTTACACATCATTTGACCTCAACTTATTCTGTAGGAATGTATTTCTTTCTGTAATAGGTGCACAGTGCCTGTTGAAAACTGGTAATAAGCTGCCAAAAAGCAAGTTCAATGAAATTAAGGTTTCCAACCACCCTGTAGTCCACCCATCTAGTCCCTATCTCTCCAGCATCTCCCATAATCAATCCATCCCACATCCACATCAGAAAAACCTCCCAGTGCACTGCAGAAATCTCTTGAATTGCTTGTGCCCTACCATGCTGCTCTTCCAGCAGATCCTGGAGTGGTGACAGTCCCCAGGGAGAGCTGCAACCTGTGATCATGAGCTTCCTTCCAGTTGTTCACATTCTTCCTCTACTTGCTTGGCAGTATGTAGCGGAAGCCCACCACACCATCCCCCTCCGACGCTGCCCCATAGGCCCTCAGAGTTGGTAGTAGAGACACCGCGTTGTTGGGGATGCTGCTACGGGCTTTGAAAAGTTATCTGACCCCTGTCCTCGCCCACCAGCGACAGCAGCCCCCAGGGAGCTGCCCATCACACACCCAGCCCCACAGCGCACAGCTCCGAGACTTCTGGGGCAGCCACCCCAAACCTAATGTGCTGTCTGTGGTATTGCTGTTAGTATAAAAATACCTGGTGTCACTCCTGGCACTCCCAGCTGCTCAAAGGGCAGTAATCGGGAAATCTCTTTTCTCAACACTGTGCAGTGAAAGGAGTCAACTGTTTGTGAGGGCTTCATGTTTTTCTGGAATCGCTAATCGTTCTTGTATTTCTCAATGTTTCCCTGCAGTCAGCCACCTGCCTCACCCAGCACGCAAGAAGCAATCCAGGGCATGCTATCGATGGCAAACCTCCAGTCGTCAGAGTCGTGCCTCCAGACGTCATGGGGTACCAATCAGGCAAAGAATAACTCCATCTCCGCACAAAACTCTAAAAAAACAGGTGGTGGCAGCAACAAAAATGCGGGCAAGCGGTTACTAAAGAAAAGCACAAAGAACAGTATTGACATTGAAGATTATGATGAAGATCAGGACCACTTAGATGCCTGTTTTAAAGATTCTGATTACGGTAAGTACAAATGAAGCAGTCTGTGTGAGTGTGCACCTGGGTATGCATGTACGTATTTGTGCATGTTTGCAAATAACCCCCATGTTTCTCATGATACGCTTGCTCGCTTTCTGTCACATTGAAATCGACTGGGTATTTTGGTAAGGAGGAGTGCAAATAACAAGAGATCTGCCTGGGAAAATTAAGCAAATGCTGTGTGACTACAGAGCTGGTTGGTGGTGATACGGCCATCCAGGTAGACTGTATTTGAGGCATGTCACAATCAGAAGATCTTAAGAGGCATGGAAGCCCACTGAAACTGCAGCAGTCAGCCAAGGAAACTGTCCCAGAAATCTGTGTCAGGTACTGGTACAGAAATGTCCTTGCCTGCCCAATAGCAATAAAATATCTAGCTAAGATGAGCAAGAAGTTGAATTTGTACTTGGAAAAGGGATCCAGTGGTATTTTGAGTGTTGCCAGAGAAAGCAAGCGTCTGAAGCAGAAATGGGCACAAAGCCAGTTTGCACTAGTTACATCAGTTCTGCCATAATAATCTGCAGGAGCATTTTTGAATATAAGTAGTGAGGAAATGAAGAAAAGTAATCACGTGAAGGCTGATAGAGACTGGAAAGCCTGAAGTTGCAAAGAGGGCGAGAAGTCGGTAGGGGTTTATGCTGCATAACAGGAGTGTCTAGGTGTGTGTTTAAGTCTCCCTGGCAAGCGTGGCCATCGGAGATCATTTGTTATGATTGGAAAAGTGGAGTGTGTGTTTTTGCGTTATCAACAGAGATGCCAAGGCAAAATGGAGATACTGCAACATGTTGCAGAAGAAGGCTGCCCAGCCATTTAGGGTGCACTGCGTGCGCTGGGATGCAGCAGTAGTGCTGGAAGGTGCTTTGGGAAAGGGCAGCTGCATGAAGCTGTTGGACAGGGGTGTGGTTTACTGCCAGATGCCACGCATTAACAAGGCTCCGCTCTACTGAGAGGTGGATTTGCTCATTATGTGTCTGCCAGTGAACGGAGAGTCTTTGTTGTGAGCAGGCTTGGTTTCCAGAGGCTCTGTTTGTGCCACATCTGATCAGCAGACTTCTAGTGTCAATGGCCAAATGCCACAGTAATGCCAAAATCACCAGTGATGTAACAAATGGCAACTGGCAAGAAAATCAAACGCACGTGAAAAAAAAAACAACAGAAACTTCATCATAAAGCCTGGGACAGAACTTAGATAAGTTGCTGTTTATCCCAGAGGCCTGTGAAGGGTCCTTTGGTAGAATAGTTACGTTCATCTTTTGGATACTCCTAAGTCAAGGAAAGCCGTTTTCAAGGTCTGTGTAAACAGCACTGTGTAATTTCTCTCTGCCTAACTGTGTGGGAGTCATACAGGCCAGGAAGGTGTGGTGCTGAATGAAGCGGTTGGCTGACACGTCTCCAGTACCAGTCTAGCTTGGGATAATGAAACTTGTTCATGTCTCTTCTAGCTGTGCTGCCACTCCACAGACAAGAGGAAGACTGATTTTTCCTGAGAAATTTCACTGTGTATCCTAAAAGTAGCCGGTCACAGTTTAGTGGCAGCAGCTCTTAAGTGTAGCATGTGGATGAGAGCGGGAGAAAGTCCCCTGAGTGTTGCAGCTGTTCCACCACTCAGTGGTACCTCTGGGGGACCTTGCTATTCTAGCTGTGATGCCTGTAGTCACCGCACCTGTACAGAGCAAGTGGCCCTCTATGCAGGCTAGAGCTGTTTCCTGCACTGAAACTATTGTCTTTGTTTCCTACTGTAGTTTACCCTTCTCTTGAATCAGATGAAGATAATCCAGTATTCAAATCCCGATCAAAGAAAAGGAAAAGTTCAGATGATGCCCCTTACAGTCCAACGGGTAAGTCCATATGGTCTGTGCTTCCCAGACTCCGGCTAAGTCATGCAGGTCCCTAAAACCTCCACCATTTTTCAAGGAGTGTGGAAATTGTAAGACCGCAACTAGCAATTTCTTTATCATGTGAAGGATTAATCCTTTCCAGCGCAGTGGGAGGTGATACTATGTGCTGGGACTCATGCCAAGCAGTGTTAGCCTTCCTCCATCAATCAGATGGCAGGAAAAAGTCATTCCTGAGTGGGTAGTTGGTTTATTTTTCTTCACATTCTTGGTGATGGAACAATTGGTGGCCACCTTAGCAGTGGCCTAACAGTGAAACCCCAGACAGCTGAGTAGCCATGGTTTTTAGGTGTTTACTGTGTAAAGAGAGATGAGAGAGAGAGTGGGAATGGTCTCCTCCAGGTCCAGCCAAAGCTGGTGGTCTGGGAGGGTGTTTTTGTTGCAGCTCACCAGAGACAGTGACAGGCCAGGGGGTCCTTAGACCCCGTTGATGTGGCCCACTAACAGGGGAGTCTCCATGGCTTGCTGTGTATGTGAGAAGCAGCCCATGTCTCATCAGCTTGTGGCACTGCATGCCCACCCCTAGCTGATGGGGCAATGAACACTTTCCATTTGGAAAGGATGCTGGAGTCGCTCATATCTGTAGTGTAGGCAGAAACCTCCCATGGGTTTGGCTTCAAGTAGCTGCAGCTGTCAGTGAAGTTGCTCAGCAGCTTCTCCCCAAGCCCCTGTGACTGGAGGCTGTTGGCACCTCCTGCCTTCACACACATCCTGGGGAAGGAAGGGCAGAGGCTGCGCCATCCCTGGCCCTCCCTGCTCAGAACGGCAGAACCTCGCTGCCCAGTATGTCGTTATGGTGCTCACACAGGCACATTCTGCGCATCTGACCTGCATCTGCTCTCCTTGTAGCACGAGTTGGCCCCTCGGTGCCTCGACAAGACAGACCAGTGCGAGAGGGCACAAGAGTCGCCTCCATTGAAACTGGACTTGCTGCTGCTGCCGCGAAGTTGTCACAGCAGGTGAGGTTGCTTGAGAAGTAGTAGCTGTCAGGAAATGAGAGCCCTCTCCCACAGCAGCAGACTCATGCCCAAATAGCAGTACAGTGCCAGTCCTCCTCAGTGTTCATGCCAGTGACACAAGGGTCAGGAGTCTTAGGGCAAATAAATGGGATGAAGTTCAAATAGTGTCATAGCATATCTGACAACGCCGCAGCGCAGGCAATGTATTGGAAGTGTAGAAAAGTACAAGCGAGCGAGTGTAGCTACCAGGCTAAGACAGAAGGTGGCTGCCCAAAAGGAGTGTGCATGAACCGCATATTGATGTGTATTTGAGAGTCTGACTGGTGTGATTGCCTTGTCTGTGGAAACTGGCTGCTGGGAAGCATAGGGATTTACTTCCAAAGATTTGGTGAACCGTGAGTAGCTATGGGTCGGTTTAGCAAAGATACTGAGGCACTTCGGCTGTTGATAAGTGTCTGGTCTCTGAAGAGGTCAGATAGTAGTTGCTAAGTGCCTAACGCGCACAGGCCCCACAAATGTGACACTGTGAAGCATGAAGGTGACAAGGCCTGCTGGAGCAAGGTTAGTGGACAAGTTGCTGGAGATGCAGGTTTTGGTGGCATTGGGCTTCTGTGATGTGTACGGTTGAGTAGAAGAGCTCTAAGAATGGTAGCAAGGTTTCATCAAGAAGCGGACTGAAGGTAGGCAAGGACAACAGGATGGTGACAGACCACTGTTCTCGTGGTGTGTATGTGTAAGTGCAGTTACAAGTCAAGAGATAATGTGTGTGTCCTAGCAGGAAGCAGAGTCTGTGAATCAGTGGGATGTTTAATATCCTCCATGCTATTGTGAAAGTGTATGAAGATACCTGAAGATAGGAGGTGCCAGTTTTTGTGGAACATCGAAAGGTTTGTTCATGCAAAACCACGCTGGTCTCCCAAGGCAGGGTCATTTTGGTCCTGGCTGGCTCCCACTCGCCGCAGTGTATGCAGAGTTAACAAACAAGAAGTCTCTGCGCAACTTGCATACGTAGATGCAAGAAAGGCAAACGTATGTGTGCAGCAGAGCAAGCTGTGAGCGAGATGGTATCGGAACAGACCCTGAGCAGTTTGTACATGGCAAACTTCGTGGGTTTTCGTTGTATCAGGACCCTAAGCAACGCCGCTGGCCCTTGCCATAGCTAAAGGTCTTCTGAGGATTAATCTGAGCTTCATGTTTGTCATTTTAAAGGAGGAACAAAAAGGCAAGAAGAAAAAAAATACCAAAAAGAAGCTGTCAACCAACAACGCGAACAAACCGGCTCAGGAAGGCAGCTCGCCAGAGCCAAAGCTGGAGTCACATGCCAGCAGCCTCACAGATCACGAGTACACCGCAGGGGCCAGCGCCTTTGGGGTCGCCCAGCCTAACAGGGGATCGCAGCCGATGGCACCCGGTGTTTTCCTCACACAGAGGAGACCCTCATCATCCTCGCAGAACAATGCCTCCGCCAAAGGTACCAGGAAACGCCTGGGGTTATGATGTAGGAATGGGGAAGGGTGAATTGGTCATGTAATCCATGCTTTTTGCAGGGCCCTCACATGTTGTGTCTGTCACGGGTATGTGGAAGTGCTTCAGCAGGTCAGATCTGGTCAGAGATAGGGCCCATGGCCTTGGCTGTCTTGGCGCTGTGGGCCCAAATATGCATTTTGCTGCTGGGCTGTTTGTTGCAGGATGTGAGGCATCCCATGCTAGGAAGTACTCCTGAGCATGCCCCAAGGCTCCTGAGGAACACCTGCAGTGGTCACATCACAGTCCAGCCTGTCTGGTGAAGCCTTGTCCAGGGGAAGAAGCATCCATGAAGGCTGTTCTGCCCAGGGCTAGGTCAGGCACTGCTGTGGTTGGGTGGTGTTTGTACACCAATACCTGTGCTGACATGTGCATGAGGACATCCTACCCAGCGGGTGCAGAGCAGTGCAGATCTGCAAACCTGTCTTGAGAGTTGCCACAAGGGAGCAGAGGAATGTCAAACCTTGGGAGTAACACAGCTTCACAACGAAAGCCAAGAGAGAGGAAGAGGTCGCTTGTTGTCTGCCATAGGGAAAGCGTTACAAAGCTGAGGCTGTCCTGGAGTTCTGGGCTAGGACCTCCTATTTTCTGCTTGAACTTTGCTCAGAAAGCATGAGAGAGGCAGAGTGTGGGACAGGCACTGTGTAGTGTGAAGATAAAAGTGTGTGATCCCACTGGGAGAGGCCTTGATGTAAAAAGTGAGGCAATGTGGCAGATACTTCCTGCCTTCCCCTATATTTGAGTAGAGCAAGTTAGGTAGTGTACGGTGTCCTGCCAAGCAGTAAAACATCAGAGCAGCTTGAATGGGCCATACAGGACGTGCATAGTCCGTGGTAGGTTCCAGGGTCCTTCCAGGAGCTGGGAACACCTGTGGCTGTCTGCAGAACTGGAGAGGAATGAACGTATTTGCCTGGAATTGTGTCTTTGTGATGAAATGGTGGCATTAGTGAAACAGGTGCAAGCCAGTGGAAGATGTGATGGGAAGAGGAGTGCTGAATGGAGCTGAACCCCAGTCTGGCCAGTGAGCTGGGTGGCCCAGTCAGGGCATCGTGAAGGGAGCCTGATCAGGCACGTGGATCACACCTTGCCCATGGTATAGCTCAGTTCTCAAAGGAGGGAAGGAGCTGTGTGCCAAGAAAGCGAGTGGCTGACCTCGTAGGCAGTGGAGCACTTTCAGGGCCTCCTGTGCAGGGTCTTGGGACAGCTGGGGGCATCAAGGGGACTTCAGGGCATCTCTCTGCATGGAACACAGGAGAGTCCTTAGCCTGGGGACTACCAGGTCGGGCATCACTGGGAATGAAGGGACTGTGGAAGGAGATGGTGGGATGAAGCAGAATTAGGGAGCTCTAGAAACTCCTCAGGGACCGTCTCTCAGTCTTACAGAGTGAGGCAAAAGGATGAGAAATGAGGAAACTTCCCATAGAAAGTGTCACCCACACTGTTGTGGTCTTTAAGGTTGGGGCAGTTAATGCACATGGGAAGAGTGGAGAGGAGCTGAGTCTCTGCAGGTATCGCACAAGAGTGCACCAATGGCAGCATGACGGGAAGAGAAAAGGCTGTGTGGGTTTGTGTTGTGCCTGGCAGTCCCAGGTGCCTTGGTGGCCAGGGGAGCTTCTGGCCATAAGGTGGTAGCTGGCAAGTGATGGAGCAGCGAGCAGCTGCGGTAGCTGCACCAGACCCAGGACCAGTACACAGGGAGCACAAACCTCACTGAACCGCACAGCTCATGAACAAGGGCCTGAGCTCGTGGTGGTGGTGTCCTCTCATCGGTATGGGGACAGGGAAGGTTGTCCACTTGGAGTGCATTGTAGTGCCTTGGTGCTAGCCTGAATCTGTAGGAAGTGTATGGGGGGGGGAGAGCGGGAGGGAGGTGCATGTGCATCTTTTCAGTGTCCTGGTGAGGCTGGATGCAGGTGGTCTCTCTGGAGCTGGGGGAAGACAGGGCAAGAAATGTGGAGCTGCAGTGGTACGTGGGCTGATCTCAGTGCGGTGGGCAAGGGACCAGGGGCAGTGCTTGGACAAGGACTCATGGTGGCATGTGAGCTCAGCATCCCTGTGCTGCAGGTTGCCCTTTGAGGATGGCAGAGAGGTGCCCAGAGATCTCTGGGGAGCGTGCGGGTCCGCGGTGAGGGCAGGCACTGTGATGGCCTGCCGGGTGCAAGGAGCTGTAGGATGCCTGTGTGTGTGCAGCCTCGTCCATTGGGCGCTGAGGAGTGGGATGGTGCTGGCCTGGCTGGGTTCGGACTGTCACCCCTGAGCAGCCAGCCAGGCCGGGTGAGGGTACAGGGCAGCAGGGGCACTGTGGAGGCAGGAGGAGCCCCAGCAGAGAAGGGATGAGATGAGCCTCCACCCTGAGCGGGGTGTCCCTGGATGCCCCGGCTACGGTGGTGCTGGTTTGGCAGAGGCTCTGCTCGCCGCCAGGCCCTGTCTGGTGGCTGGAGGGGAACCCCCACGCATGAGGGGTGCTCGTGGCCGTGGAGGTGCTGGGCAGGGGGTCAGGGCTGGCTGCGGGGCAGCCTGGAGGGGCTCCGGAGGCAGGAGGCGGCCGGTGCAGGGCCGGAGGGGTCGTTCCTGGGGGGAAGGTGTGGGGCGGGAGCGGGCCCTCACCCCTCACCCCGCTCCCCCGCTCTCCTTCCAGGAAAGCGCACGAAGAAGGGGATGGCCACGGCCAAGCAGCGGCTCGGCAAGATCCTGAAGATCCACCGGAACGGGAAGCTGCTGCTCTAGCGGCGGGGCCGGCGGGGCAGCCCGGCGGCGCCGCGCCCGGGGACGCTGCCACTTGACTCTTGGCCACCACGACAATAATCCCGTTAACTTTCAGCGGTCGGAGTGTACAGAATCCTGCTATAAATATTTTTTAATATAGATGTCCTTTCTCAGAGTGCTGAGAGTGACTAGCCGCAAAAAGTTAATACTAATCCCGGACGCCGAGGAGCGTGCCGGTCCCCCGGCCCCGGCCCCGGCCCCGGCCCGGACCTCGAGCGGAGCCGCCGTCGCAGCAACAGCGGCAACAGCGAGGCGGGCGGCCGCCGCGCCGGGCAGCGCCTCTTCCCGCCCGGCGAGCGGGCAGGGAGGGGCGGCAGCGGCCCCGGTGGGGCGGTGGAGCGGGCCGGGGCCGTTGGGGCGGAGCGGGGGCCGTTGGGCCATAAGGCGACGGGCTGTGAGGCGACGGGCAGTAGCGGCCGTTGGGCTGAGGCGATGGGCCGTGAGACGATGGGTGGCGGCGGCCATTGGGGTATGAGGCGTTGGGCACGTTTCTCAGGCAACCCCCTGTCACCCTGTGTAGCTGCGTTTCCCGAGGCATCCTTTTCCTAGAATGTAGCTTGTACATAGCTTTTGGAATAACCACCACCGGTTTTTTATAAGGGGAAAGTCTCTCCAGGGTGCCGCCTGCCGGAACCAGCTCTTTGCGTAACTTCTTGTACGAGGAGGGAGACAAGTTATTTTACTAGCACCTTGTGGAGTGTTTCCGTGTTTTGTGACAATGTAATTTATTAATGTTTGTAGCTTTTTATATTTGTACATTTCTTATGGGCTTTGTTTATATACACACATTACTGGGGCGTGGCGCCTGCGGGGAACCAGAGCCACCCGCGGCCGTGGGCGAGGGCCAGGAGGGCCGTGCCGGCCTGGGCGTCGCGCCGGCTTTTTTTATTATGATTATTATTAGTAGTATTATTATTTTTTCGCGACATGTACATTTCTAACAAAGTTTATCGTGGCTATCTATCTATGACGGTGTTTTATTTACCAATTCATATCAAATGCTCTTGTATCGAGTTCATGAAATCTAAGTAAACCTAGAGCAAGGTTTAAAAAAAGAAAAAAAGGGAAAAAAAAAAAAGCAAAGTAAACTATTTCAGGTTTTGTACACAACCGCCTGGGCCTGGCCTTTTTGTGGGGTGGGCGTGGGGTGGTGCTGGGCTGGCTGGGGGCAGAAACGGCCACAGGGTCCCTGGTGGTGGCAGGGAAGAGCAGGTAGGGACCTGCAGCAGGTAGAGGAGGGCAGACAGCCCAGCGTGGGGCTCTGCCCTCTTCAGCCCGCTCCTCAGCAGGAGCAGGCAGGTGGGGGGCTCCCCTGCCCCTTGTCAAGCCCACCACAGGGTGCAAAGCCAGTGCCCCATCTGCTACGCAAAATCCTTACCAACACCTCTGCTTGCTGTAGCACCACAAGAAGCCCTGGCTTATTTGGCATGGCCTTGAGTGTCCTGGTAAGATACGCCGTGGTCCACCCAGACATGTCTGCCCACCACCCAGCACTGCTCTCATCATCCACATGCCTTGGACAAGCAAACACACTCATTTCCCTCTGCTTCCTCCCTCCATCTTGGAGGTCACCAGGCACTACAGGCTTTCCCCTTCTTTTCAGTCACTGAAACATCAGGTATCTCACCATTTACTTTGAGCCATTTCCCCAGATTGACCCTCCTGTCCTTGGGGCCGTTCTCCAAATGCTCCTTGGTTGTCACAAGAGAGGCTGAATGTGATACCCATAGACGTGTTCAACCGCTGCTGCTCCTGCAGTTCTCTCCTAACACAGGGCCGTTCACATCGCCCACACCTAGGCTGCTACCTAGCTCTGGGCCACACTGTGCCAGCAGTGACATGAGCCAACTACAGCCCACGCTGAGTTACCCATTACCCCTCCTGACAGCCCCAGCAAGCTTGAGGTTAGCGTTGCAGAGCTACCTAGAGGTAAGCATGATGTGGCCTCAAACCCCAGTCATGTTGTATTTGGCTAGCAGATGACAGTGACACAATGGGATTATGTGGATCTTTTCACCAGCCACGTCTCTTCAAACAGGTTGCCTTTTGATGAAGCTTCATTGTAAGTAATTCCTTAAGAAAGACAGAAGGCCAGGCGTGCTGTTGAGGGATTGCTTCCTTTTTGGGAGGCTTTGCCTCTGAAATATTGATGCTGTGTGTCTGTCCTGGGTCTCACTGATGCACAGCAGGCAGACGCAAGGCGGTGTGTGCACAGGAGAGGTATATTATGTGCAGTATGAGGCATTGCAAAACTGATCCCAATTAGGTGTCAGCTTTCAAAGCAGGCAGGCAGCAGTGACTCATGGTCAGTGGATGAAGGCAGTGTTTCCCAGGGGAAGGCTCTGAGAACCCACCTGGATTGAGGGATCTGAAGTTGCTTTCAGCCAAGGGTAAGCTTTTGGTCAAGGATGGCATGGCAAGTATATACAGGAATGTTCCTGTGAGGAACTGGGTGCTAGGCCCTGGGTGGACATACTAAAAGAGGCAAGCAGTTTGGTCCTCTGTCACTGCCATCCAGCAGAGAACTTAGTAAAATGTTGGCCATTAGCTCCTTCAAAAGTCACAGGCAAAAGCAGTAGTGCTTTTGATAGCTGGTGCTTGGCACTAAGCAAGCTCCCAGTCCCACCTAGTTCCCACCTTTCCCCTCCAGGAGTGGGGAAACCACTGCCAGCAGGGATGTGTGCTGCCTGCATCCCCACACCCTCACCTTCCTACTCCTGCCTCTGTATTCCCAGCAAGCGTCTTGCATTGGCTCACTGAGCTGGTGAGAAGCTCACCTAGAGCCAGAAAAGGCAGTGTTTCATTTTTCTCTTGGAAGGGTGTTTCAGCTCCAGGCAACCTTCTGCTAGAGCAGGTTGGTGCCCTCATGAACGCGGAGTGGATCAGGAGGTCGATGTTGGCTGGCTGTAAACTGCTACCTTGGCTCGGCCCCCTTGCATCACCACAAGCATGACCAGCTTCTTTAAGACCACATGAGGGTGTGTGCTGCTAAGCAGTTTCTTTGATACATGCCGCTTTCCCATTTATGCCGTGCAGCAGTGTTCCTGACACTTTTATGTGTTAGAGATAAGGCTTTAAGCTCCATCCGGGATGGTCAGTGATCTGTTATGTATAGAGAATCTTATGTACAAAGCCCAAAAGAACGTGCGAGTGACCTGAAACATTTGGCATGGGCCAGGTTTTTTGGCTGTGTTCTCTGAAGTCACACTTCGAAGCAGTCTGAGCGTGATGTTCCCTCATGGATACTGATAGAGCATTATTGATAGACAGATGCACTGTGCCCGCAGCTGCTGGGGGTTTGGCTCTTCCCACATTCCCGTCCAGCCTCCCAAAGTGCTCAGGCATTGTGAGACAGACAAACCCCACCAAACATACAACATCTGTGAACACACGCTGACCTTGTTCCCCTTCACAAACGACAGACGAGACAGTTGTGCCACTGCACCGCTCGCTTTGGTAGGCTACATCAGTGTGGCATCCTGCAGATACGCATCACTCAGATTTCCCCTCTGGCTTCTGACTGACCGGACATCCCTGAACGCTGGTGAGTTTTTGGGGTTGGTCTTGCAATATGTCCTCAGAGAGACATTTTGGACTGGTAATAGCAGACGTCCACCAGCTGGGGGAGTTCACAGTTCAGAAACAACCACAGGCTATAAAATAGGCCCTGTTGCAATAAAACGCCCAGCACCTCCTGAGGCCTGGTGACACCTACAGCCTTTGTTTACCAGGTTTATTGCAGCACAGTTGAGGATGCCCTGTGACTCATTCCAGTGCACCGCTACCAGCAGCCCGAGGGGGCCACTGCAAGGTTCTGGTTCACTCCGTGCAGAAAACACCCTCAGAAATAAGCGATGACAGAACTGGTACAGCCCAAGGGAGCCTGTGCGCTGGCAAACTGGTACAGAGCTGCAGCTCTCATCCAGTGACAAGGTGATGGTTGCTGGTCCAGCTCCCTTTTGCAGTAGACCACAGCTGGCATGGGATGACGTAGTGTAGAACCTGATTGCCTGTGTCCCTGAGGTTCATCCGGGAGGATCCTAGCTTTCGCAAAGTCCCCTTTGGATGCCTTTAGAAAACATGGAGAGGAGAGCCCAGAGGCTTCAGCTTAACGAGAACTCAAGCTGGCCTCATTTGCAAGCAGAGAAGCTTTTCCAGCAACGTAGGCCCAGGGCTGTCCGCAGGCAATGCAGCCCCTTTGCATTCCTGCTGAGGGACACTGGCCAGCCTGTCCTGCCTCTTGGCCTGGGGTGCCAGACACAGCTCCAAATGGCAGCAAGGTGGGCAGCTTCGATTGTTGGACAGCGTGGCTTCCAATACATGCAGCACAGCCATCAGAAGTTTGAACAGTGTCTTTACACTTTCCAAAGCGGTTCTAACCCTTCCTTATCCATAGCCAGTAGTAAGGTTTGAGGCCAGTGCCGCAAACATCCTTCACATGCCACTTCTCAGGTCATTCCATGATGACATTTCAGAAAGGACTGCCTCGCTGGCCTGTTGGGTTGCTAGGGGCTTCTTGCCATTCTCCTCCTGGTTTATCTTGGCTTTTTCAGTCTTCTCCCTAGGAAGAACATGCAGTGGCTTGTTATAAATCATCTCTCAGTCTGTGATTCTGTCCAGTCATTCCAAATCCCTTGCCTATTTCCTGAATTGTTATTGCTTCCTTTGCCTGCATGGATTTTGCCCTTCCTCTGGGCCCCCAAATAGTCCATGTCTTTCAGTCATATGCTTATGCACCAACTGATGGGGTGTGTAGCTCAGTCCTGGCGTTCACTATGCATGGTTGGTAGAAGTGTAGTAGTGGCTTTGTCTCTACAGATGGGCTGCTGACCCTGTGCAGTTAACACCATTTTCAGGCAACTCCTCCACCCCTTCTTGGACAAGCTCCAGAGGGCTCTGCTTTTGACAAGTCCTTATCATACACAAATGTAATATAAAAACTAGAGCACAGACAGGAAAATGGTGGGGGCTGCCCAACTTCTCTTCTGACTGTCTCAGTTCTTCCTGTCAACGCAGCAGCCTCGCGCTGACAACAGAGACGAAGGACGCCTGGCACAGGTCCGATCCCTCTCCAGCTCCTCAGCAGGGCTCTCCAGCAGGCCTCTGAGCAAACATGAGTGAAAGCTGTTTGGGTGCCAGTGAGATAGAAAAGTCACTTTTTTTTTCCTTACAGTATCTCACACTGAAAATACAGCCTGTGCAACTGCAGTCAGCACGCGATGCCTCTAGCAGCCCCCACACTGTCATAGCCCTCTCTGCCTTGCCGTTGTGCTTGGTGACTGCTGCCCCAAACCTCCACTCCGAGATCAGCTCTGTGGAGATCCTGCTGCCTTCTGCCTGCCCAGCTCCACACCCGCAAGGGTGCGCTGTGTGTTCCCCACGGGCATTTGAAGAGGCCGCAGAGTGTTCCGTGTTTAGTCCTGCTAAGTTGGCTGAGGGCATCTAACACCCTTGGGTAGTCTCACTATGCTTAATGGGTGCTGTATTGAGCATTTTTGTAGATGCAGGTGAAATAGTTCTTTTTTTTTTGCCAATGTGAAGCTACCTGCAGGAGGAACAATAGGTGCACTTTACATTTTACTTTTACAGTGACCAGCAACTGGAAATTGCTAAATCTACTGATCAATATACAAAGGATGCCATTGCCAGGGAGGTAATTTCTGTATGCAGAGAGGCTGTTGGCCGCTCTTGGTAAACGATTACTAACAACATTTGGGTTTTTACTGTTCCTGTCTTTAAACTGACAAGAATCATTCAAAAATGGACATTTGGCACAGCCCCACGTTAATCTTGCAGCCTCTACATTCATCTTTTATCCCTGATCAGGGCAGACTCTGACTCTATTGCAGAGAGCATGTTTGTTACTTAAAACAGTGGCATGGTGCCATCTAGCACTACAAACGCCGTTCTTTCCATTAACATCTGACATGGATTTGTAGTACCCACCCTGCAGAATTCACAGCATTTGTGTAAACAGTTTTGAAGTTGTTCTTTGTATATTGTGAGAGAAAGTCTGCTTCTCCTCTTCTTTTAAAAGTGTAATAATTATAATTAATTAGATTTCCTTCTGTTTCCAGTCTGCTGGGAAGATGCACTTTGAGGCCCATTTTTAGGTCACTCTTCTGTCAAACTTTACATACTTCTTTCCCGCAGCTAACTGTATTTACTAAACATTTAGCTCCATGGCGTGCTTCTTGGAGAAAGGCATGTAACAGCCCATAGCTGCCAGCCAGGGCTCAGCTCGCTCCATGGCTCGCTCCTTCACACACTGGTAGGTGTTTGCGGACCATGTGCAGACCATGATTCTTCCTCTCACCTTCAACTCCATCAAATTAATAATTAGACATCACTTACGTGACAAGGAGACACGTCTTAAAAAGGTTTGTGTTTACACTACTCCTTCATTTACTGTTTAAAAAGCTTTCTTTGGCAGCCCAAGGAAAACACGATGTACCCTTTCTTCCTGAGGTCACGAGGGCATCTTTGGTTCAGCTGTTCATGCCAGCCCGCACATGAGCCTCATGCCCATACCATAGTGGTGTTCATCACTCATTTCTCACCATTAGCTGGGAGAGGGCAGTGGACCCCTGCTGTGACCACAGCTCTTTTGCAGATGTTGCTTCGTGGTCATGCAAAACCTGCCGTCACTTCACAAAGACTCTGTACTTGTTCTGCAGACCTGTGTGAGGACCACATGGGTGTGCAGGGCCTGTTAATGGTGATGGTTCAATCAGGAAGGTAGAACAAAGTCTGTGTGTTGGTTTCTTTGACATAACCAGAGGACTTTTAGCACAAGGCCATTTGTGTAGTCCCTCCCACACATCTTCATTCTTGGTCCACTTTACCCTACAGGGACCATCTAACTCAGAGAGGATTTATTTTCCCTGCATTTGTGGTGTGGAATAAATAGCCCTTTCCCAGAGCTGGATCCCTCTTTAATGTGGTGCTACTCACAGACCCACTGAGAAGTCCCTGACCCCCCAAATTCCTTTCCTTCCTTCCTTCTCTGCCCTTTTGCTTTCTTTTGTAGCACCATGATGTACCTCCAGCCCCAGCAGACCGATACTCCCTCTCATTTGCTGACAGGCTGAACAAACAAGATGCTGCTGTATAGGAACATCTTGCATAACTTCTCAAAGCAGAAGGTGCAGTGCTACACGCGCTACACAGCGTGTGAAGGTGAGACACTTCATGCAAGTGAGGTGCACCACTGCAGTAGACTGGGCAAATAATGTGAGCACAGCTTCTCACACAAGGAATTCTCTGCAGGATCTGGGCTTTGCCTTGAATAGACAACAATAATTTAACTGGTTTCCCCTGGGACACCACAGGGTGCTTTTTAACCTAGGTGTGCCGGTGGCCATAACATGCCAGGATAATGTCATCCAGTGATGCATGAGCAGAATGCTCAAGAGGTCCTTAAGACAACAATGAAAGAGATAGTATATCAATGTCATGGGAGCCATTAGGTGGATTAAGTGCCTCTCTGTGCACAGCCAGGGAGGGCTTTCTTCAAATTGCACCTGATAAGCTTGTAGGTAAACCACTCAACACATAGTGGCATCATTTTTCTTACCGTACCTCCAGTTTACAAGTCTGAGATCAGTAATTACTTTGCTCTCTCAAGCAAGCTGTATCCTGAGGAATTACAGCTGGATTAAGAGACTGCTGCCTTGCAGTAACCCGTGGTGAAGAGAATGAGAAAATACTGGATGGAGCAGCTCAGCTTTGACACAGTGCCATAGCCATCTGATGGCTCCAACCAACCTAGGCTTGCAGGGCCACCATCTCTTGCTCAGCTCCAGGGAGCCATTTCCCTCCACAGCCGGTGCACATCCCCTTGGTCAGCCTCAAGCAGGCTCCGGTGAGCGCCGACGCGAGGCAAAGCATGGGAGGGTGCCACTGTGCTGCCCAGCTCAGACTGAAAGCTGGGTGATATTCCCAGGTTGGCCAGTGGCTTGCTGTGGAAGTTCAGAGGAATCGCTTCTGCCTGTTTTGCCAGTAAGTAGCCTTTCTTTTTCCCAGTCCCTTGGATAGAGAACTGAAAAGCTGAGGCCCGTGAGCTCCTTAGGTGGTTGTAATCTTGCTGGTAATGACTGATGCAGTTCTGTTATTGCGGTGCCCAATGCGCTGCATCTGTACAGCCCTACAACCATCTGTCACACAGCTCTTCTCCGTGAAGGCTGGATGACCACCAGTATGCTTTATCTGGACTCCTTGCATGTGCTGGCAGCAGAAACTCTCCTCCACTGGCCATTTTTTTCACTTTCTTTGCTGAACTCAGCAGTTCCAGCCACATAGCCAGTTTATTTTATTGCTGTCATAAAATATATTTGGTGGGTTGGTTTGGAAAACAAACACCTCCACCGAATATGGAATATCAGATGCCTCAGTCCAGAGGAGGTAGAAAGGGAAGAAGGGATGAATGTTTTCTAGCAGCATTTATGTATAAATTTATTGGAGCAGCCCATAAAATAGGACATAGAACAAGTTATACAATAAAAAAGTGCACTAATACTGTATGGTTTACATGTCCCTTGCCCAAGGTTAAAGACTGTAACAGCTCCTTTCAACATACTTTCTTAATTCAAGCTCACCAGCCTTGTTATTTTGCCTCAAAATGTGCAAACCTTTAACTCCTCTCAAGGGATAACTTGAAACTCGCTCTGAGAATGAAATATTAATTAAAGAATCTCACCGTACGCCCCGTCACTGTGTGGCCTCTAGGAAGCCAGAGGAAGCCAGACACGCTCCAGACCTAAAGTGCTCCCTTTGTGTGGGGCTTTTATTCCCCACATTCCACCCGTTCTGCCCTGTCACAGCTGATAGCAGCTCCCCAGCCCACTGAAAGAAAACTGTCATAGCTAAATGTACCTTGGCTGCTAACAAAGAATATAAGCTATTAACGAGCTTGTTATCTTGAGCAGGTTTTACACAAATTGTTCCCTGTCCGGCATTTCGCATAAGCAGCGATGACAACTTTTTGACAGATGCTAGAGAGAAGAGAATAAAGATGCTATGGCTTCAGACCATCTGCAGGGATTAAACCTTCATCACATTCAGTGACTTTTCTGCTCTTGAGACAAAGGAAACTTTTCTTTTTTCTCTAGCTACACACCTCAGGTTCTCCAAGACACCATTTCATTGCCAGACACTTTCATCATAGCTTGTCTATCACAGAGCCATTTGAAAACCACTGTAAATTGACCTTTTTCCCCTCTAACATCCAGGCAGATTTAATCCATGATGCTCATTAATGTTTTTCTAAATCTTCGGCTACAATCTTCTGCCTGATCCAGGGCTGTTTCAGGAAGGTTCTGGTTGCTGATTAGGCCACCAGCTTCCAGCACTGATGAAAACCTGCTCTAGCTGCAAATGTCCAAAGAGAAAGTAACTCTGCTTCATAATGTGTGACCTTAAGAGTCAGAGCTTTTCGGAAGCTTCTGAGCTATGTGCAATGGGAAAAAAACCTGTAAATCACCACGAATGTTGTGATTCTCTATTTTCTGCACAGTGTCACAAATGTGACTTCAGGAACAGAAAGGAACATTTGCTATAAAAAAAAAAGATTAACGCTAGAGTTTGTTTGTCCAATGCTTAAAATTGAACAGGAAATTAAATACATTCAGGCAAAGCAATCAACATCAATTAAGAAACTCTGCTATTTGTTTTCAGTATATTTTAGCTGGGTACAGTAGCATACGAAGAGGAAACAACATCAGATGGGGCCTGTTTATATGGTGGTTTATCTCATGAAAACGACTCAGTCCTTATGTCTGATGCTTCTCAAAACGCCGTGGCTTACTCACCCCATTGCAGTTGTATTTCCATTGAGCTCCCTATTATCACTTTGCACTTTTATCCCTTCCAGAGTCCCGCTGACTATTTTTCAGATAGGACTAACGATGTGGTTAGCTGGGTTCCTACAGATCTTGACTGTTTGGATAGCACAGCCCTGCAGGCAGTAGGACCCTGTGTTGAATGTGTTGTTACTGGCCAGAGCAGATGTCCTGGTTGTGCCATGCTGGATGAACACTCACCCTTCATCCTAGTAGCAGCACACGCAGCATGATGAGTTCTCCTTCTGACCAGTTTCTCTGCACTTACCAAGTGTACTTCCAGTGAGAAAAAGCCATGAAAGTGTCTTCTTGGTGCAGGCCAAGCACTCTTCACATGCTGCAGCTGTCCTGGCTCTGCATTTATTGCTCTCTTGACAAAAGTGACCCTTGTCAGAGCCCAAACTGACTTTTGATAGGACATGATTATGAACACAAGTAATAAAATATGTCTCCTGGAGATGCTGTTGTGGTGACATTTCTGATGATTGCTCATGTGTCCACGGTGGTGTGGGCTACCTTCTCACCAACTGTCTAAATCCATAGAAATGACAGGAGAAGCTCCACTCTCGGAGTCTGCCTTCACGTTCGAGCCAAGCATGCGCTCCCCAAAGTACTCTCCAAACTCTCATCGTTGTGAACTATTGACGCCACATTGCCAGAGTCACAGTGCTGAGGATTTCCATCAACCTTAATGGGCTTCAGATCAAGGAAGCTGCCAGCCATCGGCTTCTTGCTCTCCAGAGGTCAGCTAAGTTCACCATGCATCTCCCCACAGAACAGGGAAGATCTCAGGAGTTCTGGATAGTACCACAGCGCGAATGCCACCTGTAGCGACTCATAGTGACCTGATTCATCCTTGCAACAGAAAAGTTCTTCTTCTTAGTTATGGGCCTTCCCACAATACCCAGACCTCTCTGGAGACCACCCACATGCATTGTAAGGGTCTGGTGCCATCAGCCCAGGTGGCTAACCTTCTACCATGTATAAGGAGAGGGAAGAGATACAAAGCAAGCACATAAAAGTCTCACATTGATAAATCTTACATGTAATAGGTGGTGCGCTCCCCGTTTTAATACATCATTGTTATGGTTTGAGAAAATCCACAACAATTTATTGTCGTTTAGACAATTATTCTATTACCCGATGACCCCTCCCCACCCAGGAAGGGGGAATCGGGAAGAAAACCAGGAAACCCAGGGGTTGAAATATAAACAGATTTAATAGAATAAGACTAAATAATTAACAGTAATAACACTAAAGAACCAATAATGATCCCGATACCAATCTAAAGATATATAAGGATTATACTCAGCCAACTATATCAGTAGGAAGCTGTGCACTCCCAGCAGTGGACACTGAATGTCGGACACTGCGAGTGCTACGGCTTCAGGAGGAAGGGAAGGCCTCAGGGATCCGGCACCGGGGCAAGGAGTTCTCTGGATCGTCGCCATCAAGGGAGAGCCTTCCTCCTCAGCAAACTTTCTAATTTATATTGAATGTGACGTTCATGGTATGAAATAATCCTGTTGGCCAGCTTGGGTCAAGTGCCCAGGTCTTGCTCCTCCTCATCCCTGCACCTGGCCAGCTCGAAAACACTGAGACCTTGACACCCACACACCATAGCTGGCTATAAAGTAAATACTTTCACAAATTCAGACACCAGAGTCCTCCAAAAGTACAATTTTCCCAAGCATTAGAAAAGAAATTAGTCCTGTGTCGCTCAAACCAGGACAATCATTTACAAAACGTCCACGAAAGTCTTTCCTACCCTTTCTGTTATGAAGACCCCAATATTTTGAGAATGTCAAAACATCCCTTTCAGAGGGAGGACTGTCACAGGAACGTTACTCCATGTACAGAAGGGAGCTTGCAAGAAAGAAAAAAAGGAAGGAAAAAAATAAAGCAAAGATTGCCTAGGAGAAGCAAACAAAAGGATATTCACAGAGTTGTCATTTGCAGAATGGAACAACAAGGTGAGAGGCTGGGTTGGTCATGGGGTAAGACCGGGTGTGTGAGGGAGGGCATAGGTTTTCAGGTCATCAAAGGTAAATGATCCTGCTACATATAGGGAAATTACTGGGAATGGAGGGTGTTGGCACACTGCAAGGTCTGACAAAGAGCTGGGTGCCTTCATCAGTTCTTCTGGCAGGCCAGAGTTATTGAGCTATGAGCCCAGAGGAAACCAGAGAGATGGGAGGAAGGATGTCATTTATGCAAAAAATTCTTTCATATCTGAAAATCGGGCTCGTTCCTCTGAGCACGTTCCTTGTTATGCAGAATATTTTGTCACCTATAATAAAAGCAAATGAGCAAGTAAACCAAAAGTCCTCGTTATTTCAGGGCCCAGAGATAAAAAGAGCAGACTCTTTTGTTTCTACAGATTCTTCTTTTACTGTCAAAAGAAACTCACTGTTTGTGTAGTGCTATTGATACTGTAGTTCTGTGCAGCGCTTGCTGCAAAACCTTCCACTAGTCTTTCAGCAATACATTAAGGAACATTAATAACCAGATGACTGGTGACAAAGACCACAGTTAATCTCCCCCATCCCCTCTGCTTTGGCAAGGCCGGATAATCTGTAACTCACAAAACTAGATGGCAAAACAGCTGTACCCTTCCTAGGCCACTTCTGACCTCCCTCGTCTATCATTTTTATTCAAGAGCAACACCAACTCAATCACTGCAGAACAAGAGCCTCGTGAAATATTTTCCTGAATTTTAACAATCTTGGTTTGCTAAATGAGGAGCAGAGGGAGAAATAAATCTGTAAAACTTGGGCAGCACGTGGTTTTTTGATTCATGCTTACCTTGCAGTAGACAAAAGTGCTGGTGAACTGTTAGCATGCCTCTTTCTATGTCTGCAAATGGATATCCTTGGGTTTGGAGGACCAACCATGAGCCTAAGAGCAGCTGCTTCCAGTTGTTCTTGGCAGGGCTTTTTGTCCTGGTGAAGGCAGAGTGTGTCACTGCAATCACTACCATCAGAGCCGGTGCTGGAGGTGGACTGCCGACCACATCACAGCCCCACTGCCATCACTTCCCTGCTCCTACGCCTCCCCTGAAAGGGTACCTATGTTGGTTGTACGTCTGTAGCATGTGCTCCTTTGCAGCAGCATTTTCCAGCAACAGAGGGGAGAAGGAACTGGGAGGGGGTTGCACATCAAGGAGGAAGAAGCCTACAGAAGCTATCTCATCAAAATGATTTCTTGTAGATTGCTATTTAACCCTGTTAAGTGGAGGCCACATATTCCTACATTGCCATGAAATGGTGTGCACCCACCAGGACAAGGGAAAGGTCACACAACATAGAGCCCTTTCAGATGGTTGAGCTGCCCCACGCGTGCAAGGAGGAACATGATAAATATGATACTAAGTGGGCAGGTAATGGATCAGAGCTTCAGCCTGAACCCCAGGACCTCACTCTGTATGATCGGCATTGTGCTTTCCAGGGAGTTCCCACCCAGCCATCATCTTCATTCGTTACTGTGCTGCTGCAGGCCATGCAACTCCAGTAGTACACGCAGTCGCATTCACCCAGAGTGCAATGTCCCTGCAGTGTGCAACACACACTACCAGAAAGCCACTGCAGGGAAAGCAACAAGAGGTATGTTTGGGACGTTATCAACAGATCCTCTTCTAGCTCATTAGTTGTGCACAATTCCATGCATGTTAAATGCTGCAAATACAGAGAAACTGTCCAACCACAACCTCGCAAAACTCTGAAACCAGTATATCTTGCAGTGTCACCAGGTCAACAAATTGATCCTGAATTTCTTTCTTAAAAATACTTTATTTGCCAGCAATGCGCTCTGTGCTTCATAATACATTGTTCTGCATAACCCAACCTCCTTTTAGAACAGAATAACTGAGTTTGAAAGAAAACATGACTTCGAAGATTAAGAGGTGGGATCAGAAGTAAGCCACCTGTCAGACAGGGTAAGAACCCAGGATTTTTTTCTTTGGATTTAACCAGTCATTTAAAATGTAATAATCATATGTTTTAGTGTTCTCTAGATGGTCTAACTTTAGAGTATTTGTACAAAATAAAAGAGTGCCTCACATTTAAAGCTTTTTTTCCAGCTGTTATCTTCTTCACTGCACTAGCCAGTGATGACAAGGAACCAGACTCTATTATAGTTATTTCTTGTCAGCAGCAATTTATTTTTATGCAGAAGTCAAGGGAAAACTCTCTCCACTCTGGCCCTAAATGGTCAGTAACTGCTTGGCCAGGCGAGGTACTTCATACACACACATCTGCCCCGGAAAGTCACGTTAATCCTGCTCCGTGTGCACAGTATAGATTTGCATAGGCATAAATAAATAGACCATTCTGTGCCTGCAGTCCTCAAATACAGGCATCTTTCCCAATTTCCACATTGTGCTGGGTGAGATAAGCCTTGTCCCAAGTCCCTTTCCCAAGGCAGACCCTGGCTTAGGTGCCAGATCCAAGCAAGGAGAGCAGAAGCCCCAGCAGCATCTCCCACAGCCTATGCAGGGCTCCTGAGGTGAGCACCTAAGAGGTGAGTAGGGCCAGACATAATCTGTTGTCTATGCGGCAATTCCAGCAGAGAGGAGGGTCATTGCTGCCGCGAGTTAAAGGTTTGCCATTTCTTAGTGCATTGTTATTGCCAGCATCTAAAGCAGCTAATTCTGTGTACCAAAGGCAGACCGGCAGGACACAGTATTTAAGAGGCATTTCTCTTCAAAAAATGTGCTTAGTTCTGCTGTGAGCCAATGCACTTGTGGCTGATGGACCCATGTGCAATTTGGCTGCGGCCCTTCTGCCCGGCCCCATGGTGGGAGTCCCGAGCTCAGATCTACCTACAGATTCACAAGACACGTTACACTGCTTCTTCGACAGTATTTTCCATAATGAGTGACTAGGACAAGAAATCTAGAATAGTTGGGGGGTTTTATCTGGAAAGGCATCGGTTTGACCTTAGGTATATTCCTTTTACATATATTTCTTTTTTCTCTATGTATATAAGTATTTTTATGTATGAAAAACAAACTAACCTTAGACATAACAATAGCTAAAAAACATACTTCAAATTGGTATTCATTGTTATTGTTATTAAACGGCTGTTATTCATAACACAGCCCTACAGTACTTTGGATCTTAATCTCCTTTTGTGGTATAAAGTGGTCCAAACAGCTGCTAAATGGAACAAAAGTGTAATCCATCAGTATCAATGCGAATAAACATAAACATCCCATTTCCTTGCAGACAAACATGGCATGGGCTGAGCAGCTTGCTTTGACCATCAGAGTGATGCTCCCGGAGCTCTAACAGCATGGAAGGCTGGGGTATTAACCTGAGCCTGCCATGTAGCTCTCCATTTTAGGGAGTTCGGCGGATGTGAATGGAACACAGCATGTCTGCGCTTTTTTGGAGGGTGGAGGTTGGGAAAGACGAATCTGTGAGGCAGAGCCTGGGCTGCTGTGGGCAGTGTCATTTCCCAGCGCTGGCTCCCGGGCTGCTCTTGCCTGCACAGAAAAGCACTTTGTGGCTACCCAGGGTATCAGAAGAGTGTCTCAGCAGCGACCAGAGGATGAGGACTTTGGCCAGTTCTCTTTAATATCTTTATCAACGACCTGGACAAGGGGATCCAGTTCACGCTCAGTAAGTTCGCAGATGACACCAAGTTAGGTGGGAGTGTTGACCTGCTGAAGGGTAGAATGGCCCTACAGAGATCTAGACAGGCTGGATCAATGGGACGAGGCTAAGGGTACGAGGTTCAACAAGGCCAAGTGCCCGGTCCTGCACTTGGGTCACACCAACCCCAGGCAGCGCTACAGGCTTGGGGAAGAGTGGCTGGAAAGCTGCCTGGCAGAAAAGGACCTGGGGATGTGGGTCGACAGCTGGCTGAATATGATCCAGCAGTGTGCCCCGGTGGGCAAGAAGGCCAACAGCATCCTGGCCTGTATCAGGAATAATGTGGCCAGCAGGACGAGGGCAGTGATCATGCCCCTGTACTTGGCACTGGTGAGGCCCCACTTCAAGTACTGTGTTCAGTTTTGGGCCCCTCACTCCAAGAAAGACATTGAGGTGCTGGAACATGTCCAGAGAAGGGCAATGAAGCTAGTGAGGGGTCTGGAGCACAAGTCTTATGAGGAGCGGCTGAAGGAACTGGGGTTTTTCAGCCTGGAGAGAAGGAGGCTGAGGGGAGACCTTATCGCTCTCTCCAGCTGCCTGAAAGGAGGCTGTAGCCGGGTGGAGGTTGGTCTCTTCTCCCAACTAACAAGTGATAGGACAAGAGGAAATGGCCTCAAGTTGTGCCAGGGGAGGTTTAGATTGGCTATTAGGAAGAATTTCTTCACCGAAAGGGTTATCAAGCATTGGAACAGGCTGCCCAGGGAAGTGGTGGAGTTGCCATCCCTGGAGGTATTTAAAAGCCGGGCAGACGTGGTGCTGAGGGACATGGTTTAGTGGTGGTTTTGGCAGTGTTTGGTTGATGGTTGGACTTGATGATCTTAAAGGTCCCTTCCAACATAGATGATTCTATGATGCTATGAAAACCCCAGTAGAAAAGAGTGCTCCTTGCATTTACTGCACAAGGAACCACGTTTCAGTTATTTTCTCCATGAAGTACGGCAGGAGAGTGGCTGGGGTGTGCCCAGCATGGTCCTTGAGCCAAAACCGAGGGGACCGCAGCTGAGCACCTGGACACCGGATCACAGCCCAGCCATCTTTTGGGAGGGGAGAGAGCTTTCAGTGCCTTTCCACTCTGCAGCCACGCCCTGCCCCACCAGCATGGGGTAGCATCTGTCCCTGGGCAAGACTGCCAGGGAAGGGACCCTTTTAGGTACCAAAATTTAAAAGTGGAAGCTATTGGCATGAGGTTCCTCTAGAGACCACACTGCCAAATACTTTTTAGGCCTCTTCCTCCCTATCAGCGGCGCTTGCCAGCATGCTCCTGGCAGCTTGGAAATGACCATGAGTGGAGGAATAGGATTATCAGAAAAGTCTGGTTTTAAGAAACAGAAGTGATTTCTCTGATTGAATTTGAAAGTTATAAACGTGAAACTAATCAGAAAAATGCTTCTGCCGTTGAGAGCCACAGCTATTTTTGAACGCATATGCATTTTGTTCATCTCGGGGTCAAAGAAAGTTTCCTGTGATTTACCAAAACCAACACTGGGTATATGAAATGGTATCTTGCTTGGCTTGCTCATGTGCAACACTGATACCTCCAAGCAAAGAGATGAAGTCAAAAAAGAGAGGTGGGCTGGAAATTTGGAGACCAACAGCTGAGTATTACGGATTTTCACTATTCAAGTAGGAATCAGGGCCAAGTCACTAGGAGATGTCACAGGGGAAAACCATGAGACCTGTGAGAGTGAGACCTCCTCATTTGCTTGCAGCAGCTGTCAATACAAGATCTGGTGAAAATATAAACAGGTTTGTATCTTCATGGTAAAGATATAAACTGATTTTTTTTGTAGTAAATGTGCACCTACATCTGCCTGATGCTGATTGCTTGTATGTATGTCTGCACAAATCCATGCTGGGTGGAGAATGGATCGAGAGCAGCCCTGAGGAGAGGGACTTGGGAGTGTTGGTTGATGAGAAGCTCAACATGAGCCGGCCATGTGCGCTGGCAGCCCAGGTGGCCTACTGCATCCTGGGCTGCATCAAAAGAAGTGTGGCCAGCAGGGTGAGGGAGGTGATTCTGCCCCTCTACTCCACTCTTGTGAGACCCCACCTGGAATACTGTGTCCAGCTCTGGAGCCCCCAACACAAGAAGGACATGGACCTGTTGGAGCAGGTCCAGAGGAGGTCACAAAGATGATCCGAGGGCTGGAGCACCTCGTAGCATGAGGACAGGCTGAGAGAGTTGGGCGTGTTCAGCCTGGAGAAGAGAAGGCTCCGGGGAGACCTTAGACACCCTTCCAGTATCTGAAAGGGACCTACAAGAAAGCTGGAGAGGGACTTTTTACAACGGCATGTAGTGATAGGATGAGAGGTAATGGCTTCAAACTGGAAGAGGGGAGATTTAGAATAGATCTCAGGAAGAAATTTTTCACACTGAAGGTGGTGAGACACTGGAATAGGTTGCCCAGAGAAGTTGTGGCTGCCCCAAGCCTGGACGTGTTCAAGGCCAGGTTGGGTGGGGCTTTGAGCAAACAGGTCTAGTGGGAGGTGTCCCTGCCCATGGCAAGGGGGATGGAGTAGGTGATCTTTAAGGTCCCTTCCAACCCAAACCATTCTATGATTCTATGACGCAGGTTGGTTTTAGAAAAGCATTTGGAAGGGAAGAAAAATGCTTCAGAAGCTCAGATGGCCAGAAGAGGGTCCTGGGCTGCCCACCCTCATCAGACGGGTATGGTAAGGGCACTTCCATTCCCAGAGGTGCTCAGATCCCCCAAGCCTGGCAGCTGCAAGGGGGGACTGGAGCCTGGGCCCAGGCTGTCCCACTGAGGGGCTTCCCGCAGAAGTTTTCATTGCCTTTTCTGCCACAAAACAGCTCCAGTCCAACACTCTCTACTACCCATGGGCCACATCCAGGTCCCCAGCAGGAGCAGACTTAGCAGCTCACCCGCCTGCTTCAGTTACTGGGAGGCCATGAGAAGGGTAAGCAATGCATCAGGCCAGGCAAAGGAGACAGAGGAACGCGCAGAGCCCTCTGTTGCAGAGCAGCCACCTGGGCATGGGGACATCCTCTCAGGGATGTGTTTCCTGAGCTCAGCAGCGATGCACAGATACCTGAATGAGCACAGGCAAATCCACCACTGCACGGGCAGCTGTTTTCAAACATGTATGGACTGCTACAAACCTGGCAAGCAACTTAAACCCACGTAAATTGTGTCTAATCCCGTCTATTTACTCCCAGAGAGCCTATGCCACTGTCCCGTTGCCCCCTGTCCCGGCCTGCTGGACTGGACAGATGCAAAACCAGAGATGCCATGCCACTGCATAACGCAATGTATCCTGTTTACAGTACGAGCGAATTAGCCAATCTGCCTGTTTACGCATGATGTTAGTTGGCCTGCTGCTGTAATGGGAGTGCAAAGATCATGGGTTTAGTTTGTAATGTGTTTAACTTGTTTCCTTCCCTTCCCTTCCCTTCCCTTCCCTTCCCTTCCCTTCCCTTCCCTTCCC
>VFFE01007066.1:184678-244405 GCA_008921705.1 Burhinus oedicnemus | reverse complement strand
CCTCTCCTCTCCTCTCCTCTCCTCTCCTCTCCTCTCCTCTCCTTTCCTCACCACCTGAATGCAGACAGTCCAAGCAGGTCAGAGTTTCCAACCATTGCTTTTTGGGTTCCAAAGGAGCGCTCCTGCATGGGACCAGCTCCAAGAGGCACCAGCTCAGCCACGGGCAGGAGACTCAGCCGGTGACAGTCAGCGTGTCCTCAACACAGCAAAACCCAGGTGCCATGAAAGAAAATTGCTCCGCAGACACTCAGTCATTTCCGAAGCAGCACCAAGGATGTGGGACATGGAGTGCCCCGTGGAACCATCACCATGTCTGGGAAAGGGTCAGGCTGGAGGAGCAACTGCAGAAGAGAAAGAGTGGAACACGCGATCTTTGGAGGCAGAAAAATATGCAGTTCATACAATGGCCCTACAATGTATAATGTTTAGAAACATGAAACCAACAGAGCCAGTAGGTTTTTTTAATTGGGAGTGTAGAGTTTTATTATTTAAAAGGTTTTATAAAGGAGTTTTAAATAGACCATGGAATTGCTATAGCAGTTTTTTTTCTGTTGGAAATTACTCAGCCATTTGGTTTCTATTTTTGCAAAAAGCACAAGCTTTTTGAACAATCATTTGATATGCTTGTTGATGCGTCACAAAAAGGAGATATGCTTTGAGTTCTCCTTAAAAACCCCATGTAAACACAAGGCTTATGTATAATTGCAACAAAATACCATCTCCTTTTTGAGTGCTTTCACATGTAATTTCCTCTCTGACTACTGCATGTAAAGAGGCATTTTAACATAGAAGGGTGGTTGGATGGCCCCATTTTCCACTCCTTTGTGTCACAGGATCACACCACGCACACCAGCAGCATCCTTCACATCCAGGGACCACTGGTCCACAGGCTGTAGGACAGACATCCAGGCACAGGAGTGTAATTTCAGACAGACAAGGGCATTTGTCTCTCTGTCCCCTAAATTGCCCCCCAAATTCCTCTTCCTTTTTGTAACGAAAAGACAATGTCTTCCACCCCTTGGGGCTGTGTTCATCTTTTTTGCATGTTTGTTTCCCTAAAGCAGTGGGAGGCTCTAACAGATTGGACCTCAGTGGCTGCTGCCACCCTATGCCTGCGGCCATGCCGAATCCTGGCCCACTCCCCAGCTGCACCACCATCACCACCCCAGAACGAGCTGAAGGAAGAGGCTTCCTGGGAGCCTTTATATTAGGAACACCGTAAAGAAATAGGCAACATCACCAAGACATTACACAGGTGAGAAGAAATAGCAACTAGTGTAAAAGTCAACATGGCAAAAGACTGTAAGCAAATGGTTAATTCCCACTGAAATAAGTGGATTGTCTTGGTTTCCCATCGTGCACCTGGCACATTGCTGTGCACAGGGTCGGTCGCTGTGTTCTTCCCTTTTGCTTTCTGCCAGAAGCCAGCCAAAATACTGTTTGTGTTTTCCATGTCTTGATCTTCAGTGTCCCCATGGAGACTTGCAACGGCTTTTTAGTTTAGCACACAAGCCATTACCATCTCCTTCCCCACATCTGGGCCTTCTGGACAAATTGTTGAAATTCTAAATCCTATTAATTTGTAGATGAATAGCCACAAAATTCTCTTAGTTCTAAGGTACTGTTTGTACCCCTAAGGCCATTTATGGTTATAATGGTTATATGGTTTTAACCATCATTATGATTATAATGGTTATATGGTTCTAAACATCTTTATGCTTATAATTTTCCTGAGCTGAAATCTGAAGGGGGCCTACAAGAAAGCTGGAGAGAGACTTTTTACAAGGGCATGTAGTGACAGGACAAGGGGTAATGGCTTCAAACTGGAAGAGGGCAGATTTAGATTAGATCTCAGGAAGAAATTTTTCACTCTGAGGGTGGTGAGGCTGCTCAGGGAAGCTGTGGCTGCCCCATCCCTGCAGGTGTTCAAGGCCAGGTTGGACGGGGCTTTGAGCAACCAGGTCTAGTGGGAGGTGTCCCTGCCCATGGCAGGGGGGGTGGAACTGGATGATCTTTAAAGTCCCTTCCAAGCCAAACCATTCTATGTTTCTATGATTCTATGATTCTATGAAATTGATATTAAAATTTAAACTAGATGGAGTTCCATCTGCACCTGAAGGCAACACAAGATTGGGTTTCTACTTCTTCAAAGCCCTTCATCTTCCCCTGTGCTAAATTACACAGCTCTGGGCTGAGCACAACATGGGATTCATGCAACTTGGACTCAGCCAGTGTTGCAATACGGCAGAGCATATTTAGCTTTATCCATGTACAGGCAAACACATCACTGGAGTGCACAATATTGTTGTCAAGCAAAAGAGCTGCGTAATGTGAGTATCCTGTAAAAATGGCTTGATTGCAAGCTGAAACAGTTTCGCCTCGACTTTCTGTATATTTTTTATTTTCAAATTTGCTTCTGCTATGCCCTGATTTATCAAAGCACTAAAGCACATGCTTGACTTTAAATGCTTTGCTGCAGCTAAAACTAATTGCATACTTAGTCTTTGATGGCTCAAGGTCATAAAGAAATCACTAGCTTTTCCAAACAAATACTTCAATATGTTAATTGCTAGCAAACCAAATCCCACAGCCTCTTCGGTTATGGGTGTAGGGTTGTATGCCTGACGAGAGGGTTAACGTGTTTCTGCCTGGGATTTCCCAGCACAAACGTAGGCACCACACAATTACTCGGGGCACAGAAAGTCCAAAAGTATCAGACCCCATGGCCCGGTTGAACATTGGGGCATCCCACGTTTACCTGGAAATGCCTGACCAATGTAAGGAGTATGTGCGGGGCACAGATGCAGTGCAAAACCTCTGCTTTCATGGGTTCGCGTCCGATATGCAACAAAGCACTGGGCAAAAAAATGCAGCTGTCCTGACCCTGCTGGCACACGTCTGAGTTGGAGGTGCCTAACCTGCCAGGGTTACCTGAAGACATCTGTGAAGTCTTCAGCATCTCTTCAGCAAACATTTCCCATCTAGCTGTGGACATATGATAGCGTCTTCCTGGCCACATAGTTCGTGCAATCTGTGTTTTGCCTAAAGATGCAAGGGTGCAGAGGCTGGGGAGGGAGTGTAAAGCACAAGTATGAGACATGTATGGCAAGAGGGTGGTGGCTCAGAGGTGGCTCAGATGGTGGACACAAGGACATTGCTCCTGACGGAAACATTGTGCCAGTCCTGATCACACCACAGCCCAGCACACTGGCACCATCTGCATGTGCACATTGGCTTCTCCTTTGGTTTTACACTCTCCCTCTTTAAGTGAGGCTGAGAAAGACTCACGCTTTCCTCTGAAAAGGTGAATAATTATTTATTTGTGAAAACAGGAGGTGAAACTAAGGATACTAAATGTCTCATATCTAAACATACACAGACACACACACGCTGCATACATATATATACACCCCGTGTGTATATATACACATACACATATATATAAAGATATATACATATACATCAATATCTAAATACATAAAGAATATATAAATATATAAACATGCACATATATAAAAATGTGAAAGCATGAATAGAGTTCCCATGGACATTTGCTCTGACAGCCTGGGGATATTCACTTCCTCCCTCTATACTGGCTGCTTTCCCCTCCAAAATCCTTAGTAGGGCAATAATATTTTAACAGTTGCAGCTTTAAAAAGCTTGATTATGACCAATCATTTCTCCCAGGCAATTGTATATTTAGCAGAAGGGAAAAATTAAACTTCCCAGGAATGAGGTTATTTAGGGCATAAAATTCAAGGAAATAGGCATTTAGGTCATTGTGGGCATGGTTTTTATTTTCCCTAATTTTCAGATTACTTTCGATTAGGTCTGCTCAGAGTGGAAACTTCTTGATGTGAAATAGATACTATCTAAATCATTAGAGCTCATTCATTGCCATGTGCCACCTTTTAGAGCAATTAAACCTGACCTTGGGGTTACCTAGCTGAACACTCACCGACCCAGGGCACTTCCTCTGAATATGAATAAGCTTGTAGTACAAATACAGTCAGGAGGCAGCATTGCTGCTGGCATAGATAATGCCTTTGTTAAATGGAGCTGGGGTCCACAGGCTGTTAGACTATGGAGTCCATTCATTCAGAACAATCTCTGTTGAGATTAGTTCTGGGTTGTGGGTTTGGGGTTTTTTTCTTCTTCTTTTTTTATTTTTCCCTGACATCTGGAGTCCATCCCTTCGCCAACCTCTCAACCTTCCACTCAAAAAGAGAAAGTGAGGGAAACAGGCAGACAGACTCACAGACAGATAGAATGAGCCCCCAAAAAGCTTTGGTAAAATTTTTAGAAAGTAACAATAATGTCTAAATATTTAAGTCTTTTGGACGTTAATATTTTTGCCAAGTATTTGCCAGCTGAACTCAAAAACCCATCCCTGATACTCCCCAGATTGGTTTCTTCTCACTTTCAAACTTTAGGTAGTTCTTCCTGAAACCACAACATGCAGCACCTGTGTGCCAGATTTGCAGCCCTTTGATCACAATTTATTTACAGGGCAAGGAACTTCCAGTGTGCGAGTGACTGATTTCCCCGGAAATACCTGGAAGGCCAACCTACCCATCAGACTTATTTCAATGCCTTCTTCCTTCGGCAGAACAAATCTGGAAGCTGCCTCTACTTATATTAAACAGAAAAGGAGATGCTGGTAAACAATTAAGTGGGGTCTTGTTTAGAGAACAAATCTTTTTATATGCTGCCAAGCTATGCTAAACAATAACTGTCAGAATCTGTTAAAACAGCAGAAAAACAATATTGCTCGGTACAAAACTAATTTTGCTAGGTTTGTTCAGAAACTACATCACACGTTTAGTCCCCACGAACTCTCAATAATCCAAGATGGCTCCAAATGCTGATTCTTTTACCTTTCATAATGTGTTAAGTCAGGAAAAAAAGCCATATGGCATTCCTTCGCTCCTCATTAGGCTGCTGACCTGAAACGTAATCTCCACCGTGACCTATGGAGAAATGCGCAGGACCCACCTGCACAGTAAAAGCCCTTTTTTGAGACACAATGCCAGATTCCTGATGGCTGGTGTGTTAGGATTCACCTTTAAGAGACTTTGTCAACTCGTATTTCATTTCTGTGATGCGCAAAGGTTGGATACAGTAGGGGTCTTCTTGGGTTGTGGTGACTTCAGAGATAAACCTTTTTTTTCTTTCTTTTTTTCTCCATTTTCTCCGTGTTTGCTACATGTAACGCGCTGAAATATAAAGAACTGTGAAGTTTTCTCTTTTGCCTATCTTATGGCCTGACCTACACGCCATTTGTGCATCTGTGCTGACTGCTAGTGGCGTTTCAGAGGTGAATCCATGCAGAGCAGACGGAACTGCTGGCAGGAGAAAGACATTTTTTCTGTCAAAAGAAAGGAGTAAGCTTTTCTGTATCAATATGTGACAGTGGATAATGCATTGCTGTTTTTAACATTTCCCCCTCGTTTATTTAGGCAGCAGCCATCCTGCGAGCACAGCCAAAGCCAGCCCTCAGAGCTGGCTCTGCTCGCACCATGAGAGCAGAACAGGCACAAGGAGATGTCATCCAAGTTCTGCTTTGCAGCACGGTGATTTGGGGAGCAGATTGCACTGCAGTTACCCAAGCTGACAGTACTGTGAGCGTAGAGATGGTACTCAGGCTCCTCTTAATAAACACTCGCTTCCAAGCAAGCCTTTCTCTTCATTTACAGCTAGGAGTTAAAGCTACTAAAGGAACTAAATCAAACCTCCTTGTTCCTCACTGACATAAGCCAAGAAGACAAGATATAGAAATCCTCCATATTGTACCACTTCCTTTGCGCCGTCTGTCTTGTACAGGGGGTGTGCAAAGTCACAGCAGAAGCAAGGTCAGGGCTTAATGTTGGGGGGCAACACTTTTCCACTATAAAAGTCTAAAGAATTAGCAAATATTCACAGCCATGGGCAATTTGGGGATTCAAACAGATTTTTTTTTTTTGCAGGTGTAATTATCAAAAAAGATGATGGAGACTATTTTAAAACCAGCTTTATCTAAAAATTCCATCCAAAGTAAGGATGCAGCTGAATTAAAGTTCTTCATGCTGGTTGTTATCTTCATAACTGCTAATATGTTATAAAAATAATTGTTCAAGAAAACCTTTCAGCTTTAAAAGGCTTGGAGGTAGCATAGAAAAGTCCTCAAGCTTCTGAAGGCTTTCTCACACCTTGGACTTTTTCAGAACTCGGCAATTATATTTCCATGATATATTGATCTGGCTACAGTAACCTTTCAGCAAAGGGAAACCAAAATTTGGAGAGTCCATGCAGAGAGATGAACTGATATGTCACTGAAATCCACTGTTAAACAATGTTTTCCAAATGTCTTTAACCACAGCTCTTACATTACCCACAAGAAAAATAACTGCGATTGTTACAATATTATGCTCCAAACAGTCCCTGATCTGTCTGATTAGGGACATTTTGTTTTCTAAACTGCAAAATTAAACACATTAATGAACTGTTGAATGCTTTGTCACAAATTAGACATAGTGGGAGGTTTCCTTTCCCTAGAGTAAGGCGTCCATGCATATATACTTATATAAGTAAAAGATGGATTTTTGTAGAGCTGAAGTAGCAGATTTTGTATTAAACATGAATTCATTATCTTAAATGATCTATAAATAAATAAGCATTATATAGTATGATATACAAATAATCATGCTATTAAGCCTGTTAAATTACTCTGCTCTAGTCCTCTGCTTGCTCTGACTCCTACTCAGACACTGTGATGGGACTGTTGCCTTTCAAAATCCAACCTACATTAAAATCATCCGCTTGATCAGGAAATGGCATTTCCAATCAGGAGGTAAAGTGAAAGATACTTTGAGAGTTAGAGCTATGGAAATTGCTGGCCTTTTTCTCTTCTCAAGTAAGGGGAAAATTATCATTAGGCCTCTTATAATAAAGACAAAATAATCACAATTCCAGATGGAAATCTTATCATCTAATCCAACTGAATTGTTTGGGGTTTTTTTCCAAGTGGAGTGGCTGCTAATTCCCAGAGAACAGCATAGTAAATTGGGGATTCTGTCTGCACTGAATTTATGAATGTACAAAGAAAGAAAATACAAACTCATCCTGGCTTAACCAGAAATTGGAAGCTGTTCCATTGTTTGGTGTGGAATGTACTTTAGTCCCAGATTTCTATGGAGGCCTTGCATTTTTCCTGTAATCTTTTGGACATCCTGTGTTGCTTTGAACAACAGCATATTTGGTGACAGAGGTCCTGCCTCCACATTTATATGACTTTAAAAGTAACTGCCCCTACATCTGCAATGGTCTTTGGTCTGTAATCTTGATGCCTTGCTGACTTTGTCATGTTTATTTACGGAATGGGATCAAAGTTACTGACTTTGAGTCTGAAACCACCGTCCAGCCTCCCCAGAAGACGTGTGCGTGAGTTGTTTTTCTCCCAGTTTCTGTTCAGGCACGTTCCCTCCATGCTACATCCATGACGTGTTTTTTAAACAAAACTCCTCATTTTTACTTCCCTCCAGCTGGAATGCAGCAAAGCCAGATACCCAGGGCTTTGATGGTAATCATGCCAACTGAGATTTTCTGTGCTCGTTTTTCAGCATTACAGGAGCCGACTGTTGCTTCCTAGTGCCTAACAAAGCAGAACTTGGAGGAAACCAAGTTTCTGAGGTGGCTGAACAGTTTCAGGGTGAAAGCTCTGCTCTCTTTTCACATTCATGGACAAATGCAGAATCAAACCAGCTGCTATTACACACTCGCGAGTGCAGCACATGAGTTCATGAAAACAGTGCTCTTCTGCTCCTCTTGAAAGTGTCTCTCATCATACATCCACATCCCCTAGGGAGCAACTCATTTTCTGTGTAAGCATTTTATTTGAAAACCATAATATTACTGTGTAACGAGAATAAGGATATGCTAGGATGTCATGTTGGGAAATAGAGGCTGGAGATTCACACCACTGTCATCCTCCACAGAGAGCCAGCAGAGCCAGCACCACATCACTGGCAGTGGAATTGTAGGATACAAACAAACCTGTATTTGTTCAGTTAAAAAACTGCAGTTTTACTTGATTAGCTGTTTTTATGTATCCTCCCCCCACCAAAAAAAAAAAAACCAAAAAAGGTTGATTACCTGGTCACAAAATTGTACTTTCCTCGTCAACACAAAATTAATAATTAAAAAAGAAAGCATTTGGAAAGCAATAAGTACATCCTGCCTTCTCTGAGGCAGACAAACTAAGCTGTGACCCGAAAGGAGCCACAGAAGGAGCAGAGCAGCTGGTGCTGCCCATCCCCACATGCCCCAATAGCATCCAGCGTGTTGCTCGGGGATGTGCCTCAGTGCATCCCATGTTCTTGCACAGAGGAGAACAGATGGGCTGTTGTTACTGGTTGATGTCTGTTTGCTAATGAAGGCAGGATAAACATATTCATAATCTCATTCCCATTCACTAAATACTTCATCCCCAAAATCATCATCACAAGTTGGTAGTGTTGGAAAAATGGCCAAAAGAATAGTTCACCGGTATTTCAGTGGCACGCCATTTGCTTTCAGTGGCACAGCATCTGTGTGTTTGCAGTATTTTGCTATTATTCTTTTAACCAAACTGTATTTTATCAAACAACCAGTATCCTATTGCTAAGTAGAACTTCACTGTCCCAGGCACAGAAATGCTGCATTCATAGAAGAAAACCCTGGTTAAAGCCAACCCATTTCTTGCAGAAGTTTAAATAGCTCACTAGCAACACCACTCTGGCTTCTTTTTGTCATGCGATTAGAAAGAATAAGGGCTGCAAAGCGAGGGTCATATGTGAATAGGCGGAGAGTTGGCGGCAGCAGGAAAGACGATATTGCCAGCTCCACTCCGGTCATTAGCAAGAGCAATTTGCCCACAAACAATCTGGAAAGAGTTTTCTCAGGTTACAGTAAAGTTAATGGAGTTGGAAATTCCTCCTTTTTCGGATTAGCTCAGCCTTCTTTATGCAACCTTTAAGTATATGGTGAAGAGCGAGGACGGTTTTGATAGTGGCAGAAGCAACTGGGTAGCATGTAACTGATCTGCTGTGCGGGGGACGATCTAGGAGCTCCTCACTGCTCCCAGTTACTCTGGGTGCAAAAGCATAAGACCTCCCTGTACGAATGCCTTTGTAAACTGAGAGGAAAATTAAAACACTTGTAGGCTGGTTCTGATCTAACCGGTTATTTAAGGGGGTGGGGAGAATTGATATAAGCAATAGAAATTTAACAAGATACGGCATCACCACTTCGATATCAGATTTTGCTGACAGCCAGAGCATTGCAGAACCTCATAAGCACAGAGAAAGCTGTTGAGAGGAGAGACAAATAACATAGATGTGCCAATAGAAAACATGCATTCTAGATTAATTAAAATTAACTGTCGGTCTAAGCCAAAATCCATTATGTGACACAGATTAATCAAAATATCAGAAACTGGTTCAGTTATTCTGCACATCAGGAATCTCTTCCGTAGATGTCTGATCACATTACGGATTCTTCATGCTGTTCTTTCAAACATACCTTTCATCCTCCTCAGGTTTAAGAGCTGTTATTATAGTGTTGAAGCAATGGATTATAAAAAAATTGAATGTTATCCATTTACATGGGAAAGGAATCAAGCAAAAGCTATGTTTATTCTTCATCCATCTTTATTATATCTAAGATTTGATAAAAGAAATTAAATTGGGAGAACGCTGCGTGGTGAACAAAGTGTCTTTCCACTTAGAGGTCAGCAGGATTTATCCACACATGGCCATTACCACCAGAGGAGAGCTAGCAGGGAAGCAATGAACACCTGCTGGAATCACCTCTACCTGCAGGATAAATCAAAAAATGCCCATGTGCTTTAGTTAAAAAAATGGAGAAGCTCTTGCACTGCATAGACTTGATCCAAAACCTACTAGAGTCATCGCTGCTAACTCAAGTGGGTTTGAGCTCTAACTGTACAAAGGACCATGTCTTCTATTAATCAGTAAAGGAGCAGAGGCAGGGCAGGGACGGTTGCTTCAAGACTCATTTTCTTTGAAGCCAAGTGATGGTTCTGCAGGGATGAGCCTGCAGCAATGGGTGACCCATCTCAGGTGCAGCCGTGGTCATCCTCAGATGATGGGTGGAAGAAGCTGCTGAGGGCATACCCTCCTTCTTGTATCCCCATCTCCTTTTTTTTTTTAAGTGCCATTACCTTAATGAAAAAATAGTTAATCAGCACTGCTTAATCCTATTCACTTCCATCTGTGCCTCTTTGTAGCCTGACACCTCTCCTGTCCTGAGGCCATGGAAAGCAGAGGGGAGGGTATTTAGTGCTCAGGCCGGTTGGAGGCCTCTGGGGAGCAGCTGTCCCCAATCATCCTGTCCACGGCTGTTTCATTCCCAGATTACATCTTGTACCAACAGTTTCGTGTGGGAAAAATCAAAGATGTCAGGGGCTCCTCCCAGGACGTACACTTTGCGTAAGGTGCCCAATCAACAGGGCACGGGTGTTTGACCTTTGTGCTTGTGGAAAATAATGAATTGGGGGCCAGTTTTCGGGCATCATCCAGCCCCCACCAGAGCTCAGCATTAGAATAATCACTGACATGCTGAAGCAATGAAAGCAATCTGTTGTTAACTGGCTGAACCGGCTTGTCCCAAGCCCCTAGACTTCCTTGTTTGGGCACATTACACAATGGTAATTCTCTCTTTCTTTAAAGGAGGGAAAAAAACCTCAACAGGCTAAAAGATGCCTCATCGTAACCTTCCTTCCCCTGTCCCAGGATTCAAGAACTGTTGACAGCAAATCAAAGAATGACATTTCAGAAACCATAGACAGTAATGAAAGTTGAATGCCTGAGTAAATCCTAATGGACTAGAAAGATTTGATAACGAAAAGAATTTCTTTAATATTAGTTCTTCACCCAAGCTCTTTGCAATGAATCTATCGAATTACTTGCATTCACCACCCTGGGAAGGGACCTCAGTCTTTAGTTAGAGCTGATCAGACCTGTATTTCCAATGGGTTGAAATGAAAACATGCTTACAGTTTCTTTATGGGTGCCACTTTGAATCATAATTCACAGCAGACAAAGTTCTATGTTTTGGCTGTCAACCCAGCTACAAAGCACGCAGGGAAACCAAAAACCTCCTGCCTGCTGCACTTCAGCTCCTCAGCAGCAGCACCGAGTCACGAGACATCTGTGCCAGGTTTTCACCCCAAATTCTCTTCTCCGGTACCCACTTTGTTAACAGTAGTTGCATATTTGCCAACAGCAGTATTTTAGTTGTCTATCTAGCATTTAAATTAAGCATTCAGTTGGGTAAGGACCAAACACTGTGGTGTTCCTGAACACAGATGCGCTGAGCCTGCTCCAGTATGGCACTGCCTGGCTTTTGGCTTCCAGTTATTTTTAGCTTCCAGCATGATCCTTTACACCATGATATCCTCATAAAACCATAAAAATAAAATGCAGTTTTATGGCTGTTTCAGGACAGGACAGCTAAGCGCCCAGCTAAGCCCACAGCAGGACCCCGTGGCTGAGCCAGGAGGCAAATCTCACTGTTTGCCACCTATGTGGTGCTCATTAGATGGTCCCAGCTTCCCTGGATCATAACAAGTAGCAGCTTTACGGAGGGGATGGATGGGCCAAAGACACTCAGCCGGGTTGCATACCCCGCAGGGATGCTCGTTGTGCCCAAAGTCTGTGACCCCCTTCCGTGCCAGCTCCCTGTCCCCACTACGCTGCCTGCATGGCCCCAGCCCTGCTCTGTGCGTGGCTTTGAGCACGGCCTGTCCCTCTGCTCTGTTGTTAATCCCAGTCAAGCTACAACCTCGGAAATACATGTCTGGCTCACACAGCACAACCTGCGCTCCCAGGCAAGACAGAGGCTTTAGTAACCCAGTAAATACGAAGACGTGGTGAAAAGTTCAAGACAGACGGCATGAGAGTATCACATTGAACTGCTATTAACATTTAAAAAATTACATATCCACCCTTGTATCAAACGGTATCCACCCCTGTATCAAACGGTCTGCTTTCACTGCAGAAACACCATTGTTGAGGATCTCAATAGTACTACTAGATAAACTTGTCAAACCTGGGTAATATTTTATGAGTAATTTAAGCACTTGTTCTAGTTGTTAAACAAAGGCTTCTATTGCAGCTTGGTGAGGGAAACGCTACTTAGTGCCTAGGTCACGTAAAAAAAAAAGTATTGTTATTTTATGAACAGTGTGAGATGACGCTATTGCTCTTTCTTCTACACTTCAACAGCTTCCTGTTGCTGACTTGTTAGCAGGTATTTTGCAGGATTAAATGACCTGATGTTATCAGGCTGGGGCAGAGTTCGGCATGTCCGGATGGATCTGATCGACTGGCGCAGTGTCCCCTCTTCAGTGCCCAGAGAAATAATCTCCATTTTTCATGCCACACACCAGGAGACATTGTTAGGTTTGCATAAACAGATATTTTGACAAGGAAATTTAAGTTTTCCCTCCATTATTTTGTCTAATACTTCTCATGTTTTGTCTATTGTGTTGCAGACTGGTTAAAACAGGAGTGCAGCTGATGGTGCAGCATGCAAAATACATAGACAAAAACTTACTGTCCACTTCATTTTTTTATTAGACAGTACTTACGGGTTGAAGAAATCTACTCAACTTAGGAAAATATTCCCATGTTTCAATGCAAACCATTAAAAAACGAAGTTTAAACACCAAATGTGCATATTCCAGCCACAGCCTTGGTGTTGACTCTACAATCGTGCCCACTGATCCTCAGTTGGAAGAACCAGCTCAGCCTGTTTGTATCATAAACATTTCAGTTAAGGACTATAAAAATTATTAAACCTCCCCTGCTGAAGGGCTAAGCCACATGTATCCTCCTGTTATGAAGGAGAAACGTGGCCACGTGTTGGCAGGGTGCTCTTGGTCTTCCTCCCCATCACCCACCCTCCCTGGGGAAGTCCAGCACTGCCCTATATTTGTCCTGCTTGTCTGCAGGGACACAAGACCCTATGCCTGACATGGCAGATCCATATAATTTACCTGTAATAATTTTGCTTGTCTTAATGTACCAAGGACCATTCCAGAACCCAGAGCACCCTCCGGCAGAAGCAAAACAAGTTCATTGGTTGCTCACCAAGCACGAGGAGAAACAAAGAGCAGAATGGGTCATTGGTTGGAAACATCTACAAGTGTAGCCTACATCATTTAACAGATTTCCAGTATTATCTTCATTTATAAGTATAGGTAATGTCATGTGTAATATTTGGAGAGGTGGCTGAAGCTGCCTGGCAAGATCTCACTGCAGACACCATGCTGCAGTTCAGAGGTCCACACGATATTTCTGCCCCACTCTGCCAGTCTTCCAGACCTTACAGGGGTACAAAAGACAGAACATGTTTATAAAACAACTGTCAATCACAGTCATATCAGTATTATAGCACCAGCCTGGGCTGTTTCCTTTAAAACTAACACAATCTTACAATGTGCCTTGAAATCCGGGCAATGAAATCTTGGATCTCTGCAACAGAGTGGTAAAACTTGCATTGCTTCAGTGGAAGTTGGCCATCGCATCAGCTCTTCTGGTCCAGGGCAGCAAAGGGAATTACGTGCACAGTGCACGGCCCCTCTTTTGGAAGAGAAGGTGTTGGTTTAAGGGTCTCAGCCCAGTGCAGCAGCAACGGTATATCTACAAGCAAGTTAATAGCTGATGTAGGTATCTCCAGTATGAGTTATGAAGTTGTTAATCCTCCCCAGGTTTTAATAATCATTTAGTGTTTTGTGAATATGCCATACTATAAATGTCTTACTAAAACTAAATTAAATGCAGATTTGGAACATAAATGTGCTATAGAAATTTATGAGGGATCTTAGCAGAGAATAATTTTTGCACATGCTGCTGTGAAAGCTACAGAATATCAGTTTCCAAATCAGTATAAAATACTGTTTGTTAGTTGTCAGTTATTACAGAATGTGTCTGTAGAGGTATGTCCTAAACCTCCCATGCAATCCCCAAACTCAATTCATCAGCAGGAATTTCCAGGGCTGTAAAAAGCAAATTAATAATTTCCGTGTCAGTACAGGCTCCACCTGTAACCATCAGATGGGGGTCCCACCTTCTGCATGCTAACCAAGCTCAGGATGTGCAGAAATGCTGTGCACATCCCACACTGCTGCAAACATTAGGGCTTATGATACTTGTTTGGACTGTCAGTGTTTGTATCCAACATTTAAAGATTTCCAGCATGCTATACTGGTTGCAGTACCAGATTTGATACCAGGCTTCAAGAAAGGGTGTTTAACACTAAATTTGTGGTTCTTTTCTCTTAGCACTTGTTAGCTGAACTGTTTCAACCCTAAGGCCTTTAACCAAAAAAACCCTTCAGCAAGCATTTCAGGTTGCTTGGAACTAGATGATCTTTAAGGTCCCTTCCAACCTAAACCATTCTATGGTTCTATGATTTTACACCCTGACTAGGTCCATCAAAACCCGCCAGGATAACTCACACATCAGCTTGCACACAAAACACTTTTGCTGGTGGAGGGCATGAGTCAGTTTGTTTAGCCACAGCCTGAGCACTTCTGACAAAGCTCAAGACCATTTCAGACACAGCTTGAATCAGAAGCCGACTTCCCCTGGCTAGGTAGGTCAGTGCTGAGCCAGGGGCCCTAAACCCCCATGTGCACCCTGGCTCAGTGCGGTCCTACCAGGCATGGCTCCCGGCCACCACAGGGCCAATCCTCCCTGCAAAACACTGCTGGATGTGTTCACCTAAAGGGAAAAAGAGCTGAGAAACTCATGCCAAAATGAAAAGGAAGAAGAGAGCAAAAGTACAGAGACACTCAGCATCGTTGTCAGCTCCAGCGGCTGCTGAGAAACCCCAGTCAGAGCACCTCAGGTCCTCTGAGAGAACCTGAGTCTGTCAGTAGCATTGTCACAGCAGAGTTGTGCAGAAGCAATGCTGCATTCATTCAGGTCTTGGTTTCCTCTTCTTCCCTGAGAGTTATCATCGGCACTCCTGCACCCCTCACTGTGAAGCCTGCAGATGTAGTGTTGATAAATTCAAGGAAGCCATTCCCAATAAATGTCAAGCATATCACACAGCATGGGGTATCATTAGAGGACAGTATTGTATGTGTTGATGTGCCCTGGGTAGAATTTACATCAACAATACTGTGTATTAATTTGAAATACTTACTGTTGTTTTAAAAGAAGAAAAGCAAACCTACAACAGTTTCAATCAGCTTACAATGCTGTTAATGACTGCAAAAGCTGGACCTCATTGACACTGCGGTCATTTTTTGGCTCGGATCATCAGGCTCTGAGATACGCAAGGATCCCGTTTTCTGCAGGAGAACAGGTCATCAGTTCTAGGCAGAGCAAAGCTGTTAGCAGAGAAATGAACATCATTGGTACCACAGTCAAGGAACAGCATCTACCTAAAGCTCTGCAGTGGCTGGGAGGTTAGAATATATTTTAGGGAAGACAAAATAGTGGAGAAGCAGCTAATTGGTCCAACAATTGTGCTTTATTTCAAAGTCATGCCAAATTTACTTCATGGTCTGCACCAAAAAATAACACATAGCTTTCATGTCCACATGTGTATTTCCTAAAGGACCGTCTCTGTTTCTAGTAATTCTAGATGCAATTGTAAACCTTACCTTAATCAGGCACTATGGAAATCCGCTCCCATTCAGACAGGGAAAGAAGGGGAGAAAGGAAGTGACAGGGCAAGGGCAAGCTCCTCTGAGTGCTGGTATGAGCACTCTAGGTAGTTTCTAGAGGAAAAAACCAGACACTTTAGATTGACTATGTGCTTTCCATGGAGCAAATCAGTGTTGATGACTTCCTATCACTTACGAGACTGACACAGCTACGATTTCTGTTTCCAGCCCTGCACTTGATTAAAGGACACTCCGCATCCAGAGCAATGTTGTTATACAGAAAGCCTGTGTTATCAAATAATAAACTAACTGTCACAATATTGGCTCAAGGCTTAGGAATTTTCTAGCATAGGAAGATTAAGATGATAACAGTTCAAATAAGTACCATTTCTGACTAATTGTTTGCAGATACGGCATAGAAGCAATATGGCTTGCTTTGGGAAAGTAGTATGATTTTACTATACAAATTTCTAGCTGCAACGTAGGTAAAAAATAAATGCTCAGAACCCAAACTCATTTAAATCTCTACACTTCCATTCATGAGAAGGGAAGTTGCACTTACAGAGCTGAAGAGCTGTCCCAGCATGCCCGTCTCCCCTTTAAAACTGAAATAAAAAAGCAGTTACTATATTCAATTCAATCACCTGGACTTTGATTTTCTTACAACCATATGGGCAGCTCTTCAGATCTAGTCTACAGACAATAGACTAGACCTGTAAACAAGTCTCCCCTCTCCATGCACCATAAACATAAAGGTGCACACACAGAAATTCACTCTCCAAAACCCCTTGAACCTCCCCACACTTTTTCTAACCATTAATAGACGGCCTTTTCTAGATAAGAAGGTCATAAGGATCACCATGTCTCCATCACTGTCTTCATGTGCTCTTGTGCTGATCTCCATGGGGTGACCTGCACAAGCGCCCTCTCCCTCACAAGCACAGGAGCTGCTCTGCAGCACATCAAGCAAAAGGCGCGTAGGCAGAAAGATCTTGGTTCTTCATTCCAGCTGAGTCAGATGCTCAATATGTGACCTTCTGTCACTTGGTCTTCTTATGTCAAAACCAAAACTGAGTTCAACGCTAGGAACACACTGAGAACCAGATGCTCCATCTGAGCCAAACCTTTCTGGGTAAATATATTGCAAACAGCACAAATCATATAATTTCAAACTTTGGGAATCTGTATATATTTAAACGTATACAAAATTCTGCTGTTTCTCGACAATAGGTTCATACTCTAGAAGAACAGAAATCCAGCAGACTGAAATTAATAGTGCATTAGAACAAACACCAGTGCATTGTTTCCCATTTAAGGAACTGCCTGGATATAAATAAACCCTTAGTCATATTCTGCGATTTAAACAACAAAATCATTCTTACCCAGAGTAGGAATTTCACCTTTCAGAAAAATAAGAGATAAAAATTATTTTCAAGAAATCTGAGGAATTAGTCTTAAACTCTGATACACCAATGCTTTTGTTGTCAGTGTTCCGAAACCACATAACTGGAATCTGACTTGGCTCAAAACTCTTCCTCTGAACGTCCCCAAAATTCTAGGAGAAGACTGAACTGGATGAGTGAAATGCAAGCTAAGGCCATTTCTACTTTTGTTACTCTACCTAAAGGTACCATTTCCTCAAAGTGGCCAAATCATGTATTGCCTAGATTTGCACTATCTTTGCCTCTTACTAAGACCCGTTTCTCCTCTTGCAGAATGCAAGAAGCAGGTAGTGTCTGGAAACATGGATACACATATTTGCCCAAAACAACAACGTAGCTAAAAATCAAAAAACATGAACATGGACCAGGGATCACGGACCCTCACTGAAATATTTTTCTTACAGAACTTGTCTACTGGCAATGAGGCACAGTATTACGGCAGCAGGGAGAACATGTTTTGCTTTGCCTCCTGGGTTACAGCCTGTCATGAGAGTAGCTCGTCATTCAAGGTCATTGGACAACAGGTAGCTGAATCATTGCACATTTACACATCTCCAACAATACCTCCAACACCAGAAGCAACACCAGAAAGAAGCCAGGCAAATGTTTTAAAAATGTGGTTTTAAAATTATCATTTTAAAAATCTGAAATACAAAGAAAGAGTTCAATTTGATAACCAGTTGTATAGTTCCAAAAAAAAAAAAAAAAGTGTACGGTGCTTCATACTCAAATACAATAACAAGATCCTTTTCCCTATAATTTCACAATGAAAAAAAGGTTGGTTGCAAGGTAGATTACTAGCGACATTTTATTTATGAAATGTATAAGCCCAGAGTATTTTACTATAAAATTCAGCGCAGCATATATAGCATTTGAAGTGAACAAGAAAAAAACCAGGTCATAAAGTATTTTCCTTTGCTTATATTATCAGTTTGTGAAAACAACCATCTCGTGAACAAACCATTTTAAACAAACAGAATTTTATTAGTGCGCAGTACAGCAAATTGTGGCTATTTCTCACATAACTTTGTTACATGTCAAGCACTGATTTCCTTTTTATGTAAATGAAAGCCTATGAAACAATGCAATTACACCCCCACACACATATTAGTTTAAACGCTGGGGTGCTACAAAAGTCATTTATTTTTCATACTTTCTGTTAGGCTGCAAGACAGCTTGGAGGTTTAAATTTTGTTTAAAAGTTCTTGGCTAATTGATCATTTTAGAGATGCTTTAAACACAGGTAAAACACCGACAAAGACTTTTAAAGTAAGCTTTCTTAATGGATGAATTGCAACTATCCATCATTCTGTTTGCTACTTCCCTACCACCGTCCCATTAAACCTAGTAAGTTCTATTAAAGCTGTTAACATGTGGCATCTGTTAATGGAAAGTATATAATGCACAAGGCATGAGGGAGACCTGAGGGCTCATAGGAGTAAAGTTTGGAACAGAAAGACAAATTCTGACTGTTTGTGAAGTTAATGTAACGAAAGGTCAGTGTTTCAGGCCTTTCTTGGAGAAGATTCCCATTTAAAGCCTTGCCTGCGCAAAGGCAGCAAGGTCAGGTTCACCAGCGCAGCCAGTCGGTGTGCATGTTGTATTTCAAATGCTTCAGCAGACAAAACGTAAAAGTTGAAGGAAAAAAAATTTTTTTTTTTTTTTTTTTGGCTTGAGAAAACAGTGTGACACATGACAAGCCTGGATCTTTTTTGGAGAGGCTGTGCTCTATATTACTGAGATTAAGTTTGATCATTCCTGAAGGAACACAGAAATCCCCAAACCTGGATGGCAAGGGCCGTAATAGCTGCTCTTAATGTCTGCTGTTAGCTGATTACTGACATCTTGAAAGCATTGCTCAAGCAGGCCTTCTTGCAAGCTTCTGTCATGTGGATGCTCTCGCAGATGGAGAGCATGCATCGTAGAAAGTGGGTGACTGGGAGCTTCAAGGACCGGCGTGTAATCAAAAGCTTTGAACTGTTCCTAGCTTGTGAGACTGCTTTACTTGTTACTAGGGGGACTATCAGAACATATTATAATGACCAAAGCCAGCCTATGTAGTAACAGCTGTGAGTGTAATCCAAAAATTAGCTCATTAATTCACAGGAAAGTATTTTCTACTTGTCTTTCATTACAAAAAATGTGTCTGCTTGTTAGTGAAATCTAGAGCTTTAACTGGAACCTTTAAAACATTAGCAATGCACATGTGCTTTTCTATGCCTTAGTGGGAGATTTATTAAGTTTATTCTCTAATCTCTGTTTACAAGCAGAAATATGATGAACATAAATCATTTGAAATAAGATTTCAAGCTACAAATCCAGTTTACTATTTCCCGACATCATTATGTTATTTCAAACCTGCAATTAATTCTTTTCTTTGTTGGCCTGTTTGTTTTTAAAAACAATTTCACTCCACTTGACCTTGGTATTTCTTGGAAAAATGTTCAAAAGAAATAACTCTAGATGTTATCTATTAGTGTTTATTTACCACAGACAGCATGCTAAACTTGAGCTGAAGCTTAGGAGCCCCAGAAAGATACAAGATGTAAGGGGCAAAACTGCAGACTACCAGTAGGAAAGAATATCACGGTTATGCTGGGATCATTATTAAGGACAGTCAGGCTACTCTCGAAGTGGTGGCTCTTATAAAATCCTCAAATATTAAAAAAAGAAAGGGAAAAATATGATGATACACTGCCAGCTCTTGCAGAAAACTTACCCTGTTGTTGTTGTTGCTAACACATAATGTTTCCCGTCGTAGGACTAAAGAGTGCAAGTGAGCAATGACACTGCAAATTAAATGTTTATACAGCAGATGCAAAAGCCCTAATACAATACATAGCGATTATCCTGCAAAACATTAATGTACCTGGTTTATGCACTATACAATGCATATCTTTTCGTAACATGCTACATTGTATTTTCTTCTTTATAGTGAAGAAGTTCGCAAGCACAAAAAATTAGAGATCTAAACAATAAAGTGGATTTGCACTTCGAACAGGAACAAGACAGTTCTGCCTGCCTTTCTGGCACTGTTCGCAATGTTCACAGAAGCGTGAAAAATCACCTTGTATTATAGTCCCTTTATCTTAGGTTTCCTTGTCACCAGTTTGCACAGCCATAATCACATATATTTAAGAATCCTTTAAAGTTTGTTCTTTATTGCCAATTTGCTGCAAAGCTTTAACTGCAGCAAGCAAAATTTTAACTACCCACTTCTGTTCAACCTCAGATTATGACCCATAGCATATCCAACTTGGTCTCAAAGCCCAACCTGGGAGCACAACCCCTCCTGCCAGCTGAGACATGGATGCTGAGGCCGTCCCCAAGTGCCAGGATGGGTCCCCATGCCATGCAGGCACCGGGACTGCAGCTCTGCTTTGTAGTCACGGGAGGAGAACCCACACTGCCGTTCGCTCCTGGCACCAACCGGCACCCGCCTTAATATACGGCAAGTGCATTTAAGGCAGTGGACGTGCAGCTGGGAGATACGGCTGCTGCTACACCCACAAATAACCTGGCTCTGGCTATTCTCCCCCACGTTCATGCCATTACTCTGAAACTCAGATTCCCAGCTGAAGTCAGTGGGAAATGTGCTGGTTTGGTAATACTTGACCAGCCCTGCCTCGAAGCCAACTCAACATAGCTCATTTTGGTCTGCAACTCTAAAATGTCAGCTGTTAAACCAGCCTCAGCTATCTTTTAGAATGAAAAACCTTTGATTGTATAATCAGCTTTTAATTGATCAATAAACTGAGATGCGCCAGGTCTCTAGCACAGCTTGCTTAGGACCACACACTCGTTAGGCAGGACAAACTTAATAAATGCAATAGCCTGATGAAAACCCAAATGCCCATGCCCATGGGGCAGAGATGGTGCACGTTGTTTAGGTGGGTTACAGAAGGGGAGGCAGGTTATGTTACAGCTTCAGAGTCCAAAAAAACCACCAAAACTCAAAATAACCATAAAATTTAAACTTAGAAAAATAAAGAAAAAAAATCTAAGCACAGTATTAGACTGGAAAATGGGACATGAATCCTTTACCAGGGTGTGTGCATTTCCTCAGCGTTTCTTCAGCTCCATATATTCAACCTCCTGGGTCCACGATGACACCTCGGCATGCTGCACATCTGTATCGCAGCACCCCAGATGGGAGGCCAAAGATATTTTATGTAGTTTACATTTTCCTGGGGAACACATGATTGTCTGTCTTGAAGTGGGAAGAGAAAAGCTGGCCCGAAGCACATGCCCCAGCAACAGCAGAGTCACAGACCCAGAGCAAGGGCTGTGTATCCCACGGGAAGGATGGGCACAGCTGAGAGAAAACTGGAGCACACAAAACCCAACAACATGAACAAATTGCAAAAGAGAAGAAGAGATTGAGCCAAGAAAGGCCAAGACAGAAAACTACCGAAAGGAGGAGACCCCATTTTCTCCACCAGGTCAAGCCGTTCCAGTTGTTAAACAGAACTGAGGAAAAAACAATCTGCCAGGGCATTTCAGTGAGATTGTGGTTGTCATTTATAAAAGTGAGAGGTATTACAAGCTGATGAACAGTGAGTTCCTGTGATGGGATAACTGTGGCAACTCTCTCACCCCTTGTTTTCTCTATGTATGTCACGAAAAGTGCAGGAGAGGTGCAGAAGAAACCAGCCTAACAGAGGGTTTGGTGTTGCAGTAAAATGTCAGTATGCTGCATGGCGGTGCCACTTCCAGCCTTTAACATTACACACGGGACAGATGTTTATTTTTCACAGTGACCCACAGAAAAGCATCTATTGCAGAGTGCTAAATAATGGGATTCTGCTCCTGCAAGGGACTCATGTGAGTTTGGAATGTGTTAAAAACCTTTCACTCTTTTTGGCTGCTCTTAACCCATCCACCCACCCTCCTTCTCCCTCCCCCCAAAAGATGCACTTTTCTAAGCACTACATTGTAACTGTGTTTATACAAAACTATCAGCTAAAGGATTTTGCTGCAACTTGGTGATGAACAGAACAATAACACGTTATGCTGGTGGAGCTGCTGTAGTGCTGTGCTGAACAACACAATTAGTCAAAAGGCTTACTTTTTGAAATTAAAATGCTTAGTGTCGTGTTTTGGGCCAGACTGGCCCAATCAGACCGAACAACAGATGCTCTCTCTCTCTCCTGCTCTGCTTCGAAGGGAAGCAGGAGAGAGAGAGAAAGAGACTTAAGAGTTGAGAAGGAACTAAACTACTTTAATGAAATATTAATAATAAAATAATAAAAAGAAAATAATTAAATATATACAAAACCATATCAAGCTCCCAGGATGATTATCACATCACCAGCAGGCACTGAGGAAGTCCCAGACTGGACTCAGTGATGGACGGGAACTGGATTCTGGATCTGGATTCAGGATCAGGATCAAAGGCAGACAAACAGAGTCCTCCTCGGATGCTGGCCATTGAAGAAAAAGAGCCCTGACCCTTTGATCCCTCAGCTTTTATACTGAGCATGAGGCAGATGGGATGGAATACCCTGTTGGTCAGTTCTGGGTCACCTGTCCTGTCTGCTCCTCTCCACAGGTGTGACCCCTCTACGCTTTTCCGCTTCTGACCCTCCAACGGGGCAAGTAACAAAGTTGGCTGCCCTTGGTTGCGATAGCAACAAGGATAAGCAAGAGCCTCTCTGCATCCCATTCCTTGGCATCAACTATAAACGTGGGTCTTATCACTCTGAGAGAGAACAGTTTCTGCACAACATGCTGTTAATTTCAGCAGTTAGAAGAGGCCTAGCTAAAAAGTAGTTACTGAACAAAAGTGGTCCTGTTTTACCTCAAACCAGGATACTTAAGGGAAGAGTAAGCACTTTAACATCTCTTTAGAGCTCAGTCCTTCAAGGTGCTGAGCACATTGGCCATGACCCTTCCACACGTGCCCTACACCTTCAAGCCTTCAGGCCCACAAACACTTACTGCTGGAGCATGTGCTACTTGGGCACAGGTACAGAATTGAGCCCAATGCCCTGAACCAGAAACTATTTTACTGTTAATTAATGATAATTATTGTCATTACATTAGTGTTGTTGAACTGGAAAAAAATGTGCTGTTCACTAACTGCATTACAGCAACGCCATCTCTGTCTCAGGAAGAACAGGACTCTACACAGCTGGTAATCATGAGCAATATAACAGCAATTTTAGTACATTCTGCAAGAGTCTGTTTTATCTTCTTTGGAAGTTTTGTCTGTTTTCAGTGGGAAATATATGTTTTAAAATGGCTGTGCTGGTTTTGAGATCTCTGCTGCCAGCTAAGGATCTCCTGAAACTTGTGCTTTCAGAAGTACTGACCACCTGTACTGGATCAGGAACAGGGCAACAGCAGTTCTTCAGAAACATTAGCTAAACTGTTATACCTCCACCCTATATAGTCCAGATGCACAGTCTCTGCTTTTTTGTGCTAAAGGGAAGAAAAAAGTTCAACTCTGGCAACAAAAAAATAATTCAAAGGAAAAAAGTAATACAGAAAGTTGGCAATATTTACATTTAACAGATTGTAGCATTTTGGTTTTCAAAAGACTGAGTTGAAGGTAATTAAAACTTCGGTGGCCTTTCGGTTTTTAAATTGCAAATAAAGGATAACAAAACCTAGAGAGTGAGGTCTTTCTCCAGCACATGTGGCATGAGAAGGCTGTGCTGTCACAGTTTGACAGGTGTGTGCTTGTGCGCTGCTAGGACTGCTGTTGCGCCGAGTTACTCATGAAACCTGAGAGTGTTTGTAAACAGTCTGTACTTTCTCAAAAGTGCCCTAGAGATTTGTTACAGGAAGTCAAATTGCTCAAATCTACCTAATTTGGCACGATACGTTGAAAGCATGCTTGAGTGATCATAATTGCACTGGGACTGACTTAATTTAGTAATCTCTAGGCATACCTTTCCAATAACAACTGCAGGCGATATAAATTCAATCTCTTGTTTGTTTCTGAAAGTGATTAGCCTAAAAAATTTCAAATTTAAACACTCATAATTGCAAAGTGTTATTTATATTTGATTTTGATTTATTAAATAAAAAGTCCTCTTTTTTCCCCCAAGAATGATTTGGCTTGCTTTGGAAAGTGAAAGGGATAGCAAATAGAAATGAAAGGAAAAAGATAATTCTCATCAGTGGTGAGCCCTCTTACAAGGGCATTTTTTCCTTCTACAACATATAATATTGCAACAAGCCATAAAAGATTCTGATGTTTATTTCAAGCACAGACTTTTTGCTGTGAAATACCTATGGTTCACTAGGATTAATATAATTTTTCTTCACATCTATGCAGAAATGTGTGCAAAGGTAAGCCAAATCAACTGTGCGATATAGCTAAAAGGACACAAAGGAAAGCTGAGAGAGTCCCATTTTCATTCCGAGTATGACAATCAGTGTTATTCAATATGATTAACAAGGCTGAAAGAAAGGTATTTGGTGCACCCCTTCAATTTTTTTAAATCAATCCATCTAATACATATTTGCATCCTTTCTATATTGGCATTCTCCAGAAACTGTTGGGGCAAACCCCATGATGGGCAAGAATCGTCCTGAAAGTGAATTGTGGGAAAAGATTCACAGAAAGAAAAAACTGAATTCATAAATATAGGCAAACACTCACAAAGCCTTTTCAGCAGGATGCTACCTCAAACAAGAAAAAAAAAAGGTATAACTTGTGTGTAAACACCAAATGTCTGATTTCCAATTACAGAAAAATATTGTGAACTCATTATAAAACATGGTCACAAATTAAGAGCTGAAAGAAATTAAATTTCCAACAATTATGTTGGAAAAAGCAATTTCAACTATTCAGAGAAAAACACAAAGTTTGTTGGAAAAAACAAGGATGCCTTCCTTAACCCGAATCGCGAACAGATCAATATATAGCTTCTTTGCTCTAATTAAAAAGAAGAAATGAGCAATGCAGCAAAGCAGTAAAAATCTCCGTAAGTGTTAACCCTGTGGCCCCAAACTTACACCATCAGGAAGGACTGGGTTCTCTTTGAAAAAAACCCAGAAGCTGAACAAGTCTCTTTTCCACACCAATTTCTTCATATCTTAGAATCACAGAATCATAGAGTCATAGAATGGTTTAGGTTGGAAGGGACCTTAAAGATTATCTAATTCCAAACACCTCTCACTAGACCTGGTTGCTCACAGCCTCATCCAACTTGGCCTTGAACAACTCCAAGGGATGGGGCATCCACAGCTTCTCTGGGCAACCTGGGCCAGTGCCTCACCACCTTCAGAGTGAAAAATTTTTTCCTGAGATCTAATCTAAATCTCCTCTCTTCCAGCATGAAGCCATTATCCCTCATCTTATCACTACATGCCCTTGTAAAAAGTCCCTCTCCAGCTTTCTTGTAGGCCCCTTTCAGACACTGGAAGGGGCTTTAAGGTCTCTCCAGAGCCTTCTCTTCTCCAGGCTGAACAACCCCAACTCTCTCAGCCTGTTCTCATAGCAGAGGTGCTCCAGCCCTCTGATCATCTTCATAGCCCTCCTTATATCTTCTTTATAAGCATCTTCTTCCTCCTCCTCCTCTGTTCCTAACCTGAACTGTCATTGAACTTAGCAAATTCTGTGCCTGCAGATCGGCAAAACATTCTGCTCAACGTCAGAAACGTTACATCTCAACCAAGAGCCACAATACACCCTTGGAAGCATGTTCAACACTTGGATAAACAAGAAACACCAGCAATCCATCAGCAACAGCAAAGCTGTTGCATTTGGTCACACAGTGCCCACCTCCCGGCGCCCATCTCACCTGGCAGTGCTGGCCTGCCCGGGTGCTGCCTTCATGGGGTGCCTTGTGAGGGAAGGCAACAGCACTGATTGAGGACATGGAGGGAAAGGCAGCTGCGCATACTAAAACTCAAGTTAAATCATAGAATCGCCTAGGTTGGAAGGGACCTTTAAGATCATCGAGTCCAACCATCAACCTAACACTGCCAAAACCACCACTAAACCATGTCCCTCAGCATCATGTCTGCCCATCTTTTAAATACCTCCAGACATTTCTGAATCCCTGTGGCAAGTTGTGGGATCCCATCTACCAGAGGCCTGCAGAGGAAACCCCTGGGGAGCGCCTGCTGCCTGGTACCAGCAGGTGTATCCAGCAGGTAATGGGTCACTTAAGTGGTGCTGGAACAGAGAAAGGAATTTTTCAGACCCATCAAGCTCTACCTAAAATTTACCTTGTTTTTAAAGTAACAAATTAAGCAAATTGTCCCTAAAATAAAGCCAAACCTCAGGGCAAGTCCGATTTATAAAGGGTCTGTGCATAGTCTGTTTCAAACTAGGTGGGACCTTCACCTACCTAAGTGAATAATTCAGGGCTATAATTTAGCCCATTTCCCCTTCAGCAATACTACTGCTTAGCCAAAACATCTCCATTTATTTTTAAACTAAACATATTATTTATTTGATGGGAGGGAAGAGAACAGAAAGAGCGGCACAACCTGAACATTCATCATTGTTGTTTGTGCTCCTTGAAGGACATTGTTGAATTATTGCTATAAACATTCCACATTTGGCTAAATGTTGTTGATATAAACAAGGATTTTTTCTCATTAAGGTAATTTGGTGCAGTCTGAGAAACTGATTTATCAAGAGAATTAATTAAAGGCAGATATGATTTGTGGCTCTTTGTACTTGTAGATGTTTCAGCATAAACATCCCCATTAAAATTAAATTACTGCTAATCTGATCCTACTAACAATAGTTTTTAAATACACTTCACATATGCAGACACGATGCCTTAATTCAAATTTGGAGCTGTGCAGCACAGAGTCCCAAGTGCCCAGTTGTCATGGTGCATAGGTGGAAGAAGAGTTTTGCAGACAGGCTCTGCGGCGTACAGTACATTTGCACTGAAGGTTTGCTGGTTTGGGGGGCAGGGGGTAAAAAGTCTGTTTTCTCCTCCAGTTTTTCCATGAGCTACAGACTTAAGAGGACATTCTTGGGCTAGGGGGAGGGTGTAACTAGTCAATTAAAATAAAAATCTCTCCCTCCTTCTTTCTGATCCAGACTTTACATAGTCCACAGAGGCAGGACATGGATCAGGCATCAGTCAAACCAGCGCCCGGTGAATCAAGCAAGATTTGTCTGTAGCACCTTCGTTCAAGACTGAGTCCTTTTATATAACATTTCCTAGTCTTTTTCTTTTCAAAAGGCTACAGAAAGAGGAGAAAAAAAGACAGCGGCAGATGGTGCCCTGTTTGTTGGACTTGGGTGTTTGAAGTTCCTTCAGGACAGACATCGATCACCCACAGGTGCAGCTCTTCATTTCCTCTAACCCAGAGGAACCCTGACAGAACTACAGAGCTGTCGCAGGGAGGTACCAACCAGGAACCCTGTGCCCTTCTGGGACAGCATCTGGAGACCTGACAAGAATGGCACTAGAAACTTATGCTTATGGACCCTCAGTCACCCTTTTACAGGTTTCTCAGCCTTTCACATAAACACGCCAGGGAAAGGTTCACAAGCACTAACCAAAGCAACTGAAGTCTCACTCCTCCTCCCCTTACCACTGGCCCTCAGAGTACATCCACAAGGCAAAACCAAAGCACAAATTTGGCCCAGGTTTCCCAGGCTACCTTTACACAAATTACGCGCACGAAATGGGCAGCAGCAGAAGTTTTATCGGTCTGCCTGAAAACCAGGTCTGTGCTCAAGGAGATACTGATTAAGACCCTGTTACCATTTATTTTGTTTCCCATGCTTGCTCACGAAAACTAGCTAATAAATGTGAGGTCTGCCCCTGCTCCAAATGTACCAGCATTTGCTCCTCATTTCTTGAAAGTCAAAGGGGCACAGACCTTGCTTGGATTTAGGACACACTGGTTCCCACACTCTCACATCATATTGGTCCAAATTCCAGGGTAATCAAAAGTGATCACATCATACCGATTTTCTTACCTGCCAGCAATACAGAATATAATTTGATAAAGAAAGCAAAGACTTCTAATCTTGACACAGGAAGAAATCAGGCATGAAAAGGAATAGGGAAGAAGAGCAACCAAGCTTAGGTCATGGAAGTATACCTCATGTGTAACAGCTAACAGCCTCTCAAAGATTTAAGTATTTGCTGTCCGAAACACGGATGAAAATGCCTGGATTTATCTACAGTTAAAGGAAACAGGCATTTTTTTTGATTTAGGAGAAGCCACCTTTCTGTTCCCAATCTTAGTGGTCAATCCTGTAAAGATGCTGAACATCTTCAAGCCACTGTTAATTGAGTTTGCTAATTACAGTGTTCAGCAACTCGCAACCCACGAACATCACAGAGCCAGATAGAGTACATATTTACAAAGAGGGCCTTTGGGAAGTCTAGATTAGTCTCAGGACAACTTGAAAGGAAAGATAAGGAAGCTTAAGGGGGCTCTTCCTCTCCTGCTGCAGACAAATGAATTAGCAGTGAAGTCTCCAGCTCTGGTCAAAGGGAAAGGATAATGTTGTGATGAAGTAGGTCTTAAATCATTTTGATGTATTTAAGTGTCATTCTAAAGAAGATCTAGTGATGTGGAGAGAAAACAAAGTATCAGTCAAAATAATTTTTCAATTTTTCACTGAAAGAGTTATCAAACATTGGAACAGGCTGCCCAGGGAGGTGATTGAGTCACCATCCCTGGATGTGTTTAAAAGTTATGTAGATGTGGTGCTTGGAGACATGGTTTAGTGGCAGACCTGGTAGAGTAGGGTTAATTGTTGGACTAGATCATCTTAAAGGTCTTTTCCAACCTAAATGATTCTATCATAATCAGGCAAATTGGAGGATGCCATTGGTCGGTTGGATAACTATTTTTTTCAGCACAAAATTTTCATCACTTTTAAAGGGTCTTTTTTATATTGTTCTTTTTTTATTGCACTTTTTTTCATATTGCACTTTTTTATATTTTAAAGTGACAGAGCTTTTGTTTAATTAAGTTATTTAGCCAATTTTATTATTTCATTTCTCTCACAGGGGAGTCTCATAAAAAGTACTTTATTTTCCAGAGGCAGAACAGTGTTATGGGGGCAGGGAGGATTAACCAGGAAACTACAAACAGTTGTGGGGACTCTGGTGCTTCCCCTGCCAAGGGGAGCAAAGTCCTTCCCTGGTGTCTCATAGGACAGAGCATGACATGTGGACTCCAGCCCTAGAATATGATCCGGTTACAACAGTGACACTGAAGTCAGCATTATGGTCGCACCCAAAGTTCCTAGCTGAGGTATGGTGGGCACTAAACACACTGATATTCTAAGTAGTGTGTGGTCTATGTCTGAGACGCTTGCAGGATTGCCAGGCAGACAGCTGAATCTCAGAGAGGCAGGACAAGAGCAGAGATGCTCCTGCACAGTTGCCACAGTGCAACGCAGGAACAAGAGGATCATCTGCAGGGGGGCAAAACAGTCCTGTGCCGGAGCTGAATCCAGCCTCCGGAGTCACTTTTTGGTCCAGTCTCCACCTCTAATCATTGAAATAAAGGCACCAAAGAGAATACATCACGCTCTTCTATTTGAGGTTTGAATTTCACATCTTCTGACATAAATCACAGACACACAAGACTCAGAGGAACAGAGGGGAAGAAAAATTCCTTTTTGCATATACTTTTTCAGAAGTGAGTACACCTCAGGATACATGCACGTAGTTGGGGTATGACTGTATAAAAAAATCCCAAACCATAACATTTCACTTGGAACTCATTAACTAGGAATTCATTAATGTCTTTTGCCTCCATGCAAATATTTATTTCGGGGAAGGATATCTACATATACATCATCTGGGAGGGTACAGGGAGAATGAAGGATTTATCTCATAGAATTTGAGAAGATGCAGAAGTCAGGTTGTTCCTACACTTCTCATAAAGGTTGGCTGTCAACAGCTGCGTTAAGTGGGCTGCACCCATTACAGGGATGGAAGCTGTCATCAAAATGAATTAGAGGCTTATTTGGCCATAGTTGCATTTTATATTCTGCTGGCAATTCACTGTCTGTCTGGCACGCTAATGAAATGTAGGCTGGGAAAAGAGGGCACTAGTGTGTAAGAACACAAAGTGTGTAGAATATTTTTCCTTTTCATGATGGAATACTGCGGGTTTTTACAGTTTTTTAAAGAGGCGGTTTTGGATTTTTTTATATACCCCACCACTAAAGGGCAGTTGTCATTATAAACCTTAACTAAGATTATTTGGAAAGCACAATTAATGGCTATGAGATAACGACACATCCGCAAAGTTAATTAATGAGTACTAACTGATGTACTTGTGACTGCAAACAAATGTGTCTCCACTTTAAACTTAAGAACAGACACAAATCTCGAACACCAATACATGGGCATAATAAAGCTCATATATGAACTGACCTGATCTTTCACACACCGGTTCTGGAGGAAGAAAAAAAGACAAAGAAATCAGATGTCAGTCTACCCACCCCACACACCTCTCCCACACCATAGCTGTCTTTGCTTTTACAGTAAAGTCTGCAGAAATACCCATGTCCATGTTCATTGGTGAAACACTGTCAAGGGACCTTCTGTAGCACCTCACAAGCACAAGAAAACCTTGCTGCTCTCCCCAAGGCCACCAGCAAGGGAGATGTGCAATAGTGACTGCAAGTGCTGCTCACACAGGGACAAGCAAAGAAGGGGAAGGGTTGACTGGGTTCCCACCACCACCACTGTTCGCCTTATACTGCTGTCTGCTACCTGCCTCCTACAACGAACTGGAACCAAGAAAACTGCCCCAAAGTTTTGTTTGTTTACCAGGAAATTTTCTGCTGCCCTGTGCTGGCTTGAATCTGGCATCTGGATGCCCAAGTACACAGAAAGATCGCATAAATGGTGCCTACTGAGAAGAAATAAATGCATATTTTAAACGTATTTTTAAAGCTTGAATAATAAGTATTTTAGAATGTAGGAGAGGAAAAGGTGGTTTATACATGAGGGCATTTTTTTTATGCAGGCACACCCAGTTTTCCAGGGTCAAGAAACAGTAGCGCGCATACATTTTACCAGCAAGAAAGAGGGGTAGGGGATAAGAGGGGCAAGTGCCTATTAGGTGAATATGTATCTTTGTTCATTTTGGTCTCAAAATGCTGAGCCTCATTGACTATATCAGTGTAAAACATCGCAGCACCCAGGACTGGCAAAGAGCAGCCCGTGTGCTGTCTGCAGGCTCAGGGACAAGTATTCACCTTCACAGCTTATTGGCAATTTGCTGTAGGACTGTGATCCCACAAAGGCGGTACATTTCCTTCCTGTGAAGGTGCAAAGCTGTTCATCATTTTCATGAGAGTACAAAAGCCCCACATACTTTTCTTATACAACAATCTGTGTGAGCTGAACACGGTATTCCAGGTGGGATCTCATGAGAGCACAATAGAGAGGCAGAATCCCCTCCCTTGCCCTGCTGTTGGCTTTCTGGGCTGCGAGCGCACATTGCTGGCTCATGTTGAACTTCTCATCCACCAACATCTCCAAGTCCTTCTCCTCAGGGCTGCTCTCTATCCACTCTCTGCCCAGCCTGTGTTTGAATTTGGATTTTTTGATCCAGCCATTTGTATTTGGGCCCAACCAGTCCAACTGCAAATATGAGCATGAACTACACTATTTGGACTTGAAGCCATTTTCCCCAAATCTAAGACTCAACAGAGAGAAAAGGGAGGTGGTGAATTTGCAGGTCACCTCTCAATGCAGATGAGTTTATTGAAATCCCAGTGAAAAGCTACTGTTGTGCAGTAGGCGATTTCCAAGTGTTAATAAAGCAGCCAGTTTTGCCAAGCAACACCCCAGCTCCCAAGACTGTAATAAATACTTGAGCATCCTGCCAAATTTCAGTATAAACAATAAAACGTTTTCTGTTATCAGAGCACGAAAAGCACTCCTAACTAGTGCAACTTGACCCTTAACTTTAATTCAAGGCATCCCCAAAAGCATTATCCCCTGGAAGGCAGTGCTCATTTAAGCAGGCAGCAGCCAAGCCTGGCTGGGGAGAGCTGGAAGCCTGACATTAATAAGGTGCTCTATGCCTGAAAGACCATAAAGGGAAAACCTTAACTAGGTGTTATAACAAGGGGATATGAAGTGGCACAAAGTGTATACATGTCAGGAGCTCTCTATGAGGCCCTTATGTTAAAAGTCTTCCTCATCTTAGCTCCTCTGGGTAAAATATTTTCCTTCTGCTGCTGCTCCTTTTAAAATATTTTGATAATGAGAGTGAAAATGATAATTTCAGCAGCGTGTATGCTGGCAGCTTTGTGGGATGGCAGCACAGATCACAGCACTGAGGAGAAATGGGGAGTACATAGCCCGATAACAGAAAGCAAATATGTATTACTATTAAAAGCTGTTTACAGAGTGCTACAAGTGTTCCAGATACAACATAAACCCGGCTTCTTACCACCAGCATTTACAGACTCATGTCTAAGTATGTTTTTAACTTTATGCACTTGGTAAATCCGTGGGACTATTCCCACGGATTAACGCCGGTAGGGCTGGGGAGTCATGAGCCCAGTCCAGCAAGTCTTGAACCCATCCCCCAAATGGAGCCAGTTGCTGTACTAAACACTTCATTAGGAAGAATCATAGAATCGTTGTGGTTGGAAGGGACCTTTAAGATCATCAAGTTCAATGGTTAACCCAGTTACCACTAAACTATGTCCCTCAGCACCATGTCTACCTGTCTTTTAAATACCTCCAAGGATGGCGACTCCACCACTTCCCTGGGCAGCCTGTTCCAATGCTTGATAACCCTTTCAGTGAAGAAATTTTAAGGAAGGTACCAATGGGGAGAGCCCTGCAATGGAGCTCTATGAGATTGTATTAGGTCACAGGAGAAAAAGGGTTAAAAAGTGCTGTGATCTGTGCTGCCATCCCACAAAGCTGCCAGCATACACGCTGCTGAAATTATCATTTTCACTCTCATTATCAAAATATTTTAAAAGGAGCAGCAGCAGAAGGAAAATATTTTACCCAGAGGAGCTAAGATGAGGAAGACTTTTAACATTTCTGGAAAAAAAGGGCAGGGTTTTTTGGTTTTTTTTTTTGTTGTTGGTTGGTTGGTTGGGGTTTTTTTTGTGAGATGATGCATTGGAGAGATAATTTTGATGGGGAGATAATGCGTTAAAGATGATGTGATAAGATTGTAGGCATGTAGAAGCTAGCCCTACCATTTTCTATGCATGGGCCAAGAATTAAAAAAAACAACCACTACTCTGCTTGGGCTAAATATTTTGTAGTGATTCTTATAGACTGCTTCAGCTCTAAATTCCTGGTATAACCAGAAATGGTAGTTTAAAATTACCAGCAGACCTCCCAGCCTGTTCCTCTGCAGTGGCAGTCCCACTGGCCACAGCCATCTCACCTGTGCTTCTGTCCTGCAACATACTCCTGCATCTTACACCCAGCCTTATCTCTGCTGCAGGCAGTGATATGAATTGCTTCACGTCACGTATTTTTGTTAACAAGAGGAGTGCTGAAGTGCTGTGTGGGGCACCTTCCCCTGGCCCTGACACTGTCATTGCTGCCTGTGATGAATTAGGGCTGTGCTTGAACCTAGAGACCAGCAAATTAACAGTTAATTAGGAGTTGATAAATAGCAGAGTCACACAGACCCTCTGATTTAGCTTGTTTTCAGCTGCTGCCCTTCTCCCATATATTGAAACAGCAAGTGTTTATGTGCTTGTAACAAGTGCCTGAGTGGGCTGCTGGGCCTGGGGTTTGTCAGGGCCTGGGTGGCTCTGTGGCAGCCCCTCCACTCCTGCTGCCTTTCATCGCTCCACTCGACACAGCAGCTTTATCAGTGTTTATCCCTGAGATAAAGAGATGTGACGATTCTTTCAGACCGTGTAGTGGGAGGGAGGGGAGCATTTCCCAGCCTGTCCCTCAGTGAAGCTCGGCTCACCACCCTGGAGGCACTCCTGGGCCTGGAGCATCTTCTCACAGGGACTGATCTCTCAATCAGACTGCATCAGACAAACTCTTGGCTCTGAAGAGGGGTGCTTTATGAAGCTGAGGGGACTGCAAGTCATCCCTCCTCTATACAAGAACAGTTTTCCCAATTCCTGCAGAATTCACTGGAAGAAAGTCTCCATTTTGTTGGGGCAGCTTGACTCTCTCCACCTCAGGCGGAGCAGAAGTGCTTTAGTGAGGTCCCTGTACACTTCGCTTGGAGCCTGATAGCCTCTTTTATGTCTTGACACTGCTGATGGATGCAGAGAACCAGGGAAGGTTAGCAGTAAAATCAAATTAAAGGATAAAATAACAAGATTTAGTTAAACCTGGAGATGCTGGACATTCACGGGACCACCTCAGGCCCAAAAAATCCATTAACAACTGCTGTGGGCATGGTGTAGGTGTTTGTGTTGGTGTGTATGTGCACACTCATTCAGTTATCTTTCCTCTGTTTTGGAACAACTTTAAGATCTAAGGTTGCAATAAATCTTTGAACTACCTTGAAATATATCTGCTTTGGACAGCCATGTTGCAGGGACACGACCGATATATATTTTCAAAATTTTGAAGGTAATAGGGTTTTCAGTTTTTTTCCTTATAAACAGGAAGCTAAAGTGTATGTACCTATATCTGAGTGAAATAAACAACATTGCCTAGATTCAGCTGAAAACATGATCTATGGCCTTCAAAAAATGTCCACCTAGTCGAAGGCAGTATTACCTAAATTATACCCCAATAACATCACAAGGAAGGAGGGACGACAAGTGCCCCTGGGGGGATGAGGTGCTTGAAGAGGGAAGGAAAGCAGGGTACACAGGCTAAACTGGCAGGGGCTCACCGCTCATCCTTAAACAGCTCTGCTCTAGCTGAGTAAAAACACATCACCTCCCATTTTTGTGTCCCATTTTTACCTACCCAGTGGTTTTCTAGCTCTGCAGGGTATGGGGATTTCAGCAGTTTACATATGCTGTATGGCCCTTTCCAGGAATTACTAGATTTGGCCAAAAGAGAGGAGTATGGACCAAAAACATTACTCTTAATTTGAAGGGGTTGTATATTCATGCAGCAGGATCTAAAAGAACCCCTGTTAATAAATACATAAATCAACAAAATCCCTTAAGTGCCTCAAAGGTGATTAAACATACACTCAGATTAAATTAAATTCACTGTAGCATTTACACATTTCTTTAAATGACTTGAATAGGTTTGTTTTCCCTCAGAAAAAGAAAAACGTGTCACATTCATATAAGAGCATTGCTTCTCTCAATAAAGGCACATTCAATCAAATCCAGAAACCAACATTTAAATAACATTACAGCTGGGCTTAAACCAACAAGCAGAAAAGGCTGCAGTAAGGGAGTGATACCACCTTCCTCCCTAGTCCTATTTTATAAAAAGAAGGGCACAACTGTTAAACAGAAACAATTTAGCAGTTTTGCTTTCATAGAATCATAGTTTTACTTTGGGAGTCTCTGTGGCTTTGCATTGCTAACAGTTGCCTCCAAATACCACCTAATTATTTATTGTATAAGACTTCCATGTATGGAGATGTGAAACAAGACGGAAACTTATTTTAGATGTTATTAAACAATTATCAGCCTCTGAGGTAAATTAACACCTGCAAATACTAATATTCATCCTAATTAATGGTAAATGGAATTTCAGTTATCCCGTTACCATCCATCCTCACTCAAGGTGCAACATGACAGAGGAACTGGGCCATTTCAAATGAATGCCTTCATAATGATAGGTTTCATTTACCATCAATGCTCAGAAACATAAGTATTAAGGACCTGAAATAAATCCAGGCTACTGAAGTAGTCAGTAGGAAACTCTTCTGCAGGGGGCAAAAGGACTTTGAATCAGGTCATGTAAGAACTGACCAAAGAATTCGGAAATTGTTTTTGTCTCTTTCCTTTTCAGCGCTACCCTGTAATGCTTGTCCTCAGGTTTGCTTGTTCTCTACAGAGCATGTTAATGAGTCTTTCTTCATTTTTTTTGAATAAGAAATTGAGTTCCTAGTATCAACAGCTAGAAAAAAAGGTTTTGATCTGGCTGTATGTAACTATTTCGTCATATTTCTATATCTTTGAGTGCACACATAGCTTTAAGCAACAGTTTTAAACTTAGAATCATAGAATCGCCTAGGTTGGAAGGGACCTTTAAGATCATCAAGTCCAACCATCAACCTAAAACTGCCAAAACCACCACTAAACCATGATCCTAAAACTTATATTTCTCTGTCCTTAATATTCCAGGCCATTCCTTTGACTGCTCTCTGGGATTTTCTTCAAATTAGATGCCTTCAAGAGGATGTGATCTTTTAAGATTTGAGCTCACAGTAGCAAACTTAATCTACAGTTCTTTTATTAATTGTGTATTCTCATAGGATTAATACTCTTCTGCAGCACAGACCCTAAGTGTGTGTGGGAATGACCAGTGGTTATATTTAACCATGTAATTTGGATTCCCTGTTTAAGTAAAGGAAGCAATAATGGTGGCCTTAATTGCAGAAATTACGAGTTTGACATGTGCTTAATGACTAGGCGAATGGAAACACTAAACCTAATGCCACTTGGCAGACAATTGGAATTGATAATCACCTCTGTAAAAGCTATTGATGGTAATCTGTTATGAACAGATTTGGCTAATTCCAAGCAGAAGCGGTCTATTACTTAGCTTTAAGATACAGCCTCCAGTAGGTGGGCAGTAATGGAGAGTATTCACACATCATTTAGAACAAAAACACAGATCCTGTAAAGAAAACCATGAAGTATTAAGAGGTAATGTTGTTTCCATTACTATTGTTTTTTACAGAGGGTGCTTACTTTCAAGTAATAATACACTGCACATTATTAGCTACCTTATTACATCATGACATTATCTGCACATTATCTGTACACAGTTGTTGCCTTATATTACCATGTATAACGTATTCCATGTACTATTTGTGCTTCATACTCCTGAATAACACTCTTCCCGAAGTTCTGATGAAGTATGCTGATGTGCTGACATGCTGTTCAGTATAAAACCTGGATCTTTCCCCTCCATCAGGAAAGACCCCACAGCAAAGCCGAATCGTTACATTTGGTGAAGCTGCCTTTAGTGGAAAAAAAGCCTTAGAAGGGGTAATTGTAGGACTGATATTGAACAGATCAGTATCAGTGGATATCCCAGGTGAATTTTCTTATGTGAAAGCACGCAGAAGGGCTTGCCCAAGTCTGTTTTGTTTCTTTGATTTCTGTCTACCCAACAGCTTGGCCAGTATTTTTCTTTTTTACTCTTAAAAAAATTCTCTCAGCAGAATTTGCAGCTATCTTATATACTACGTAATTTGTACAGACAGCCTTGGTCCGTCCCAACCAAAATATTAAAAGGATCTTCTGCTGAACTTTGTTGTAACCTGAACAAAGCCATAGAAGAATGTGATGTTTTTGAGGAAATGCCTAATCACTGGTATCATTTTTCCTCATCTGCTCTGTAAAAGAGCTCCTATTTTCCTGGGCAAAGTATCCGACCCAGTACTTTAACAGGTTCCAGCTTTACCTTGGGATTAGTTAGATTCCCCTGCTAGGTAAAATAAGGAAACCAGAGGTGGAAAGCCCTTATTATGCTTATACATGGTTCTCTACCCACATTAACCAGGTCAGGGCCAACAAACTCACTGGATTACATCATTGTGCTTGTGCAAAGAAGAGTACGGAAGAAAATCTTGAAAGTTGATATAGAAAATAAGACACTTGCCCTTGCAGGGCAACAGGGTTCCTTAATGTGAAAAACAATTTCCAACTGTTCTCCTGAATCTAAAAATCCTGACAAATCTCATACAGTTTTGCGCTGAAATTGCAAGCGCCTCTATAAGCTCAGACATGGAATTAAACACACAGATGATGTACCTAACCTAAAATGCAAAAAATTCCTCATGTTTCTTCCTTATCTACCTGAAGCTTTTGGGAACCATTTTGCTAGGCAGCTCTGGAGTTTGCTCCAGGCTTGCTTCTTTGCTATTTTGTCACTGGAGGAAAATAAAGATTCTGAGGTTTCATACAAACAACTGGTGTTGACCCTATGCCTTTGCAATGCAACAATACCCAGGTGTTCCACGCTTCCACTCATTCATCGGCAATTTCAACTATTTCAGTAGGAGCAGAAACCACCTGTTGGCTCAGTAGCTGCTGTTGTGAAATAACTCTCCAGGTAAATCTTCCACAAACAGCTAAATGACTTAGATGATTTTGGAGTCTAGTCCGGGAAACTTAGGTGTGCAAGTTGCAGAACCAACCTCTGCTATCTGTTTGCAATATCTACAAGACACTAACCCAGTAAGGGAAGAAAACCATATGATAAACCCAAAATTATTTTTCTGTCAGAGCAAAAAATTGAGGTAGTGCTTTGATGTAAAGTGAAGGGGTTTCAGACATCCACCAAGATCTAAACACCTTATATGAAAGCCAGCTAAAACTTGCATAAGCCTTTAACAGCTTTTGTGTAGTCAACAGGAAGTCAAGCAGCACACAGCAATAAATGATGCACTGTAAACGTGTAGAGAGGGGCTTTGATGAGGTAAACTTGCCATGTTAGCCAAGCACTCATGTTACTGCAGAGAATCATATCCTGCTTTGCATCTTATTTCAGTGCCTTTTTTCACGTGTGCTGCAGTCATATGTTGGGTGTTATTCACTGATTTGAATAAGCACAAGCCAGGATTAGTGGATCCACACCAAGCAATGAAGAGTGCCACATCAGAAAAAAAGCATTGGGTGGTAAAGTGAAACCCCGAACAGCCACGTATATACGTAACTAAGTACCTCTCAGGACTTTGCCCTGCTGTGCAGATGCCATGCACTGAAATCTTTCTTTTGCATCCAAGTTGCGTGTTGGAAAGAGTACTGCACAAGGTGGTCCTGGAGTAACTTTCTAAAAGCTGGACCTTTATCTCAAAGGGCAAGAAACTGCAAGGCTGCTTTCCAGAGCTGTTGAAGTCAATAAGATAAGTAAAAACACATCCAGAAGTACACACACGAGCAGCTGTGGCTCACTCACAGGACTGAAATGGAAATGCGTTTCATTTGATATTTTCTTCCAGCTTAGAGATGGGAGGACTATCAGCTTTAGCACGCTGAAGAACAAAGTGCCGGAACAAAAGTGAGATTATGCTACAAAACAGTACTCAAGATAGGAGCATTGCTTGTGGCATCCATGTGGAGATACATGAGGGATGAAAGAAGAAATCACTTTTTAAAGTAATACCAGGTTTACTTCAGGAAGACAACATCACCAAAATGTTTTCTGTTAAAGAACACTGCTAAAGCCAACACTGGAAAGGATGAGCAGAAAATGCACTGGGCAGAAAGAAAAAGAATAGATGCTTTCTTGATTATTTTGTTGTTCTTGTAACTTCCTACAAATCTTTTGGCCAATTTTTCTGCATTAGTATAGCTTTAGAAATAAAAAGGTTGATTAATAAGAAATATTTATAGTCATATTTCTGTCTAGCCCAATATATTTCACTTGGTACAACTAACTTTCCCTAATACATAGGGAAAAATGGAAGTTAAAAGATTGGCCAGAAGGGGGCCAGAGGAAAATACATGTTTTCAGTCGCAAAATTAGGATAGAAATACAAATATGAATACGAAAGAAATAAAAGTACAAAAGGTTCAATACAATCAAATAAAGTCAAATTTGTTAGTCTGGAGTTTTTAATAGGCTGCATATCTACCTAATCACAAAAGGAGGATACTAAAGTAATTTTAGAGGCCACTAAGTAAACACCTAAATTATATAAATCCATTTAATAGAGAAACAGCTTTTGGGAAAATTAAAATGCTATGATAAAGAAGAAAAAGTTTTCTATAAGAAAGCCTTCACATTTGAGGGCTGCTAGAACAAGCAGCCCTACTCCTTCAACGTCTCCCACAAACATTCTGCGTTGCAAACAAACGTGAAAGTTTTCATCCCAAAGGAGTTACATACTTGAAGAAAGATGAAGCATGAGAAAATGGAAGATAATAGTGAAAATCCAAATATAACCTTCCCTGAAATTCAGCCATTTGGCAAACTACAATTGTGTAGAGTGATTCTTGAGATAACAAGCAAGCTGGTAATAGAATCTGAACACCAAATTCTCAGTTTTAAAGAAGCACAGTTTTTATAGTTAAAAATACTTTCCATGCAGGGAAAAAACAAGTCTTGACATACTTTATAATTTAGTAACATATCCCAGATGAACTTTTTTTCTTGCACAACCAATGCACAACCAACATCTCTTCTGATATATTTGTGACCGACTCAAGAGGATGTCTCACTCACTGGAAACACACTGACCTACAATCAAAGATGTCATCAACAAGACTTGCAACTAACAATTTAATGTATATTTTAAAATACTTTTTTAGGTTTTGGTGCTTTTCTGGTACACGTATTCTATATCAACAGACTGTAATCACAATCAATTTTCTAAATTTTTTTTCTTGCAAACTGCTTGAAATCTTTACTTTTCTCATTCAAGAACCAAGATTTCTCAAGTAGGACTCTACATATGTTCCAAAGAAGTAAGTCTGGCATCCTGTCCCCTCTGCACAGAACCCCCCTGGTTGCCCTCAGGAAAAACAATGCACAGAGCTCTTTGAAGGCACTCCTGAACCACTAGCAAGACTGGAAAGATTCAACAGTTCCCTTGCAGCCTCTGGCTGGCCCAAAGTAGCTCTGCCTTGCCCTGTTGTGGCAGCTGATCCCACCTGGCAGCACTGCAGTCCCTGGGGTTGGAGCTCGAGTGGGGGGCTATCTGCCATCACCCAGGTACCTCCTCTAGCAGCAATTCTATGGCAAAGAATTTATCAAGGTGATACCTCAGCAAATTCAGCTATGTAAAAGAGCTTGAGCTTAGGCTATTTTTGGCTTTCAGATACTAGCTAGTCCCTCTTTGGGGATGCACAGCAATGCTAAGGTGAGCAACTCTCCTCTATTCCAACGCACAGTAAAACATATTAGGTTTAACTAGCTTCGCTGCCACCTTAGAGTGAAAGGTCATTTCTCACATGGCCACAGCAGAAAGGAACTGGCTACCACCAGATGGAGAGTGGGTTCTTCAGCTGTCTCTCAGCTCTATATGTGTGTTTGGAAAATAAAACACATTAACAAAAAAGTCAGCACTTAACACAAGCCTATTTACTTTGCATGGGAATGGATTAAATCTAAATATGGAGAAGCAGCAAAAGACAGGTGACAACTACTGTCCATCACTCTATGGAGAGTGCCCTGCCCAGGAACCCCTTGCCCCTGTCTGGGCACCTTCCCAGGGACATGCTATTTCTATGGGTGACAGCTCCCCAACCTCCCAGCCCAAATGCTGAGATGCAATGTGCAGACAAACAACAAGATGGACGGTAAGCCTGACACTAAACTTTAGACTAGGGCCTAAATAGCTATGCAAATTCATCTAGGAAGAATGTAACTTACAAATATGTTTCAAGTGTAACTATTTGCAAGGTTTGGAAGTGATTCTCCCCCTCTACTCCACTCTTGTGAGTCGCCACCTGCAGTGCTGTGTCCAGCTCTGGGGCCCCCAACATCAGAAGGACAGGGACCTGTTGGAGCAGGTCCACAGGAGGCCACAAAGATGATCCAAGGGCTGGAACACCTCTGCTGTGAGGACAGGCTGAGAGAGTTGGGGTTGTTCAGCCTGGAGAAGGCTCCAGGGAGACCTTATAGCAGCTTTCCAGTATCTGAAAGGGGCCTACAGGAAAGCTGGGGAGGGACCCTTGACCAGGGAGCGGTGGGATAGGATGAGGGGTAATGGTTTTAAACTGGAAGAGGGGAGATTTAGATTAGCTATCAGGAATAAATTCTTTACTGTGAGGGTGGTGAGACACTGGTACAGGTTGCCCAGAGAAGCTGTGGCTGCCCCAAGCCTGGACGTGTTCAAGGGCAGGCTGGATGGGGCTTTGAGTAACCTGTTCTAGTGGGAGGTATCCCTGCCCATGGCAGGGGATTTGGAACTGAATGATCTTTAAGGTCCCTTCCAACCCAAACCATTCTATGACTCTATGATTCTATGATGCTTTTAAGAATGAGCACTGCTTTATAAATGCATTCTTGACTGTGCCATACATGCAGAGTGGAAGTTTGCTGTAAAGTAAGAGGAGTTGAGAATTTGTTGTGAAGGGTAGGAGACAGCCCAATTATCAAGGCATTAGAAATAATTCCCCTACCTCATTCCAGGCAGGAGCCAAAGTCTACTCTTTGCCTAAGCCACAGGCAGTGAGACCCCTCAGTATGAGCAGCCAGCCAGTGTGCTGGAACCCCGCTGAGCCCCATTGAGCAGGGCACTGGATAAATACACAAATTCCTTGTTGCCCTTCAAAGTACCCAATTCCAAATAATCTACCAAGAAAAAAAATCTAAAAAGCAAGCCAGCAGCAATAGATATTATCAGCAGATATCATCAGGGAATTCAACACAGCCCAGCTCTAGTTTGATCTTACCAACTTCTAGGAATTTAAACATTTTTTTCCACATATACTATTTTAGAAAGACTAAAAAAAACCCCCAAACTCTTTAGCATTTTATAACCTGTAGATTTGTCTCCAAATTGGTGCTCTGAAACAGGAGCATCTGCTCCTTTCAATAAACAATATGAATTGAGAATACAATACTATACTGTACAACATGGAAGCTATGCATCAATTACATCCCACTTCAACCTAATTTGACAGGACAGCCTTTGTGCTTGCTCTTTACATTAGTACGAATTCTAACTCTGATGCCTAGGTCAGTCCAAGCCTAACTCAAGCAGCCTAAATTAGAAATACAGTTTGTAGATAACAGTTAATAATAAATATTGAAGATGGAAAGACAGAAGTATCCACATTTGGTGATCATAGAATCATGGAATGGTTTAGGCTGGAAGGGACCTTAAAGATCACTTAGTCCAACCCCCTTGCCATGGGCAAGGACACCTCCCGCTAGACCAGGTTGCTCAAAGTCCCACTCAACCCGGCCTTGAACACTTCCAGGGATCGGGCAGCCACAACTGCTCTGGGCAATCTGTTCCAATGTCTCACCACCTTCAGAGTGAAACATTTCTTCCTGAGATCTAACCTAAATCTCCCCTCTTCCAGTTTGAAGCCATTACCTCTCATCCTATCACTACATGCCCTTGTAAAAAGTCCCTCTCCAGCTTTCTTGTAGGTCCCTTTCAGACACTGGAAGGGTGTCTAAGGTCTCCCTGGAGCCTTCTCTTCTCCAGGCTGAACAACCCCAACTCTCTCAGCCTGTTCTCATAGCAGAGGTGCTCCAGCCCTCGGATCATCTTTGTGACTTCCCCTGGACCTGCTCCAACAGGTCCATGTCCTTCTTGTGTTGGGGGCCTCCAGAGCTGGACACAGTATTCCAGGTGGGGTCTCACAAGAGCAGAGTAGAGGGGCAGAATCACCTCCCTCGACGTGTTGGCCATGCTTCTTTTGATGTAGCCCAGGATGCAGCTGGCCTCCTGGGTTGCGAGCACACATTGCCAGCTCATGTTGAGCTTCTCATCAACCAACAGCCCCATGTCCCTCTCCTCAGGGCTGCTCTCAATCCACTCTTCCCTCAGCCTGTATTTGTGCATGGGATTGCCCCGACCCACGTGCAGGACCTTGCACTTGGCCTTGTTCAACTTCATGAGGCTGACACGGGCCCACCTCTCAAGCCTGTCCAGATCCCTCTGGATGGCATCCTTTCCCTCCTGTGTATCAACCGCTCCACACAGCTTGGTGGCGTTGGCAGACTTGCTGAGGGTGCACTCAATCCCAACATCCATGTCACCAGCAAAGATGTTATAGTACCAGTCCCAGTACTAACCCCTGAGGAACACCACTTGTCACTGCTCGCCATTGACCTGTTGACCACAAGTCTTTGAGTGCGACCATCCAGCCAATACCTTATCAACCGAGTGGTCCATCCATCAAATTATTTCTCTCCAATTTAGAGACCAGGATATCACGTGAGACAGTGTCAAATGCCTTGCACAAGTCCAGGTAGATAACATCTGTTGCTCTCCCCTTATCCACCGACGCTGTAACCTTGTCGTAGAAGGCCACCAAATTTGTCAGGCACAATTTGCCCTTAGTGAAGCCATGTTGGTTGCCACCAATCACCTCCTTGTTTTCCATGTGCCTTAGCAGAGTTTCCAGGAGGATCTGCTCCATGATCTTGCCAGGCACCAAGGTGAGACTGACTGGCCTGTAGTTCCCTGGGTTTTTTACCCTTTTTGAAAATGGGGGTTATGTTCCCCTTTTTCCAGTCAGCAGGAACTTCACCAGATCGCCACAACTTCTCAAATATGATGGATAGTGGCTTGACAACAACATCGGCCAGTTCTCTCAGGACTGACAGATGAATCTCGTCAGGACCCATGAACTTGTGCACATTCAGGTTCCTCAGCTGGTCTTGGACCTGGTCTTCTACAGTGGGTGGTACCTCATTCTGCCAGTCCCTGCCTTTGCCTTCTGCAACTTCGGCAGTGTGGTTAGAGCCTTTACCAGTGAAGACTGAGGCAAAAAAGTCAATGAGTACCTCAGCCTTCTCCATGTCCCGGGTTTCCTGTTTCCTTCCTGAGTGGGCGCACATCTTCCCTAGTCTTCCTTTTGTCCCCATTATATCTATAGAAGGCTTTCTTGTTGCCCCTGACACCCCTGGCCAGATTTAACTCTATCTGGGCTTTAGCTTTCCTAACCCGATCCCTGGCTGTCTGAACAATTTCTCTGTATTCCTCCCAGGCTGCCTGTCCTTGCTTCCACCCTCCGTAGACTTCCTTTTTCTGCTTGAGATTGTCCAGGATCTCCTTGTTCATCCACACAGACCTCCTGGCGTTTTTGCCTGACTTCCTCTTTGTTAGGATGCATTGCTCCTGAGCTTGGTGGAGGTGGTCCTTGAATATTAGCCAGCTTTCTTGGGCCCCTCTTCCTTCCAGGGCTTTATCCCACTGTATTCCATCAAGCAGATCCCTGAAGATGCCAAAGTCTGCTCTCCTGAAGTCCAGGGTAGCCAGCTTACTGTGCACCCTCCTCACCGCCCTAAGGATCTCAAACTCCACCATCACTGCAGCCAAGGCTGCCCTTGAGCTACACATTCCCCATCAGCCCCTCCTTATTGGTGAGAACCAGGTCCAGCATGGCACCTCTCCTCATTGGTTCCTCTGTCACTTGAAGAAGGAATTTATCGTCAACACGTTCCAGGAACCTCCTGGATTGCTTATGCCCTGCTGTGTTGTCCCTCCAGCAGATATTGCGGGGGTTAAAGTCCCCCATGAGGACCAGGGCTTGTGAATGTGAGGCTGCTCCTATCTGCCTGTAGAGGCCCTCATCCGCTCGGTCTTCCCCGTCAGGTGGCCTGTAGCAGAGTCCTACTGTAACATCACCTGTCCCTGCCCTCCCTTTGATCTTGACCCATAAGCTCTCAGTCAGCTCCTCATTCATCCCCAGGCAGAGCTCCATGCACTCCAGTTGGTCCTTGACACAGAGGGCGACACCCCCTCCTTGTCTCCTCTGCCTGTCCTTTCTGAAGAGTCTGTATCCATCCATTTCAACACTTCAGTCATAGGAGCCATCCCACCATGCTACACATCATATTTGTCTAAGTCAGGAAATGTATATAGTCACTAGTAATTAGTCATCTCTCATTGAAGATATCATTTCAGTGGAATTTCTGCTTTCCGATCATAGAATTGTTGAGGCTGCATGGCACCTCTGGAGATCATCCAGCCCAAACCCTTTGCTTGAGCAAGGGCCAAGTAGGTTCCTCAGGGATGTGTCCGGTCAAGTTTTGATTATCTCCAAGGATGGGACCCCATGACCCCTCTGTTTCAGTGTCTGACCACCCTCACTGTAAATCTCCAGCATTTCAACTCCCATCCTGTCACTGGGCATCACTGAGAAGAGCCTGCCTCCATCTTTTTTACTGTGTCCCTTCAGGTGTTTACACACACTGCTAAGAACTCCTGAGCCTTCCCTTCTTAAGACTTAGAAACTGGAAATTGAATTGACATGTTTATTTAATAACAATGACTTTATAAATGCATGTAGATGGACCTGAGATCTTACCCATGACTACCTCACTAGCTACCTAAAGCTTTCATCGGCTCTGGAGTGTGAGACAGAGTCTCAAACCTGATGCTTTCACTAAAGTCTGTCATTCGTGTGATAATTTGTGATGAGTACTCCCAGTATAAAGCAATACACTAGATCATGGGTAGTATTGTTTAGACAACAGACATTGTAATCAAACATGTAAACCCTCCAAAGACTATTTTGAAAATATTTGGACCTTCTCAATACACCCAATTTTCTCTCATCAGGAAACAACTTGCAAAATGGCATTGGTCAACGGTATAAAAGCCATGCACTTCCACTTGACTTTGAAGGTAATCACACATGTGCTGTGTGTATGCTCTTTGCCTTTAATTCTCTGAAGATTTACAGTGTCACCAATTACTTAAGCTCAACACCAGTGCTTCAAACATATGAGTAAAATCCTAAAATAATGAAACAAAACATTTTTGATGGGATTATTTTCCTTGTCTTCTGATTTATGATCCACAGGGCTTACAATGTTTAGGCAATCTTGCACGCATTGGACCTAGAGTTTGTTTTGAAGTTAGAGATGATTCACAGAATTATTTGCCTGCAGTCTGGGTCATTAGGCAAAAGTGAAATATTAGGAGAACGATCATAAGTTACAAGTGTTAACCATACTGCCACCCTACATATCAGGGCAAGATTTTGTTTTATTCCTCTATACGAGATTCAAGGCTAAACATTACTGTATGTTGGAGATTCTCTGGCCAGAACTACAGGACCATGAACTAAACCACAAACCTGATACTGAAAAATGCACCATGTTTAAATGGTAACTGCGTATTTCTCAGCTGCAAGCTGATTGCAAGGCTGAGATCAAATTAAATGGCCAGCATCAGTATCGAAAGCTCAGATAAATTCTGCACTATGATAGCTTTAAAATACCTCCCTTTGACCAAACATATCCAGAACTGGACAACTTTTATATATGTATATATAATATATTAAAACAAACCCAAAAATTCATATCCTTAGGAACATTATCTTTGAAAACAACCCAGGATAATGCTGGTGTGAGATGAGAGCATTAAAAAAAATTCATGGATTACATTCTTCACCTTTTTATTATACACAGAATTCTAGTATCTATAATGTTTTAAAGTACTTATATACACTATAGTCTAATATGATTTATTTGGTTATTGCAATAACATTTTAGTGCCATTTTATCTGAGAGTTCATGGAATGTTTTAAAATCTAAGCCTAATGGAAGCCAATCAATCATCACATTTTCAAAGAACAAATTATTTAAGTTTTTGTACTACACGGAGCTAATCACTGCACAGAGATATCCTATTGTTTTGACTGATGTCATTCATTTTTCTTTAGGCTGACCTGATTGATAGTCTAAGTGCTGAAGTTAACCAGACAAATGCATATATACTTCTGGGGTATTTCCAGTCCAGCTGCCTTTTTAGCACTAAAAACTTCATATGCCTGATAGCAACACGCAGCTGCTCCTGCTCATACAATTGAAATTAAAGTCTGGAACAGAAAGTGACAGCCTACACTTTTTCCTCTTACATTAAGGATTTTGTCTATGATGCCTCCAAGCAATCACCAGTTATAAATGAGCTGTATTAAGCCCACGTCTGTATTGGAGTATGCGGTGGCCTGCTTTCCAAGTTCCCACTTTCACATCTTAAAACGCTTATTAATAGCATTGCCGAGACACCCAAGTATTATTGCGTCCATTTCTTCCTCTCCCCTGTGAACTGGAATCCAATGCTGTCATATTAAGGCTGCTACTTTTGATAACCTGAAAAGTCCTCCATGTGCCAAAAACTAGCTAGACCTCATCAGGGGAGCTGACTAAAATCTGCAGGATGATTACCTGATTAAGACAAGCAAAATTTGGTTTATCGCATGCAAATCTTCAGTAATAAGAAGGCAAGCTTCCCCAAACTGTGAAATCTAACACAAGCCAGTTCCACCCCAAAGTACTGACTTTTACTCTAATGTATTACATTACTGCTTTATTGGCTGACATGTGCTATAAAAAGTTTTAGGAAAAGTTTGCATGAGGAAGTAAAGGAAAAGCTTGCATATCCATGATTTTTCATCTGTGCAGTCACTGGACCAAATATATGCCTGATTCCAAGCAGTCACATTCAAAGCCATTAAAGCACAGATATATTTGGCCTTTATGCTATGACAGAAAACATAAGCAAGTTATAAAAGTTTTGATCTTTTAACCTAAATTTACATTTTGAAGCTTCTCCCAGAATTTACTGTGAAAAAAGTATCAGCATTGTTCTCATCTGCTTATAGGAAATGTTTTCAGACTCTAGAAATGCACAAGCAATTTTGCCATTTTTTTGACACAATCTTTTATATTGCTGAACATAACTGCACTTTGGATACCACAGAAGAGCTGGAAATCAGAGTGCGGCTTATTAGCTGAAAAAATGCAAGCATCTCTTCATGAGGTTGCATTTTTACACAAACATGTGAACTTCTAGAAATATAACTGTTTCATGCAGACTGACTATTTGAGCAAGTATGCAAAAATTTATATACATGTATATCTAGTAGGTGTGGTGCTGAGGGACATGGTTTAGTGGTGCTTTTGGCAGTGTTAGGTTGATGGTTGGACTCGATGATCTAAAAGGTCCCTTCTAACCTAGATGATTCCATGATTCTGTGCATGAATCAGACAATAAATATTCTCTTTATATACTGGCATCTCTTTCTAAGCCTTGCTGGCAAAGCTGCTGCTCAGGTATCTGAAGGCTTTAACTCACAATTACATCAAGTATAAGCAGGCAACACATTCAGTCTCCTATTGCCTCTAAGAAGTGTGTTTACGGCATGGGATTCACCAATACCGTATAATACGGCTTTTGTAAATGGAATTTTGATTGTGTGCCACCTAACAGAAGTACTCATGTATGGTTTGAACACTAATTATGTTATTCTTGTAAAAAAATCTGCCCTGTCAGCTGCGACTTAGAGGTCACTGCTGCTGGGCAAGAAAACAGCAAAGCAAAAGGCAAGTGTGAAGAGTTATAGAAAACAATTGCAATAACACAGCTGTAATAAACAATGATGCATCATTTAATTTTACCAGAATCAACAATGAAAAAAACCCAACGAAACCTGCCATAAATCAGCCCACCATGAATTAAATGAAGTTTTACTAGAATCTACCTCCCCTGGATGAAAGCACTTCAAGTTTTTCTGCAATACCTTCTAAGACACCAGGCCAAATGGCTCACCAACCATAGAAATCTCATTAATACTATAAAAGAAAGCAACATGAAGAGGTTATCTTCAAACGTGCTTGTTGAAAGACCAAGTATATTTGCAAGAGTAAAATCCTGCTCCTTTTAAAATAAATTAGATGTTTTGCTGCTGATTTCACAAGAGCTAAATAGAACATAAATGAAGATAAATATTTTCACATCCATTCTTGTAACCAAAAATGTCATGCTGTGGTTTTATTAACTCACATTTTGCTCAAGCCGAATTATTACAACACAGATATTTTCAAGTGGCAGATAGCTATCAGCAGGAAAAGTGAATTCAGCCCCAAACTGGGGTTGATTCCATGAATGGTCAGTTGACACCTGACATACGACTACTGCAGCCACTATACAGTCACATCATTATTTGACAAACTGGAAAATACTGGACTAAGGTTCACATTTAGTCCAGAATTTCATATAAAAGCAGCTGTTCTCATTTAAGAAAAAAAAAAAGACGACACCAAAGAAAACCCAAACAACAAAAAACCCAAACCAAACCAAATATCTGACACTGGGATCTTTTACAATTTTGTATATAGTTAATAAAACAACCATATTTAAGAATTACATTATGGAAAGCAAACTCACTTTTGGCAAGTATACAGCACCTGGGTCCACAGGCTTTTCTGTGATGAGCTGAGTGAAAACTGAATGTGTTTCCCACTATGCAACCACATCATTGCCTTCTATGTTTTATCCTTTATTTTTTTTCTGGTTCCAAGATAGCTCTAAACTTTGTAAAAGTGGCAAAATCCCTACAAAAGTGACTTCCCTGAGGGCTTTCGGAAAAACCAAGAGTGAGAATTAGGCATTCTCCATATGGATGCCTCTGTCATCCAGCTTCATACAAGTGACATTTTGCATTATGCCACTCCTCACCTTTGCACTAATTCTGTTATTCTACCCCGGCCTGAGAACCACAACAAAGCCAGCAGAGTTAAAATACAGACAGAAGTCAGACCATACAGTTTATTTTCTGTGTTTTTCTTGAAGATCCTAAACTAGGAGAGCGTCAGATACAGCAGAGCTATTAACATATCAATATAGCTGGCTGGCTGCAGCATTTGCCAAGGAACTGGACAGATTAGACAGAAATTTTGATTAAGGTACATCAAAATGATTAGGTTCGAAGTGCCCAGTGAGCATTTACTTGATAGAGTGCCGTTAGTAGTTATATTCTGGAATTTCATAGCAAAAATATCACGTCAAAAGTCAACCGACTGGAATTTTAGACTGCAGCTGTTTAAAATGCAGCAGACTTCTGCTTCGTACAGAGAATGAAAATTTTAAAAGCCAGAAAACCAGGAACCTCCAAAACACAGAGTACAGAAACTCTCAATTCACTGAATAGTTAAAGGACTCCGTTCATAGTTGGAATACATTTAAAGTCAGGAAGAAAGTTATTCCATGTGGAACTGGACTTTGGACAAGACAGTCACGGTCTTTGGCTGGCAGGAACTACTTAATGTCCACAAGGCCAGGCTGTGGGGTGGCTCTCCCTTCATCATAACCTTCTCCTGGGGACTGGTCCATGTTTCATCCTCATCCTCATCCTGCCCCCACCACTTATGTATTTGTGACAAATGACATTCTGCCCCAGGAAGAGATTGCTTTTGATGGGTTTTACTCTACTTCTGTTGATGAGTCTCAATTTTATAAACGGCTTATGGTGCACAGACAGCTGTGTGGGAATGTCTGATTGTGCATGCACTCATGTTTCATCTCTCTTGAATAAGAAAAATGCTGATCATATAACATTAACAAAAACTAAAATGGAACACTTTATTTCACACAATCAGGTGAGATTCTGATACCCACAAAACCTCAGAAACCCCATGGTGGTTAAGAGTTGAGCTTTCAAAGCCATTTTCTATTTTACATCGAAGAAAAACAGTTACAGTTTTTTTCAAGACTTGGAAACAGCTCTGAGGGAAAAAAAAGAAGACCTTTCAATAAATGAATTACTCTAAACCTAAAACAAACCCTCTAATTTTTAAATTCAGTCATACACTATGTCTCCTTCAGTTCCACTGAGGGAGGTTTGCGTGACCTGCTTGCACTGGCTTTATCCTTTTAGGTTTGTTCCTTTGTTTTCATCTCTGTAAAATACACAACAATCAGCAATTCACACTGGGACTTTCGTAAACTTATATATTTCTATATAACGAAGTCCCACTGCTTTGAATATATATAGTAATAAAAATTATTTATTTTAGAATCCCTGAAGCAAATTATAAGAAGAAAAGTAAACTTTAAGGAGCCACAGACACTGGCACAAGAAAGAACCATTACAATGTTCTATTTTTTTACTTCCTTCTTACTTCTTACATAGAACTTCTCATATAGAACTTCAAGCAACACTTTCATCACCTGAACACAACTTTTGTTCATCGATAACACATCTTTTAGAAAAAAGCAGTCTTTGTGCAAGAATTTCAGATGAAGACATCACTGTAGATAGAGGCAATGGATATTTCCGGTAGCCACTTTGGAGAAAACCCCATCTTTGACAAAGGGGAAAGAATCGATAGTAAGTAAGTAAGTAAGTAAGTAAGCCCCTTACTAAACAAGATACACAATTCTCCTTTCCCTAGGACAACTTCCTTTCTTTTTCTCAGCCTGCTCTCTTTTCTCCTTCCTAGTCGTGTTATATTTTTCATGATGATTAATCTGGTTCCTGTTATAACTTCTTGGAATAAAAAGTATCATGTCACGGTTTGTAAATAGATGTGGAAAAAGGGAGAGCTTTGCTGGGAAGCATGGAATACAAATACAGAGTGATGGCAACTTTGTGTTAATGATAACTTTTTTTGTCTTAGTTAAAACTTTAATTGCTGTATTTTTCTTTCTTTGTCACCTATGAAACTAAGCAAAAAATGTCCCATGAACCAAAAACTGTGATCTTATCTAATATCACTAGAAATTACCAGTGTTAGTGTGTACAACTGGGTGATGTGACTGTGTGCGATATGCATATGAGAAAGAGACATTAAGCTTAATGTTGCAATGATCTACAGCTGCATCACATGTAAAGCGGAGCATTCATGTGAGATTTGCTAAGATCAAAATGCATTCATCCCTGTTCCCAGGTATGAACCTTCCTGCATGCTCCCGCGCAGACTGTGCCTGGGTCGCTCATGCCGGGTGAGAGGAGCCCAGGCTCACAGTCACATCTGGAGCTGTGACATGATTCCCACCTATACAGGCAGAGGGGGAACCGCTGCTGAATCTCGCTCTTTGAAGAATCAACTGTCTGAAATGTAACTTCCCTCTACACTTGCTCATCAGCAAACACGTTGCCTGAATTACGACTCAGATTAGCTCAGGATCACGTATCTCAGGGATGGACAAAGTGGATCATCTTTATCAGATCAGCTAAGTGCTGTTTACACAGTAGCACTGATGAAGCCTTTGGAAAAGCTCGTAGTGCGTTGTGCTGTTCGGCACAATCGAGGGCATCAAAGCCTGCGTCTCAGAATGCCAACACAGGCGCAATTTAACACCTTCAAGATTTCAGCTAAATAGTTTAAAAGACTTTTTTTTTTTAAATAAATGTAGCCAGATCGTCCTTTTACAGCATCTGTACTTTAAACTTTGGTTAGGGTGACAGCAAAGGGGAAGCTCGTACCTACGACATGTAGGAAATGCAGCGCTGTAATTGATAGGCTGTCTAACAGGGGACTAATGTAAATCTTTCAGCAAAGGGGAAATATGCTTTGAATGTTTACTTTGAGCGATAAGGGCTCTGATACATTCTGAACCTGCTCTGCTCTTTAAAGAGTCTTGCCAGGAAAGCCTGCGAGCATTAGCGTAATGAGTGGTCAAAAAAATCTGGACTGCCATTTCTACTTGCAAATATAAAATGCACAGCCGGGCAATGTGCTAAATGGAGTCTTTAACTTTGAGACTAATATTTCCTAATGTTTATTTAAGAGCCCACAGTAATGGGAATTGCTGAGTATAGGTATCATGTTATTCCTATTAATGGGAATGAAGAATAACACAAAAGAAGTTAAGCAATTGTTGAGTTTACTCCAACAGAATCTAATCCAATTTCCATTTTAGCAAGAAGAAATTGAGTTTTGTAATACTCAAGCAGATACATTGCTTTTCTAAGAACTAAATGCAGGTTTCTTTATATTTTAAAATTGCATCAAAAATATGAAATGGGAAGATTTAGTTAGATTTAGTTTTCAGTAATTTTCCTTTAAACATTATATTAAATATTGCTGTTTGAAATATATATTTTTTTTTTTTTTTTTTTTTTTACAAAAAGCATGTAACTTTACTCAGTTAGTGTTGAGAGGAGTGCTGTTTAAATAAAATGCCTGAAACAAAATCTCTTGAGCCAATGGAAAGACTTGCACTGGCTCCCTGGGCATTTGATCAAACTTTCATTCAGAAAACATTTTTCTCCACCAACATACTTAAGCTGTTAAAATTAAAATGCAATTTAAGCAATTACATAAATAAGAGTGACACATGTTTCTTTTCCTAAGTTACAAGCAGGTGTAGAGCACAATGAAGGTGCAATCTTTACATACATGAGCAGTGCTGAAAGAGCCCGAGACAAAAGCATTATGAACCTTAAACAAGATTAGCCCGGTTTACATCCTGTTGTGCAAACAGATCTACAACAGCAGCGAGCTGAATGACACCGACTGTCAGCACAAACCACTGTCAACACAAATGCGCATGTTACTTCATGAGTGCAACACCCAGAAATATGTAACATATATGAGTTTAAATGACAAAGCTGTGATGCTTTAGTTAAGCAAGTAATTCCGTTTTAAAGCAGTTAGAGCTCACCTACCAACTGGTTTACTTTAAAGTAGGAAGTTACTACATACTGCTACTATAAAGTAGTAACTTCACTGATGTTTTCCACAAAAATCTGATTCAAATATATATAAGGAAGTTGCAGAAATTTTTTAAAGCATTTTAAGTTATAGATATTTTAATCAGCTTTCCAAAACCTAGCTCAACCCTTGTATACTCAAATTTCTGCCTTTGCTGATAACACACTGTCCAACTTCAGGTAAGCAGAAAATTCCCTCAATTCTTAATAACATTTCTGAAAATAAAAACTTTAAATATGAAACCCTCAGCTACAGGAGTTCAGTGGCCTATGTAAAATACATATTCTTAAAACATATGGAGGTTAGAGAATCCATCAGTTGGTAATGACAACCTCTCTGTTACTGATCTCCAACTGTTGGAATTTTCTTGTTAGTCTCAAATGCTCAATATTTATAAATATCAATACAAAACCTGCAAAAAATATCATTATAAAGATTTTCTTTAGTTAACCATAAAGTAAAATCCTCAGCTAGTACAAATGGATGTTGATTTACAGCTAAGAATCAGATCAGTCAGATCATAGAGTTTTGTTTTGATGGCAATAAAGTCTATTTTTGTGGTTTCTAATGGTTTCTGTTTGAAACAACTTCTGTATTTTCACTGCCAGTATGTGATTCTGTAGAGACTGGTATAGTTTATTAATGAATTCTTCAAATCTCTTTTTGTCTGTATTTTTTCCTTTGATTTTCTCCTGCTTAGTGATAAAATAAAACTGAATACAGGACCAACAAGCCACCTAAAATTAGTATTGAGTAACATAGCTGAAAACTAAATTTGTGTTTGCCCCTTATGCATTTATTTCCCATTAATGTTATTACTACTTTTTAATATATTTTTTAAAACTTTTTTACTATGATCTTCCTTGAGTTTCTTCCATATATACACACTTTACTGTCAGAAATCACTACAATGTGCAGTTCTAAAATTGCCCAACGTTTGCTACTTGATACCAGTAAGGCTGCGTTTTCTCCTACCTTCATCTCACATTGATAGCCTACACCAAAATCCTGCTGGAGACATGGAAAACACTAATGAGAGGAACAGCGTTAGTGCTTCTTTCTCAAGAGCCAGCCAGCAAGTTGTGAAGCATACAACATAGTGATGGAAAGGCTCGGCACAAAGAGGATTTCAACACTACTATTTCAGTATGAGAAAACATCAAACATTTAAACATCTGCTTGGGTTTTTTTAGAACAGGTTTGGTAACTGTAGGAAGGTAAGACAATTGCGCATGGCTCATTTTTTAAGCAAACCTCTTTCAGAAATACTTTCGAACAATGACTGTAGCAATTATTTTTTGCTGAGTTTAAGAAAAATTACACTTCAGTGGCTTTTTCTTTCCCACATATGTGTGTGTAAAAATTAAATACACCTGTTAGCCCAAATACAGCTTTGTGGGAAATAATTTGTTATAATAACTTTATAAATGACTGAAGGATTTCATTACTGACCTGTATGGGAGGAAATGTTGGAGAGTATTGAAAAAAATCTTTCCAGATTCCTATGTGATGAGCAGGCAGCACTCCACTTGCCTGATCTCCAATGAATGGCTGCCCCCTTGGAGCACTGCTATGGCTGCTATTAATTTCACTTCCCTTTATTGAAGGTATGAAAGTTTGGGTAAGTTATGGTGGAAATTAAACAAATGGCCAGTTCTTGGTGACACCAATAAAAATGAAGGGGAGTTTCACCAAGGTTGGTGTAGTTGCTTTGCATTTCCACCAGTGCAAGGAAGTGTGGTCCATGTTAACATGAAGGATAGCTCCAGGAGCAAACTGGCCATCACCACTCCACACCTCATAGGGATCCTTCAATCAGCACTAATACTGACCAAGTCATGCTGTCATCTGAGCTTCCAGTAGAAAGAATTTTGGCCAAGAATTATGATCCAATTGTTGATAATCTTTTACTGCACGTGGAAGGAAATCATGCCAACCTGGCACCAATTATTTCTTCAGTGATTGCGCCGCGTGCATTACCATACCGCAAGTGAAAGCCAAGGGTTCTGCTCATACTGCCTCTCCCCCAAGTTCTTTTTCCTCCATGAATCTGTATTCAAAATAAAGGAAAAGGAAACGTGCATATGCACATTATAGACAATGCAATTAGCAGATCCTTGCAACACGGTCTCTATTCTCTGTAAAGAAAGTAATCAATAAAAATGCAATGAGGACAAATGACTTGCAAGAGTTAGCTGGTTTCCATGGTTAGACCCTGCCTGCTGAGACCCGCAGGGGGCCGCACGCCACTAGATGGCAATGCATAGTGAAAAAGAAATAATTTTGATTTTATACACCCTGTGTTGGGGAAGCATTCTTTGTAACAGTACCAAAACCAAGAGCAGTCCTTCCTGCCATGCTCCATGCATTTCTTGAGAAGGAATTACAAATACTGTTTCAAGATACAGTAAGGATTTATTGTAATTTGGGAAGAGAGTAAATTACTTAAGTGCAAGTATCCAGAGAGAAGGAGCAGTAAAATACTCACAGCAGAACCTGCTAGCTATTTGGTAGTTTTTGTCTTCATGAAGCAGTTTAAAATAAATCATTCTTTGACTTCTGTGCAGTTCTGTTATTATTATTAGAAGCCCTGGTATCATCTGCAAACCACAACAACAGGTCTTAAGTAGCAGAGCGTATGTTTCACATCTATCAAAATTCCAAATTTTGTGCTTTTTTTATCACTGCAGTCTACACTATGAACAACCGATTAATTTACATACAAAGTTTTGCAACAAGTGATATAAAGGAAAGACTAATAAAATGCTTACATGCCATTATACATTTAGCCTTTAGAAGTTTTCTATTTCACAGTTAGAATTAGTACTCAGGTTATTTCTATTTTTGGTTTTATTACTGCTGAAAATTTCCTTGGCATTACAGCTACACATGCAAACATGTCAAGAGTAACATATTTTCAACTAAACATATTTTCAACTAAACCTGCATTTGTAAAACCATTCAGGGGGATAAAGAAGCATGCCACATTCACTAACTGTTCCCTAAAGGGGATTTTTTTTAGAATCATTTGTATTTGAAATCTCTTTTATTATCTATAATTTTTTTGCAGATAGTGCCAGGAATCTCTTCCTAAGGGAGTTCTTTAGCAGTGTCAAATACTGCTTCAGGGCATGTATCTTCAGTCTTCTGAAGGGTTGTGAAACCACAGTGTAAACAGCAGCATTTTAAGGTCTTTCTAAATACAACTTTGGGACCAGAGCAGCGCTTTAGGACAAACTCGTACATCCATGCAGAGATTGAGACCTGAATCCGAAGCACAGCAAGCTCAACGCAAAGACTTAGCGATTTCAACAGCCTTTGAATTGTTCTTAAACACACATACCCAGAAACCATAATCAGCTACCCCAGTTATTTAATTCGCTCTTGTTTTCAGCCGACTGAAATGAAAGACAAGTATGATACAGAGTGTAGACTGATTTTCTATGGAGGAGTGCAAAATCAAGGCCTCAGGTGGAAGATTTCAAGAGTATTTGGGCCTAAATACTGCACCTATACCTAAAGTTGTAGACTGAGGTGTAGCAGGATTTTTCAGAAATGTATGTGAGTTTATTATGTATGTGAGTTTACTGAAATTTGGTCAAACACAGTCATTTCCTAGGATACTAGGTACTAATCTGTGTCTTTAGACAGTTTGGATTTATTCTCTCACACATCTAAAACTGGGACTTTCTGATCATTTCAAACCCCAGCAGCATCTTCATTTTAATGGCATCTTCATGGTCAGGAAACCTGGCTCCCAGCGTTAGTTTGCTGATGACAACAGTTCCCTTTCAAAAAATGCATTAATCTGCAGAATATTTAGCTCTAAAGAATATCAACAATATCAATGTATTATCTTCAACTGTTAGTCCTTAAAAGATGCACTTCGCACTTTTAATGTTGCTTTACAGTAGAAACTGCTCCTCTAGAATTTGGACAAATCTGCATATTTTTATAAAGAGCAAATGACGATGAGTAGGCTGCAGTGAGTGGAGTAGTACGGACCTGCCAGGAGGTAAAATCCACTGTATTTTTTGGAGGAAAAGGAACTCCCAAAACTAGATGCCCACCTTACCCATACTATTTTAAAAGAGATGGGAATATTTCTTTTTGCCATTTTTTTTTATGTTTGGTGGGGGTGGTGGTAAATGGTAATAAAATACTACTTTCTATAAGTATTTTGGGATCTGCTTTCTGAGAACACTTTTCTACACAGCTAGCATAAATAAGTGATTTTGTACCAAGTAGTACAGCTCTAGTTACTAAGAATTCTGTGCTTTTAAAAAATAATTGGTAGATATTCCAAGTGCTGATTAGGGATTTGCACAGTACTCATCCCAAGATTAGTGGAAAGCACATTCTGAAAACTCCACAAATCACCTGGAAAACGTATCCTAAGAAGCAAGCAAATACCTGCTAAGGGACAGACTCCCCTTGCTTTTACATCAGGAAATCCATTGGTATTAAGGGTGCTGTTAATCCTGAGGAAGGATAATAAAATCTACTTTGCCTTCCCTCAAATGTGAGAACTTTCAAAGCAATTTTTCATTCTCTGAATTTGTTCCCAACATATTATTAGAAGTCTGCAGTGCTGGATAAGTCTTCCCAGTGTATTCAAAGTAATACTGGATGCAATATAAGAAGCAGTTTGGCCTTTTCAGAAAACCATCAGTTCAAAGTATTTTCAGCATAATCCAGGACACTAAATCACTAGTTAAACAGAAACATTTACTGACAGCCTGAGTACAAATGTTTTATTGTGAAGAGCAATGAATGTAATGATCAGAGCTGTAGCCTCTTGGTCTGGCTAAACAAGGTGGTGGCGTTGGTGGGTATATGTGATTAAAATGTCATGGCCAGGGCGAAGCTGGCAGCTAAAAAGAAAACAGAAAGAGTCCCCACCAGGCCTGTTAAAGCTTTAGAAGGGCTTTAATAACTTCTGTCAGTGTGGGTCTAACTGAGATAGCCTCATTTACTCTGAAGAGGGCAAAAAGTTCCATAGCCGTCAATAAAGCTTTTTCTGAAGGTTAATAAAAAGGAAGACTATCACAAGCTGCTCCCAAATAGATACACCATCTCAGAGCTGGCTGAAAAAAACAGCCTTAAGAGCAAAGGTTTCCATGTCCACATTGAAATAAACTGTGCAACTGCAACAACTCCAAGCCTCCTTTCATCAGGTACAACCCCCCTTTAATTTTACTAGTTCTAGCATCCATAGTGGTGTCAGTGCAGCAGCACACAGAACTCAGTAGTCCAGGGACCTCCTGGGTTTGTACAGTCCATACCAGGCTTCAGAACCATAATAAAATCAACCTTTTTGCCAACAAAATTCTGAAGATCACTCTGCATGAAACAGCAGTTCAGTGATTTTGGCAGCCAGTCTCCACCCTTCAGTACTTAAAGAAAAAAGAACTGTACCATACTACATTGATACCTCCGGGGGGGGGGGGGGAAGAAAAAAAAAAAAAATAAATGTTTAAAG